>JAQQZR010000023.1:31838501-31852553 GCA_030068235.1 Notoglanidium macrostoma
ATGCTGCCGCAAGCCTTGTGTCAGACTTGGATGACTTACCTCTGTGCTGACCCCTAAAGGAGGTTTTATACCTGAAGATGGTACAAATGTAATTGATTTTGTTCTAAAGGTTTTGAGACATTTAAGATGATGTACTCCTCAGCAGTAGTTATGATTAAAAGCTGGTTTGTGGTGATTTTAGATCAAATACATCAATACCATGATTGAGGAAAGAGTTCTGTTTAGCACTCTTTGCCAAAGAGGCATTCTAGCCCTGGGAATGATAGGAAACATAGCATGAAAGTATCCATCCTGATGTCTAACCAACATGTGGTATCCACTCCCGGGTGACCTTAAAAGTCCCTGAAGGGCTGGTGTGTCTGCTCATTCATCAGCTCCATCCTGATCATGATCCCTTGATATACAAGGTCTTGTGAAAGACCGTTATTATAATGATGAATGGGCAGCAGTGGGAACATTGTGTGTTGCTGTAAGGATTAGCTTCTGTTTTCCTAGCATTAGTGGTGAGTGCTCAGCCAGCAGCCATCCTAGAGATCTCAGGAAACCAGTGCCGCTCCTTTCCAATGAATGTGGTATCAGCAGTGATTTTAAGGTCATGTTAACTCTCTGCTGAACCCATTGGTTTGGAGCAGCTTCTTTTCAAAAAGGGAACATGCATTCAGGTCAACCTGTGTTCATGCACTCTCAAGGATTTTTGGATATGAGTGATTTCCTTCCAGATACGTCTTTCAGTTAAGGATGAACTCAGTTGAACCCTTAGTTTGGAACAGACCCCCCCTTTTATGCATGTTCAGGGTCAGCAGGATTGGTGCTCAGATCAGATTTCAACCTCATTTATGCTTTTATATTTATCATAGTTATCAAGTTATATAGTTATGTAGTTATAGTTGTTCTTAATGGAGCCCCTTTTATTGCACACTCAGACGCTACCACTAGAGGTCAGTATCTTGTCCAGGAGCCATCTGTGTAAACCTCAAATGATGATAGAGAAGAGAATGCATGCTGGTACAGAATCAAATTAGAGACAATTTTGTCATCGCGTATCCTTCTCAGTTATGTTTGCCCATTTAGTTTGGAGACAGTTGTAGGTCGCTGTCTACAGCCAAGGAAAACCCCATAAAAGCATATTAACAACAAGAAATAGCTTTACTCCCGTATGTGCAAAATATGCAACATGTAATGGCGACAATGCCAAGTCTAGACCCAGCCAGCTCGATGTGTGAATCAAATGTGAAACCAGATCCTCAGCTTTAACATTCTGTGTCCTGCCAGCACGGATTCAAAGAAAGCTTTGGCCGTGAGAAATAGCACAGCATCGGTTTTTGATGTTCTCCTTAAATCTCCCAAAATTACAGTACTATTAACCTTGTTCCAGAACACATTAGGTTTGCCAAACACGCGAGGTGTGACCATGAATCTGTGTTAAATAAGGCCGGGCGATTATTTTCATGAGAATCTAGTTGTCTGGTTTTGAAGCTTCAGATATTCCCTCTTTGTTCAGGATATTAATTCTGCAGGTAGATGGTTTGATTACCGTTGAAGACTTCATGCTAAGGTGATCCGTAAGACACAATTTATAAAATCCAGAATAAAAATAATACATGTTGTTAAGAATAGGTGGGTTTTGAGTTATTTATACCACAATGTCAGTTTGACATGTATACGTTCAACATGTAATACACGTCACACATGTTAAACTTGTGAGCTGTTAATTCTTCCGGAATTATTGCTGAAAGCGTAAAAAAAATAAAAAATAAAAAAGCAGTTGAAGTCATTTATTTTTGCTTCTGGACAAAGAATGCCTTGAGGAAGTGAGCGGTTCAGCTGGAGCGCTGAAAAAAGAGGCGTTTGTCGAGTGAGCATTTGATCTGGCGCTGACTCTGTGGAGAAGCATTAAAATAAAAATAAAAATTAGGAGACTAAACATTTAGACACAGTCTATGTACACACACCCTCTAGTCTACAAGGGAATGAGGAGAGGGGTGACTTTTATATCCCACATTCTCGAGTACCTTTGGCACTAACGAAGTCTGTCAGATGATGGTATATTTCAGTTTATCCATTATCTTCAAGAACATCTTAAATGAACTTTAAAGGAGCCACAGTTTGTCGTCATGCTTTTTTGCCAAGATATTTTTTCCAGACCCTTTTAAATCTAGTGAATTTTGATGTGGTTGTGAGTGAGCATGGTATTACCTAATATTGGTGGTACCCAAATGAAACTTTTTACATTTTGTATAAGTGAGCATGACTGCCTATCTTGGCTGACGGCACTTGGCAGCTGGCGGCTTGGATGGAAAAGGACACGGCAAGCCTCGATGTCCTGAGGTTGCAAGCTTGTAAACCTTCTGGGCCGTTCTCCTGGTTTTGTCAATATTTCCGATTATAAAATTTCACCTCGGGCCTTAAATGGAGATACCACAGTAGCTAGCAGGCAGTTAGCCACAGTCAGAGGTTCTCATTTTAACTTGTCCCTTTTGATTTCAAGTTGCAATGTTTTTGAATTAACCTGATCAGTTGTTATTTTCAAAGCGTCTGCTCTTGTGTAATTTGAAATGAGACAGTCGTTGTCCTTGGCATCGCACACTCAACACAAAAGCCTGGTTCTGCGGCAATTCACGATTTCTGTCGCTATTTCGCAGTTGCTGAATAATTCTGGGGCTTGACAACTACCCCAAAGATTGTGAAATTGAGTGCTTGTGTATTCTGCATAAGCTATGTCCATGAAGCAACTGACCGTATGAGGTTTAAGTTGAGTAGTGTGAGTGGGTCAGCGATTCTGAGATTTTGAAACTCGTGTAATGTGAGCACTCTGCCTAAGAGGTTGAATGTGCAAACCGTGACCGTAGCTGGCACCTGTTCACACCTCACTCCCCCACCTCACTCCCCATTTAGGTGTTTGAACACTCTTTGGGGCCTCTTTCTCATCCATTTGGGGTTTCTTGAACACTGTAAATCCCGCTTCCCTGCTGTGAAGCTCTCATGGTTGATAGACACGAGGTAGCTGGGTGCTGTATATACTGGCATGGGCCCTCTGTGAATATTTGCCCAATATGTGTCTGAAATATTTGCAGAGTTGAGACGCTGAAGTGCTGTCTGGCGTGCTCATGGCTTTGGTATTCTAAAATAAACCTTTGGAAAAAGGCTGAGGAACCCGGTGCTCTGTTCTTTGATTTGGTTCTGGTGGGTTTTTTTTTTGCTTGCTTTCATGAGAAACGTTAAGGTTTCATGACTTACTTTTTCAATCAATTGAGGTGTGACGTGCCAAAGTTTGCATAGACGTGTATTTCTGACTTTTCTCACCTTCTGTGGACTGTTCTGCTGATTTACAGTGAATGTGAAAGCTGCCTGGGATTGCTAGTGGAGGAACAGGCCTGTTTCTATCGGCATTTTCCCTCCAATTTTCCCAGGTTTTTGTTGTGTCCATTTTCCACTTGTCGGTCTGTCCACAGCATAATTTCATAATTGTTCATCTGTTGGAGTATTTAAAAAAGTAGTGTTGCATTTTTCTCCCCATTTTCTCCCCAGTTTGGTGATCTGCCAATTCCCACCCATCAGCCGTCTCTTCCCCTATCATACAGCAGCTGCAAACTGGGGAGGGTGAAGGCTAATGTGCTTCCGCCAGAAACATTAGTGTATATAACTATTGTCAAAGTGCGATCAGCCATCTTTTGAATGCATGAGCTCAGAGTAGCACAAAATTGGCTGGTGATTGCCGAAGAGACCGTAATGCTGTCCCTCCCACTCAAAGAGTGCAGCTTCTTGGCTTTCTTGGCCTCCCACCACAGACGGCTGCGGCATGGACAGGATATGAACTTGTGATCTATAACTCGGTCACTTCTCTGTTGTGCCATCTGGGAACCACTAAATAACAGTAATTAATGGAAACACATCTATTCCTTTCGTCAAAACATCACTGATCATTTTTTAAACATTTAGGTGGAAGCATATTTAGAGAGAAGCAAGAAGTTCATGCTACATATCACTGGTCTTCAGCCCTTTTCTTGAAAATCTGGAGAATTTAGTTTCAGTCCAAATCTAGCACATCTCTCAAAATATAATCATTTACAGTGTAACCTGTAAGTGTTAATGTATCATTCTCTGAATCATGTTGGGGCAGACACCAGTTATGGAGACCATCACCATTATCCTCCCTAATAAATAAAAACATGGATTGTGGATCCTTACAGGAACCCACATGAAACCAACTTTGCATTTTTTTAAAATCCTTCTTAGTTGCTCCTGATACCTAAAAACCAAAATCAAAATGATGATAAAAATTCCCAGTGTAACTGATTGGAACACTACAGAGGATAAATAGGTTTCATGCTAATTTATACACAAAGCGGTAGTCTCCACTTGATGTGATTTTATGCTTTAGTTTAGGCTGGAGATATTTACCTTCATACAGGGGTATACTGTAAGGGGGAAAAACTATGTAGAACCCTAGAACAGAGGGTTTTCTTGAGACACTTGAGACACTAAGGGTGCTTAATGTCCGTGAGAGGGAAAAACTACATAGAACCTTTAAAGATTCCCTAGAGGGACAATCTGAAGAACTTTTAAGTGTTGTTAATGAAATAAAGTGTGTAGAAAAAGTAGTCCGGCCAAATGAGACAATGCTAATGTTATGTGTTGTTGTTGTATGGTTTACTTAGTAAACCTTTTTATGCTCCCGGACCCTGAGAGAACCTGTATATAATAGCACAAAAATAATAGCACTAATGACCAAAAATGCTAAGATTAGTCATAAAGGAAAAGCTAGTCAGGACAAAAGGAGGTAAACTACCTCTTCAATGCTATTCTTTATTGTAGTTTTTTATGGCTTACTTAGTAACTGTTGCTGAAAGTTACATGATACGTGGCTAATTGCACTCTCGCAGGGGGAGAAGAGGCCAACTTTGGACTTCTTGACACACTACATTCTAAAGTAATACGCCAAAAAAAAAAGAAAATAAAGGAAAGCAAATCACCACAACATGCTAACACTACTAATGAACAATAAGGCAGTCAGGACAGATGATGTCATGCAAACTGTTTAATGCCAGTCCTCATGAACTTTTACTTGGACCTCATGTAGCAACACAATTAGAAAAGAGCTTAATTTTGTACTTTTTAAACACTAAATCCTGAAGTAATAGTGAAAATCACCTCAACAAGCTAATAAACGGATAGCTAGTCTGGATAAACAAGGGCATGCTAACTCTTCAGTGCTGGTCTCCATTGTGTTTTCCTGGTTTTCGTTAGTAAATATTACTACAGGCAAGAGAAAAAGGACACACTCACACCATCTTTGAGTGTTTGCTGTTACTAACCGCATGTGTGTGTGTGTGTGTGTGTGTGTGTGTGTGTGTGTGTGTGTGTGTGTGTGTGTGTGTGTGTGTGTGTTTTCAGAATGGAAATGTGTGTTCCTGCTCTCACTGTAGAGACTGCCAGGATATTCTGAGGTCAAAGAGAGGGCTGTGTGTGTGCGTGTGTGTGTGCGCGTGCGCGCGTGGGTGTGTGTGCCCGTGTGCTTTTAGTCATTCTCTTTTTTTGTAATGTAACACATCTACCATTTTGGCCATCCTCAAAGATGCGAGTTGTTTTTATAATATTGTACATAAAAATGTGTTGTATAAAGTCTGCTGTAATAATAAATGAAGATTCCTCATCATGTATGAAAGGATGGCCTGATGTAATGCTGTGTATATCTCAGATTTAGAGTGTGTACAATGCTGTGTGTATCATCATGTGCTAACAGAAGTGTGTAGTCTGGTTTACAATAAAGCTGTATGCTATTATAAAAGGGCCTCAGTGACCTTAAAAGTGCATGAAAAAAGCACTTGGCTTCACTCACAGAGCCGCTGAGGTGACATGGTGGTTATTTTTTTTTAAATATATAAACGCGACCACAGATTAACATACTGAGACCACGAGTTATGTTTTTCAAAGATCTTTTTCACGGCAACTATTTTAAAACGAGTCAGACGGAGAAATCAACTAGACCACTGTGGTGACGAGAACTTAAACATGGAGATCATTTTAAAATGATATTACGCTTTTCCCTAATTTTTTGAATGGTACTTCAGACCGGCCATAAGACCACACATCTCGATCTTGCCCTAAACCTGGGTGAAGTTTTATTCTGCCTTGTCTTGGTCATCGCATGTATTTGTTCCTATTTGAGTATGAAATGTAAACTTGTACGTATCTCTGCATGTGGAATTATAAATTTCAAGTCACAAATGAGGCAAACCCAATATTGCACAAGCTTTTAATGGTCTCAACAAAAATCACTGGGCAGAAAATGAACAAAAAGTAAAAAAAAAAAAGCACTCCTGAGACTTTGACCTTATTTTACTCATCTATGCTTGTTGCTGAAACTGTTTTGGAGGGAGCTGGAAACGGGAAAGTTCACTTACATAGTCTTTTGGTCTCAACATGGACTCAGCTGTGTGTGGTGTTGGTCTCGTCATGGTCCTGCCCTGCTCTCATACTCTGTCTTGACTTGGTCTCATAACACTACAGTCAGGAGTCCAATTAAGCATGATGTTCCACAATATAATAAGTTATAAGAAGATCCAACAATATAATATAATAATATCGCAGGCTCGAGTTAGACAATTTGTGGCCACACATTGGTTAAAAATAAATAAATAAATAACTTTGTTTTTCTGAAAAGTAGAATAAAAAAAAAAATGGCCACTTCCCACACTTTTTCTTTTTCTGACTTCCATTTCTGATGGTCGTAATAAAGAATATGATTCTGTGAGCAAAGTGGTGCTCAGACGATGGGTCATAAAACATCTCTCATTATCCGTCTCTTGTCAGACTATCTCTCCGTGTCTACATTCTGACATGTAGCAAAGTCGCAGGAATTCGGAAAACAAACATTCGCGGTGTATTCGTGCATGGAATCCAGGACATCCAGACTCCGGGACAACATGTGGAATGGAACTTGGAAAGGTGAACCAGGACCCATGTTGTTCATTTTTTGGCACGGGTTTGGCCCGACAGGCGTCGGATGATCAGACAGTGAGTCAGTGGTGTTCAGGTCCGGACCTAAGATCTCCACATCTTCTTCTGATTCGAAAAGAAAGAGAAGCTGCAGTCAAAACAGGCCCGCACTGCCATGTCTCCCTGACCGCAGTGCAACAGGATCCCCGCTATGCAGGCTGGCCAAATAAACATGCCGCAAGAAATCTCTCCGAATGCCACGGTAGTCCGTCATAAATCATGTAATTATCACGAGGGGGACGGATTCCCGGGATGTTTTTTACTCTAAATTGCCTCAGAAATCAAGCCCAGTGGAGAGAACGGCACCGTGGAATATTGGACGTAGTTCTTTCCTAACCTTCCCCGTTCCAACGAGTTTGGGTTTCGCTGTATTATCGTCCTGTAAACTAGTCACACATCCGTGAAACTATGGATCATGATGATTGTGCCAATATTAAAACAGTAAAATAGGCCCTTTTAAAAAAACAAACAAAAAAAACCCCCAAAAAAATAATTCTCAGCCTTGCAGCGTCAAGCTGGAGCCAGGATTAAAGCTGTGCTTCTGTTCAACGTTTTCATGTAATGTGACGAGGAAAATTACTATAAAGCTTGGAATGTACCCAGATGTTCTTGAGTACAGACACGGGAAGCATACAGCGAGCTTGTGGTTTCCATGCGCTGGGCAAATGCAGCAGGAAACGTACAGACATCGCTGGCTAAGAAACAGACTTCTCCTTTCCAAACACTGCTTTATTTCTTCCCATGTCTCGCTAAGATGTACGTTATTCCCTGCTGTGATTTCAGGTTGGACAAACACAGCTGGAGCAGCTGATGCCGATACTGTTCCTTTTTTTTTGTTCTGTTCTGCAAATATAAATGGTTCTTGTGTTAAAAAAAAAAAAAGCAATCTGTAACGGATTGTCTCCTCAGGACTGCGTTAAGCAAATATGAAACAGGAATGAACTTGTTCCACAGACGTGAAATGTGACTATAAATGGCTAAAAAAGTAGAGTGTGTTGTTCTTTCATTAATGAAAAATGCAATCTGTAATACGGTGTCTCCGACTCTCAGGACTGCGTTTAAAAAGTATGAAAATAAATTTGAAGCAGTCTGTACAGTCTTTGGTGGAAATAAGAAAAGAAAAGAGTTTCTTTGGAGTTCTAGCTTCCTAACGAGGTTCTGCTTAGGACCTTTTCCCTAAATAAGATTATTTCACCCATCAGTTAACTAACAAAGAACAAACTATGAATATCAGCTTGAGATTTAAAGAAAACAATTATAATGTTAAACACAGTTATGACTCTGACTTAGCATTTCCTTATAACTTTTTCGTTTTATAACACAAAAATATAAGTAGATAAATGGAAAAACAACAGAATGCATCAGGATCCGCAAGAAATCCAAGAGCCAGAGGTCCTACTAGGCCTATCGTCAAGCTAAACACGTTCCAGGCTCCAGATTTATGCGTGTGTGTGTTTAAGGCTTCTGTTCACAATCGTGTGTTATGCTATGACATCATGAGCATACCGTGACTCAATTCTCGCCGTGATGGTTTAATGAAGCCCTTACCACACACACTCCATCTAAACAGTGCTCACATTCACCTCAGTCAGGTTCCTGTGAAGCAGCAGTTCTCAAATTTAATGGTCCAGCGAGAGCCTATTTGCGGTTCTCCCTCCCTGTTTTTCTTATTTTGCCTATTTTCAGGCATGAGCGCCACGCCACTTTACTTTCTAACCCGGCAGCAATTTAGCTCAGACGACAGCTCAACAAACTGACTCGGACGAAAACAGGGCCTGTGAAGCGGTTTTGTTCTTTGCAGTTGCTAAAAGCAGGATGTCGGACTTGCTGCCCAGAACCATTTAGGAAAGTAAGCGCAGAAAATAAAAAGTGTAGCGTGGCTATTACTCACACTGGAATCGCCCACGAGCAAGCTTAATGAGCCGCTACATGACAAAGTGCGATTATTATTTTTTTTGTGTGTGTGCTCAGCCCCATAAGAGCCTGAAATTTTGAGGTAGTCTGTTTATAGTAACAGCTCATTCACGGGAGCTTGTGCGGTGGATACATAATCTCAGCATAATCTGAAGCTACTAATAAACAGATTTGAAAAGAAGTGTTGCTACTTTAAAGAAACTTTACCTTTCTTTCACATTTATGGAAAGAGTCTCCAGTGTCAGTGGTACCAGTCGGAGGTAAAGCCGCGGTGAGCGGCTGTTCAGGGA
Organism: Notoglanidium macrostoma; assembly: GCA_030068235.1. NCBI lineage: Eukaryota > Metazoa > Chordata > Actinopteri > Siluriformes > Auchenoglanididae > Notoglanidium > Notoglanidium macrostoma. The sequence goes on from JAQQZR010000023.1 coordinate 31,847,705, forward strand.
ACGGCTGTTTATAGCTGCTATAATGCATAACTAAACGTAACAATAAACAGACAAAATGTCTTTATCTCTGGGAAATTACTGTGGTATTGGAGGGATAAAAGACTTTGACTACATGAAGAAAAGTGTCTTTGTTGAGAAAAAAATAAATATTTAAACAAGTATTTTTTTTTTTCCCTCTCTAATTGGGACAGGCTGCTCGGCATCATTGTAAAGACTGCAACTCTGTTTTGCAGAAATACAGCTGTAAGCCTGGATTATGAAATCCAGGATGAAAGTGTCTTCCAAAAGAATAAATGTAGCTATAAATGTCTACGTCTCATTAGACACTCGCCATTCCAGGTTTTAATGTAACTAAAGCCAAAAAAATCTCTCAAGTCCACTTTGCCCATACAGGACTTGGCCTGGCTTGGGAAGAAATCACCACAGGAAGCTACTCAGCCAGGTAATGACCCACTTCCTGCCAGCTGGGTTTGTTTTCATGCTGCTGTTTCTGAGCTGCCGTAATGTTTTCGAAATAATTCAGGCCCGTCATTTCTCTCTCTCACACAACAGGCCACTAACGCAATGTGCACTTTAGTGCAGCCACAAAAGCGGCAGAAATACCAGAAGCTTGACAGCTTGATGGCGAGTAAATATGGACATGATTAGACCTGCTTTAGCAACAAAAAAAACCACACAGCCTGTCATGGAGCCCGTTAGCGGCCGTCTGGAGTTACCTGAGTGCAGAATGACAAAACGGGGAAAGTTTTCTGGTGTTGATTCATGAAGTGTGTTTGTCACATTCAGACCTACTATAATTACAGTTTAATCTCTGTTATGAGAGAAAGATGAGAAATTAGCATTTCTATTAGACACGTTAGCATCAAGACTGTTGGAGCACATTGTCGATGTTAGGAGAAGAGCTTAAATACCGTCCATTCAGCTTTTTTTTTGGGCAAAGTGTAAAGCCAATCCTAAACCATACACTGACAAGAGCTTAAAACTAGCATCATGTTAATTTGATAAAAAGTATTAGTATTAATCTTTATAATTAACATGATCTTCAACAGTGTCCAATATTTTTTGTTGTTGGTGTTTAAACATTGACATGTTGGTCTATTTTCACATAACGGTTTCCTAAATTACGGACAATGCTGATCGTGTTGCGCTGGGATTTACCCTTTTTGTCCTCTCTACCTAAGAGAGTGATGCAGAAGAGCTTTAGTCCTTTTAATCTGTCTCGCTCTCTTACCTCTGCCTCAGATTCCGTCAACGCCATCATGCTCATTAACTCCAACATCTCCACTACTCCTGCAACATTAATATGACATGGCATTTTGATCATGGATGTAACACTTCCTGTTTATATCTTCTTGGTCTGTACTGCAAAGTTTTGACCTACATTCACTTTACGCACAGTGAATTATTTCGTACCATAAAGTTACATTTAGGTACATCCAGGAATAATTCCCACTGCATCACTATCAGCAGGTACAACAGCATTGTGGGTAATATAGGAAATCACTCATCAAATGAAAATTGATCAGAGGTCAATTTTCCAAAGTGAAAATAGATATAAAAGAAAGAAAATCAGAATTTTGACAGAATTGAAGATCACTTGTTAAAGTTAAAGATTAACATGCAAGTTGTTCAAGGTGGATTTTCTTTACTCATTTTTAAGCAAGATGAGTGCAATCCCAAACCCATGATCAAAACCAGGCATTATTTAAAAAAAATAAAATAAAAAAAGGCTTTTGGGTCATGAACAGTAACTGAAATCATGCACTTGGAATTGTAGGCTAGATTGTGTGTGTATGTGTGTGTGTCAGGGTTATTTCCTTGCAGGTGTGCGCAATTAGTAATCGTGGCACTGTGACCAGAGACATGACATTAGACGTGACATCAGATGTGCATGAATGTGTGCAGTGTTTTTCTTCATTTGTGTAAAAGTCATTTCCTTGAATTTGGCTCCAGGCGAAACAGAGATGGATGCTCCAGTCAAGAAAGGGTTCAGTTCATTGTGTTCTAGTGCAGAACAGGGAACATGGACAATTCTAATTTTAATGATGTAATAAAAAAATAAAAAAAGGACACAGAAATGACAAACTAACACTCGGGCCTTGAGCAGATGTTTGCCTGAATGTTCTGCCTGGTGATTGAAGTATTATGGAATTTTAGCAGTCTCTGTTTTGTCTTTGTACTCGTGCTCATCTTATGAATTTTAAACTAATTAAACATGAAATGTAGTTTTGCGTGATTTCTTGTAAAGATTTATTACTTATTACAAGTGTGTAGTTATGGCCCCAGGTTCAAAACAATGGTTAATTTACTGAATGTATTGTTCAATGAAGTTGAATGATTTAATAAGGATTAACACTTCATTCAGAACTGCTTAATTAACACTTTCTGACCAATTAGAAATCCACTATAATAAATTTCATTATACAGGAATATGTGAAATATTCACTACTTTGAAAGCTAATGAGGTTTTTTAATGGCAAACTCAGTTAGCAATGCTGAGTGTACAGTAATTTTGACATTCCTGATGATTTTGTCATGTTTCTAATTTACCTTTACTTTGTCAATGTACAAAACATTTATATTTAGATCATTTAGCTGACACCTTTACTCATTACACCTAAAAAAACTAAATGACCACATATTCCAATTAATGTTCTCATGATTTTTGTGTACAGTCAATCAAAATCATGAATTCATGTTTAATTTGAATAAACCTTGTTTTTGCTACTGCAATAAACTTTCAGATATCAGGAATACACCAACTACAATGGATAAGCTGTACGATTTTTATGTGGTTACATTTCTGAGAAACTTTCGTTGTTGACATTCTTTTTAAAAAAAACTAGCTGATTAGCTAGTATGCATGTGATGTCCGATTTTTGTATCTGTACTGTTGGTTGTAATATAGTACTCCTAATTTTAAGCAAAATTTATTTGTAAAAAAAAAAATGATAATAGTTTATAGATTAAGACTTTTTTTTTGTGGGAAATATTTGGGGCAAGGTTGACTTACATAACTTGTTACACATTAGAATCAAAACTAAAGACACAAATATCTGATGTTGAATGCATATTGGCTGATGGTCTCAAATTAGCATTCTTCCTCAGAGGCTTTTGGATATTTAAATTAATTGTGTCAAATCACCCATTACAATATAATATCATGGCTCCTTTGCTCCACATTAACACATCACATTTACAACCCCCCATCCCCAGGTAACAACCCTGGTTAGCAAATAAAATACAAGTTTGGTGTCAAAACAATGTAATGAACATGTTCAGGGAACTCAGCAGGTATAAAGCTCACATTCTTCACCCCAGAAAAACATCTCACATGCAATTGAGAGCAGATGAAGTGTTTTATTGTTTTATATATATTTATCCGACTGATTGCTCAAAGTCATTCACCCTCTTCAGAAACTTTACAAACCTCCTGTTTTTGAACTGTTATTCATTAGAATGACATCACAAATTTGTAATGTGTGTGAGATGTGTGACAAGGTGGTGATTGAGGAACCCTTCTTGAACTCAAACAAACCCAGAGTATGTTGCTGGCCTACAGCATGCAGCTAAATCTTCAATGGACCATTTTAATGCCGGATCTCAGGAATCTGGCTTGTTTTTAAGGAATTGGACTGAACGTAAGCCACAATTCACAATGACAGCGTGACTCCTTTCTTTCATCTTGTGTTGTTTTTTGTTTTTTTTGAGCCAAAAATTCCTGTTTTTTAAGTAGAGGCCTTGCTTAATAGCAGTATATTGTGCCTCTTTAAAACAAATAGGGTTGAATAATAAAATTAGTTTTGCTTTAATCCTTGGCCTTGGTCAGATGTTTTGTCAGTTCTGACAGATTTGGAAGGTGAAAAGGGGAAAATTTGCACCTTTTTAGATCCATAGATTCACCTACTATCGTATTTTGGGGAGGTGGGAAAAAACCGGAGAACACGATATCACAGACAGTACCCCAAGCTTGGGATTGAACCGGGAACCCTGGAGTGGGGGAATGAAGACTCTATGCTGCAACACTGCTATGCTGTTATGTCTATACAAAAGAAAATGAAAGAAATGACAAGATGCTTGGTTTTTAATCATTGTATGATTAAGAAAAAGGTGAGTGATCCGATTAACACTGACCCAGATCCAACCAATAAAGTGATGATTAAAACTATATGCAAAGGTGCTTGTGAACCCTTCAGAATTTTCTATATTTATGCTGATTTGAATGTCTAATGTCACAGATTTTCACACAAGTATATAAAGAGAACCCAATTAAATAAATGAGACAAAAATGTTATACTTGGTCATTAATTTATTGAGAAAAATGATCCAATATTATTAATATCTTGAGTGGCAGAAGTATATGAACCTTTGCTTGCATGTATAACTTGTGGTAATTGTTGATCAGTTGTGCAAATTGGCTTGGAGGAATTTTAGCCCATTCCTCCATACTGAACAGCTTCAACTCTGGGTCATTGGTGGGTTTCCTCACAATTGAATAAGGCCAAGGCCTTTGACCATTTCAAAACATAATTTTTTTTCTTCCTTAATCATTCTTTGGTAGAATGAGTTGTGTGCTTAGGGTTGTTGGCTTTGCTGCATGACCCACTTGACCTTGAGATTCAGTTCATGGACAGATATTTTCCTTTAGAATTCGCTAGTGTAATATAGAATTCATTGTTCCATCAATGATGGCGAGCTATCCTGGCCCAGGACTGTATCTGACTCCAACGGACTACTCAGCGCGAGTTCAGAGATTGCTGTGTCATTGTTTTTTTTTTACGGAGACATGGCTCAGCGACAGAGTTCCGGACGCCGCTGTTTAGCTAGCCGGGCTAACTGCGTTTCGTGC
>JAQQZR010000023.1:31881471-31903111 GCA_030068235.1 Notoglanidium macrostoma
AAAAAATCATGACAAAACTGAAGATTTCTCTGAAACGGTACATGATGGGTAAATTTTGATGTGATATTCGTGATCAGTACCCAAAAATTTATAAGAAACACCCAACAGTGTTCAAGAAGCAAAAATTTAATTGTGCAGTGAAATAAAATGTGAGGCTCCTACACAAAATGCATAAAGGTTGTCGGGGCTGCTTTTGCTTAATAATAATCTACTATAAATCTTAATATGAATATTAACCCCCAAGAACAAAGGTGCCAACTCATCTTGTATGGATGTATGGTTCCTACCAAGTAATCAAGCATACACTCTTAGAAATACAAGTTCCTTAAGGGTTTACTGGAAAATTAATTGTTTTTAGTTTCCAAAAAGTGTCCCACATTGACCCCTTTCTTAAGTTTTTTTTTTTAACTTTTCTTTCTCAAACCTTACACACTGTAAGGTTCATAAAACCTTTAAAGGTTTCCACAGAGGGAAAACAAAAGAAGCCTCAAGGCTTGTAGGATGTGTAGATTGGATGCTTGGGAAGCAGGCCAGAATATTTGCGCTTGATGACCCTGTAAAGGTAAAAGATACCTGGTGGATATCTTTCCTTGAATGAACTGTTTCTATAGAAACAATAACATATTCAACAATCAGATTTGAGAATTCAACAATGCTGTGGGTCAACAACTAATAAAATAACATGCAAGACATGAGAATTGTTTGAATGTTCTCTAGGCAACATGTAACAGCTTTAATCCAGGAACCTATATTCTTACTCGCATTTGAAAAATTATGAAAAAGACGAATTATATTTTATCTTTATATGTTTTACACTGTTTGGGTTTCTGCCCAGTAACACAAGTGCCACTCATAATTAGGGGGGAGAAAACTGGACAAGAGCTTACTGCTGGCTTAAACTTGTGATTCATCATTTGCATGTGGAACCAGTCCAGTTAACTTCTGTTTTTCTATGAACGAGGTGTCAAAATGTGTTCCAGATTAGCCATAGTTTCCACTGCCAGTAAATCTCAATGCAAGGCATGCTCCCAGAGGATAAAGAGTGCTTACATTAGCTGGGCTACTACTGATTACTCTGTTATTTCTAGACTTTATTCATTCAGTTTGAGCTGTTCTTGCTCTTATAAATTAAAACACAGCATTCTGCCACCTTTGGGTTTAGTGTCAAATGAAATCAAGTGTATTAGAGCAGAAAGGAAAGAGGACCATGCTGTGTTGCTGATTTGAGGTTCAGACCTGTGTTACACGAATAACTCCAGAGTGCCACACATTCAACCATCTATATAATCTGTGATGAATTTGTAGATTTCTGGAACATTTAATTTATAGGACCTTCTGTTTAGAACAGAGACTGGGTGCACATTAATTCTAAAGTCCGTTTGCTTAGAAGACCTTACCACAAACATATCACAAAATATGTGTGTTAAATTCAGTATACAATGTACACACTTTACAAGAGACTTCTAATATGTAATTGTTTTTATAGTAACAGTTTAGTTAACATTTATGGAAGGAATCTCCAGTGTCAGCACTTTGTAATAGTCAGATGTCAAGTTTTCCAACATATTCAGGACAGTGGAGTTCACGCTTTGAGGTTTCTCAGTAACAAGATAAGTTGCTTTTTGTCTTGTTACCTTCTAGAGAGAGAAAAAAAGGGGCTGCTGAGGGAAAGAATATTTATAACTGCTACAATGTAAGTAAGAACAGGAATAAATTTTTCACCGATGTTCCACAGGATTAATTGTAACTAGAAATGGATTAATGTTTGATATGCTCTACTTTAATAAATTAAATTATGTTGGAAAATTGCTGTGATTTAAAAGGAAAAAGCACATCGGGACATGCCATTAGAGGAAAAATGATCAAATTTGTTTTCATAAAGGTAATTTTGCTTCCTCACACCAATCTGTCATTGATAAATTTCCTATAGAAGCATAACCTATTTTGTTTTATTCTTTTAATTCATGTCTGAGCAACATATTTTTGTAATGGTTGTCAAATTATTTTCAATTTAAAAAGTACATAAGTACATTTGCACAGTTTTGATTATGCTTTATTTTATAAAATGATTGCAAGCTGCGGAAATGACAGCATCAACACACACACCTTCCAGCTCTTTATTAAGGCTATAGTGTGATTGTTTAAGCAGGCCACCCTGGCAGAAACGAGAACATCTCATCAGCTTTTTACCAGCTGAAAGCCACCTATTGCACACAAGGGACATATTTTTCAAAGTTGTCAAAGGTTTGGCATCATCTTATCTGTGACAGAGTGGAGAAAGTGTTTTGCTCTGCTGTTTTATGATGATCCCTTTGACTAAAACTTGGGAAGCTGACCTGGGTTTATACCAGAACATTTTGGTCTACTTAATGTCAAATCTGCTATTGCTATATTTCTAGAGAGTGCATGTGCATCAATTCCTTTCCCTTCTTCCATTTTGCAGGACTTGGCCATGCATTTCCACTCTGCCTGTGGATTTGCTTTGGTGGTACAGCTTTACCTGCTGCATCATGCCCAAGCAGGGGCATACTATGGGCACCAGCAGCTGCCCCAGCAAAGCCAACCACTGCCACAGTTACCTCACATGCCACTGGGCAAGGAAGGGATACCCCAGCAGCAGTACTTAGGAAAGGAGTTGCCTCATCTGCCATATGGAAATGATATGCCCATGCTCCCATACTATGGAAATGAACAGCCACAGATGCCCTTTCCTTTGGCAAACCCCAATCTAGGCAAAGGTATGAATATAGTCAAGAATATTATTCACATCCATAATCCTTAATGTGCTGCTGTCGTCTGTGTCATATAGTTAACATGCAGCCATTTTTGCTAGGACATACTATATGTAAAAATATTTTACATGTACATAGATTTAAAGGAAGGTGGTGCACATTTGACATACTACTCCATTTCCATTCAGTTTCACAATTAATTTGTACCAGATCTAGGCACTACAGCACAGCAAGAAGTCCACATTTCTTCTACAGACGTTTTTGTTTTTGTCTTGGCCACATTTGCATCATTCAGCTGCTGCTTGCCATCTCATGATACAATGAAGCCACTGAAAAGTTCAAGATCGTTAAATTAACTTGCTTGCTTTTGCCAAAACAAATATAATCTAGGTACTGTGACCTGCTCATGGCTTAACCAGTCAATAATTCACATTCTTAACAATTAAATTTATCATTAAAGAAAATGAAGTGGTAACATGTTGCACTCAGCAAATTGGGTTTCATGTAGAATTTCTAAAAAGCTGTGAAAGCTGGCACTGTGTCACTTTGATGGTTTCAGCCTTAAAGCCAAGTCAGCCATCACCAGTAATTATACATCACCCATATTATAACCAATAGTTGGATATTTATGATAAAAACCCTGGGAACATAACATTTTTAGCCACATAATAGTGATCCAATATTTAATTAATACTTTTCCCATTATTCCTATACATAGCACAAGTCTTTATTATATTACATTCTCTCCTCAGGTGAAAACATTCTCCGAGGTCACAAAGGTCCATCAGGTGAAGTACCGTGTCATGCCTTGGAGATATCTATCCATTGTTCAATTAGTACAAAAAATTATACACATAGCATGTGTGTTTATAATTTTGAATTCCCCCATCAGGTGAAAATATTCTCAGAGGTCAGAAGGGTCCTTCAGGTAAGGTATCTTGTTATACCTTGAATATATCCATCTCTGCTTTTTCAGAAATTACATACATAGCACATATAATATTTCATTCTCCCCTCAGGTGAAAATATTCCCAGAGACCAGAAAGGTCCTTCAGGTGAGGTTGGCCCTATTGGACCTCGTGGACCTCAGGGGCCCCCTGGACCACCAGGTCAGGGGATTCAAGGACCTCCAGGGAAACCAGGCCTATCTGGCCCTCAGGGATACCCTGGGATTGGAAAACCTGGTATGCCAGGACTGCCAGGAAAACCTGGAGCAATTGGCATGCCAGGTCCAAAGGGTGATATGGGACCAGGTGGTGGTGTGGGACCAGTAGGATTGCCAGGACCTCCAGGTCTTCCAGGCCCACATGGGTTACCAGGTCTGTCAAAACCAGGTGCACAGGGATTACCTGGACAGCCTGGGTTTCGTGGAGAGCCTGGACAAAAGGGTGCTCCAGGGAATCCAGGACTTCCAGGACCTAAAGGTGATTTTGGACTCGGTCTTCCAGGATTACCAGGGGTAAAGGGGCCATCTGGGCTTCCGGGGGTACCAGGTCCAGCAGGAGTACCAGGTGTTGGAAAGCCAGGTTTAAATGGACTACCTGGGGCCCCTGGAAACCCTGGAAAACCTGGTCTTCCTGGAGAACAAGGGTTAGCAGGACCTCCCGGTGAAGATGGACAACCAGGGCCTCCAGGCTTACCAGGTATTAGTAAACCTGGTTTGGATGGTTTTACGGGGCCACCTGGTCTTCCAGGTGGAAAGGGAGAGACAGGTCCACCAGGTTTTCCAGGTGGTCCAGGTTTACCTGGAATGGGTAAACCTGGATACCCTGGACCAAAAGGTGACAAAGGACATGTTGGCTTACCTGGGGCTCCAGGTCCAAAAGGTGACAAAGGTCATGGTGGGTTTCCTGGAATAATTGGACCACCTGGACCAGGTGGTCTTTCCGGTCCACCAGGTCTAATGGGGCCCCCAGGCGGCATTGGCTTCCCTGGACCTAAAGGAGAGGCTGGTGAAGTTGGGCCAAAAGGACCAGTAGGTCCCACAGGTGAACCAGGTCCAGCAGGACTCCCAGGAAAACCAGGATTCCCAGGAATAGGTGGACAACCAGGGCTCAGAGGTATACCAGGACCTTTAGGCCCTCAGGGTGAAAATGGACACAAAGGTTTACCTGGTCTCCCTGGGGCTCCTGGAAAGCCTGGGCCAAAGGGGGAAGGTGGTCTACCAGGAGAGAAAGGTAGTCAAGGTCCAATAGGAATCCCAGGATTAATGGGGCCAAGTGGACCAATTGGGCCGCCTGGATTTCCTGGACCAAAGGGAGAATATGGACCACCAGGGAAGCCTGGACCACCAGGTGAAGGAAAGCCTGGTTTTCCAGGCTCAATGGGTCCACCGGGGAAACCTGGTCCTGGTGGACTTCCTGGTAAACCTGGAATACCTGGCTTTCCTGGTCCTCCTGGTCCACCTGGGCCTCCGGTTGGCAATGGTGCTATTCTTCCTGACATGGGTCCAGGACTTGATGGGGCCAAACAAGGAGCCTTTATGAAAAAGCCTGGAGATTTCATTGGCAGGAATGTTCTTGAGATGCCTGCCTTTACTGCTCAACTAACAACACCATTTCCACCTGTTGGCACACCTGTGGTCTTCAACAAGATCTTGTACAATGGCAACCAGAATTACAACCCTCAAACTGGCATTTTCTCCTGCAGTATACCGGGAATTTACTATTTCACATACCATGTCCACTGTAAAGGGGCCAATGTGTGGGTGGCTCTACAAAAGAACAATGAGCCAGTTATGTACACATATGATGAGTGTAAAAAAGGTTTTCTGGATCAAGCATCAGGAAGTGCAGTACTGCCTCTTAAGTCTGGAGACTCTGTTTATGTTCAGTTACCATCAGATCAAGCTCCTGGACTTTATGCTGGTCAATACGTCCATTCGTCATTTTCTGGATATTTATTATACCCAATGTAATTTGCCGGATAATTCCCTGACAAGTCAATGGTGGAAATATAAAATGCAAATTCTCGCTATCAAAACTGATGAGTAGTAAATAAAAGAATAGGAATTCGGTGATACAGACATCATCGGTGTTCTTTGGAATTGAAGAGTGTCTATAAGGTTGCAGAAGTGGATTTGTAGAGTGCAGGACCAAAAGGCAATTAAGATAAAAGCCATTAAAACTGAATCTGATTATATTTAGGTGAGTGACTCCATTTGGAGTTGTGTTTCACCATGCAGTCTACATAGGCTCCATTTACATATCATACAATAAATATGCAAATATCAAGAACACAATTCTCCACATATTACCTGACAGTATTTATGTAATACAGGGATAATATCAGCTAATTACATACATAGCATTTTTCAGTTTTTTTTCCTTCCATATCCACTCATTACAGTAATCTATACATAACCTCTTTGTACTCTCACTCTTTTTATGGTGCAACATATTTATGGTATATTTTGCTTTTCCAGTTATCACATCACATTACAGTAGCTTTAGATCCACTATCATCTGTGAATCAGAATTTAACATTGAAGAAACAAGGTCAGTTGTGTTTACTGATACAACCTGGGGGATACTCTTGAAATATGTATATGTGTACATATATGTTTCCTGTTGTTTTCTGTTTCTTTTCTTTTTTAAAAACAGGATCAACGTAGCATCATTCCGTTACACGTTTGCAAGTTACATCTTAGCGGAGTTAGATGCTGAAAAGATTTCTGCGGGGGTTCTTTTTCTCTAATTTATTTTCAATTGTTTTTGTTTTACTACTGAGTGCTTGAATTTCTAAATGTGCAGAAAAGATGATGGAACATACAAAAAAAGGAATTCTGTTTTCAAATTTTTAGAGTGGTGCTAAACATTTAACCGAAGGAGGAACAGTGAAGTTTATAGTGTCAGTTTTGTTTTTGTTGGTTTTTTTTTAAATAAAATTTTATTGAATGAAATTATGGCTGTATGTGTGATCTGTGTGTTGTACAAGACAAAAGTAAAGGTAAAACAAAAATTAAGGTCAACATCTAATGGGGGATATGTACCAAGTTTTTCTAGATAATTCTCGCTGATTATTTATCAAAAGCCAAAACTTGTGAAACCTACTTTGGTATGATTGTTTAATTGTCATAAATTCCAAAAGTACAACTTTTGATATGAGTACATTGGAATTACGTTGCTTTCCTAATAGCAACCTCTGATTTGACAGCTGACCTCAAATCTGCATGCATTAAAAAAATGCATGAATTTCTCACCAAGAAGAATCTTGGACAGACACGCATATGGATGGATAGGAAAAATGGAATGTAAGTGCAAAGACAAGGGAGATGCTCGATAAGGACGTGTTCTTAGCAAAGACTTTAGCCTGCGTCAGTTCTCCTTCAATCTCTTCATCGTAGTGTTATCACCTAAATAGTGCATACAGTTGACCAGTTTCTGTTAGTCTTCTTTTTCCTAGAAATATCACTACTTTACATTCAAAGCCTCAAAAAAATGATAACATGTCCCAGGCAGTATTCAAATTTTATAACCCTGTAATAAAATAACAGCATAGGGTGCATAATCATAACTTCTAATAGCATAATTTGTTTCTCCTCACTTCACTCCTCCTCAGCCGTTATTGGTCTGATTGCTGCTTCTTATATGTTCTCTGTATTTACATACATGTTTAGAAGACTTTTTTTGCTATTTATACAGTATCATATAGAAATGTATATTTTTGGTGCTTAAAAATTTCTTGAAATTCCAGGATTTCTGTATGAACCCTATTTGAAGAAGTACACCACATGTTGCTTTTCATAACCACATCTCAGCATACAGTACTTCCAATATTTTTAAGCTCAATCATATTTTTCATATATTCATGTGTGAAATTTTGAATTTAAATCCAATAATTTTATGCAATTAATAAATGTATTAGTCTTTAGAAATTTAAAAACGGACTTCAATGTTGTGCGGCATTCATAAATCTTTTAAATCTTCCTCCAGGCCATTAGATGGCGGTAACACAAAATCAACGGAATAAATGCACCGAAGAAGAATCGCGTCTTCTCTCATTGGGTAAGCCTCAAAAGCCTTTCTAAGTGTATATGCAGGACACTGGTTAGGGGGTATAGAAGCTACCACTTAATTCTCAATGTAGTGCGCTTATGTAGGGCGGATGGAGGTTGTTTGGGATTCAGCTTCAGTGTTCTAGCTCGTTGAAGGGCCAGGTGGTTACAAAGTAAGTCAAGTTAGCGTTCCTGTTTGTTTGCAACATTCTCACTGAATGATATATTTGTCGTTTTATTTTTCATGTATTTCTGACATGCTGGGCAAGTTAGCATTTTGTCGGAAAAATACCTAGTTTGCTAATGTCCTAGCACGAAGAGCTGAGTTTTGAACGAAACGTCAGCACAAACCACCAGTATTTTAGTTGTAACGTTAATAACTAACAAGACATTAGTTTTCTTTAGTAATTTATTGCATATTAAGAATATTGATGGGGACAGCTACAGTTCGCTACAGCTGTAAATTAAAATGTGGGCACTCATGTGGAGTAGATGTAGGGCTGAAAGTCGAGTCCAGAAAGAGTCGATTCTTTGATTCTGTTACCCCAAATCGGGAGTCGATCCGCAAACGTGCGTGATTTTAAACAAAGTGACTCCCAGAGTGTATTTTAGCTTGGAGAGCTGGCTTTAGATGACTTGAATCTTGCTTAGCTCAGACACAGAACAAACTTTCATGAACACCACGAGGAAAGCGTGAACTCGATTCTTTTGTATCGACTACATTGATTCCCAGCACGTAGAATCGAATTCGGAGTCGAGTTCAAAGTTGCTGACCTGAGTTAATGTTTCACAGAACAGCAAATACAGTTAAATAAAAAGATTTAGCATCTTATGTGCCTCACATGTTAATTATAAGTAATAAAAATGATTAAATATTCCCTGTTAAAAAATAAATAAAGTTTGCTTCTCGTTTCTGACCCCCTTGTCATTCATATTTATAACATTGTTTTTTTTGTTTTTTTTATTGCAACTGATGTTAGACTTAGACTTTTAATCTTTGAATTTATAAAATGATGAATGTTTTTACTTTTTTAGTATTAAATAATTTTGTAGATATTTTGTGTCCATTTTTATATGCAACATTATTGGTAACAGGTTTTTACTAAATCAAAATATCAGACATCCTCAAGTGTTGCTCACCTGTAATCAATCTCCCATAATGCTCCTCTGTTGTTCAGGGTCTTGCCATGGCATCGCGTGCAGGACCGAGAGTAGATGGTACAGATGGAAGTGACTTTCAGCACCGGGAACGCGTCGCCTCACACTATCAAATTAGGTGTGTGTGTATACTCACGATATTGTTTGTTACTCAGTATTATGATTATTTTATTTATTTATTTTTTTGTTTTTTGGTGTAACTGTTATTGCAAAAGTCTGTGATGTTTAGGTCCCTTCTCAAACTGGTTACTAATTATTTCCTGGCCTATCAGAAAACTCTTTAAATCTGATTTAGCAAATGCTAGTCGTCTGCTGACTGCTCAATTTTCTCTTTTCCCTCCCCAGTGTGGCACTGAAATCGGAAATCCGGAAGCTGAACATGGCTCATGTCGTGCTGTGGTTGTTAGTTTTGTCCCAGGTGGTGGTGAGCCAGCTGAATTTAGTCTCCCACAAACTGGTGGCCAGTCCTTACCAGTGGGAATACCCATACCTGCTGAGCATCATTCCCACCATACTGAGCTTCATGGCCCTGCCGAAGAACACCACCGGCTACCTGGCCGTGTCCATGATCGGTGCCGGGCTGTTCTGCATAGCGCCCATCATCTATGGTACCATGGAGATGTTCCCTGTAGCTCAGCAGCTGTATCGGCATGGCAAAGCGTACCGCTTCATCTTCGGCTTTTCCGCCGTCTCCGTCCTCTACCTGCTTATAGTGGTGACCGTGCAGGTGCATGTCTGGCAGATCTACTACAGCAAGAAGCTCCTGGATGCCTGGCTCACCACCACACAGGACAAGAAGAAGAAATGAAACCAGGAATGGACGAGACGACGTAGGCTTTCTTTTGTTCATCATCATCATATTTGTTTATTTCAAGGGTGACTTGAATTTTTTTTTTTTCCCTCATTGCCTTGGGAGATCATTCAGAAAGGTCTGAACTTGAGAAACTAAGCTCTGTTGTTCTCCCTCAACTCATCAGATTTGGATTTGTTTTGAGACTTGCTGATGATTTCCAGGCACAAAAAGTGTTGCGTTCATTTGTGAACAGTAACCTTTCTACTGTAGCATGTGATCTCTTTATCTGTTTCTTCCACTCGGGTACAAAACTATACAACGTCCCTAAAGCCGTGATTCAGAGAGGTCCATGTCCATCACGTTTATTCTGTTAAAAAATGGACTAGAAATTTGTACTGTAGTTAATTTGGACCAAAATAAAGTTGGGATTTTAAAATAAGTACTCGTTGTTTTCTGCCAGGTTGAGTAGTAGGGAGTGGTGTAAGGCTGGGAGAGATCCAAAGTTAATTATAATCACTTAAGAAGATGTCCTCAACAACATGCACCCCCCAGCAAGGTTGTCATGGTAACTTTCTTCAATGATGATGCTTTTATCGATTTTCTTTCTTTGAGTGTTTTTCCTGTAACAGCATGACAGAGTTTCACTGAACTGCTCGTCTTTCTAGAAATTGCATGATCATTTAGTAGCTTCACTACCCCATTTGGCTCCGTAGATGTATTATTGCACCTAGTGGTCAAAAATATTCAATAATCACTAACCGTGGCGGTCTCTTTTGCTGTATCCATGCAGAAGAGGAAAAATTCCACTACACGTCATTAGTACAACAGATTTGACTGCCTCTGCACCTTTTTACACTTGTATATGTAAAGAGGCGTGCAGTAAAAATCATAGCCTTGTCCTAGAATCAGTTATCACGCTTGCGTAAGTGTAAGGACCTACTGTAGTTCAAACCTGTCAGGAGTGATGGACCTTTGCTTTAGGTAAGTCTAATGAAGCTACATGATGAAACAACCTCACCCTTTATGCCTGCTTGCATTATTTTTTTTTTTCTTTCCCCCAAGAAGATGAAAAGAAACACTGGAGAATCGGCAGAATATGACTAAGACTCTGTGAGTATTTTTTTTAATAGGAAACCAGAAGCGTGCACATAAGAGTTAAGACACAAGTCATTTTGCTTTTCTGCTCTGGAATGTTTCAAAGCCCTCAGGCCATATTTAAACAACCTGTGAAACTATGTAGTACAGCATGCCACAGAACATTCTGGTGATTTTTAGGAAGACCAAACACAAGGAAGGAGTGTTCATCAACATCAGTTGAACATAAATAAAGTGCATATCTGTATCACTTCAGAGCAGAACATATGGCTGTCTATCTATTGCTATTTATAATGTTGTTGCTAAAATAATTTTTCTGGCTAAATTCTAGGAAGCAGAGCCTAAACACTGAAATTACATGAACACAGGGGTGAGAAATTGAAACATAAAAACGAAAAACAGTAACTGAAGTACTGAAGTTGCACTCAGGTGAAGTAATGGTAGGGCTGAAAGTGGTGTCCAAATAGAGTCGATTCTTTTGATTCCCACCACATTTAGTCGAATTCGGAGTCGATTCCATACAACACACATCTGGCATGTAGTCTGAAGAAACAACACATTAACCAGTAACTAAGCAAATATTTACAAGAAATGAATACTTCATAACCCAAAAATTGTTTGGTTAAAAGAGAAGCGGAACACGGCTCTACCGGTCCTCAGCGTAATTCCCACGAACTGGAGCAGCGCATGCGTAGTTCGGTACTGTCAAAATCTGATGGCGCGAATTTCAAAATTAAAGCCATAACCGGAACAATCACTGTAAGACTGTAATCACCAAAAACTCTTCATCACTCTCCATAAAACTACCTGGTCCATGGTTGACCCAGTGCAGATAGGACTTAAAGAATTAAATCATTTCCTAATCATTTAACTAGAACATCTCTTGGAGATTGTGCCAGCAAGGTTCTGTAGCTTAAATGGTTTCTGAGACATAGATTCAATCAAACGGCTGACCTTTTTCATGGCTCAACCTGTACAAGTTACAGTACTTCTACTGTCTGTTGGCATACATGGAAAATCTGAACTAGCTAGTGGCTTAGTGCATGGGACTGTGTCTGGTATGTTTGACTCTGAATCGATATCTAGGCTAACTTCATTATAACAGTTTGTGGAAGAATGGTCTCGTTTGAGTGGCTCTGAACTGGACTCATTATCTGGTATAAAACCCTCAATCCCATCTATTGGTGTCAAACTATCCACTGTCTCACTTCCATTCATCAGACCAATGTTTGACCAATCTGCTGAATCTTCCAGCATAGAAACATCAGCTGTGTCCACCACATCCAGTTCATCATCTGAGCATATGGCATCAGCTCGATCTCTCATTTCATCATACAGCGATTCTATTGGCAGAAAGCTGATATCCAAGATAAGGTTGCGATGCACCACCTTACAATTCCCTTCACCATCCACCAACTCATACACATGATTCTGAGGGTTCCTGTTTTTTACAGTATAAACTGTTGGGTCCCATTTATCAGCTAATTTCCTTTTGCCTTTTTCGCTATTATTGGCAATGAGCACTCGGTCCCCGATGTTCAAGTGTGCGCCTTTGACTCTTTTATTGTAGTTCTTTGTCTGTTTGTCTTGTTCTCTGGCAGTATGTTTTTGTGCAATGCTCGCAGTATCATGAAGGTAGGAAATTAGTGTCTTTGCGTAAGTGCCATAATCAACTACCAAGGGATCTCGTAACACCTGCCTGAACATGACATCAACCAGTAATCTGGGAATACGACCAAACATCAACTGAAATGGTGCATACCCTGTTGTTTCGTGTGCAGTGGCATTATATGCAAAGGTCAATGACCGAATTTGTTCTGGCCACTTCTGCTTTTCTTAAAGTGGAAGAGAGTGAAGCATGTTGCCTAAAGTACGGTTAAATCTTTCGGTTCCCCCATTTCCCATAGGGGACATGCTGTCGAGCATGATTTGGAGACACCAGACAACTTTAACAACTCTGCTAAAAGGGCACTTTCCAAATTTGCTCCTTGGTCTGTGTGGATTCATTCTGGAAACCCATACACACAAAAAACATGGTCCCATAACTGCTTGGCGATTTGCTTCGCAGTTTGGTTTTGACAGGGGAATGCATGGGCCAACTTGGTGAAATGTTCGGTCACAACGAGGACATCTACACTTCGCTGTTTTTTGTCCTCTGCACTTCAAAAATCCAAACACACTAACTCCATAGGAGCTGATGTCTTGATATTTTCCGGTGGAGCTCTGACGAATGGTTCTGGTGTTTTTTCCATAATGCATCTCTGGCAATGTTTAACATACTCTTTGATGTCATACCCCATTTTAGGCAAAAAAAACCCGCTGTCGTGCAAGATACAGGGTCCGCACTTGTCCTTGATGACCAGCAAGGTCATGGATTCCGTGCAAAACCTTTATTGAGGGGCAGAATTAGCTGGTGTCTCTTCTGTCTGTTGACAGGATTTTTGATGACCCTATAAAGGAGTCCATCTTGGACCTTCAATCGATCCCAGTGCTTGAGAAGAGCCAAAACTTCCAAATTCATTCCAACCCTCTCATGCCTCGATGGCCACCTCCTCTTATTCAAGAACGACATCACCTTCAAGATGGAAGGGTCGACCGCTTGGCTTTGGTGAAGCTCGTCTTTGGTAATAACAGGAATGTTGCTGTAACCATTCGGATGCGAACACTCGGAGGGACAGAAGCATCTGTAATGTTCTAAGCTCGGCTGCGGTGTTCCAGTGCTCATGTTGGGCTAACTGAGCTTGTATGGTCACACTGTTTGGACAATTTACAGGACTGGACTGGGAGGCGCTTCGGAGGTATTGGACCTTGAGACGGAAAGCATCCTGGATATTGTCTTCACTCATCTCTTCAGCTTCTGCAAGTAAGCGGTCATAAGGTTCAGCGACAAGTCTGCGACTGACGGTTCTTGTGACTGGGTCTCGGCTCAATGCATCAGCAGCTGTGTTTTTGCTACCAGATATGTGTTTAAGGTTGAATGTGTATGAGGCCAGTTTGGACACCCAATGTTGTTCACAAGAGTCAAGCTTAGGTTTGGTCATGATGTACGTAAGTGGATTGTTGTCCGTCCACACTGTAAATGAATGGCCTTTCAGCCATTCTGAATTTTTCACACACGCTCCATTTAAGTGATAAAAACTCCAGCCTGTGAGCTGGGTATCGTTTCTGGGACTTACTCAAGGATTTTCTCATGAATGCAATGGGGAAAGCTTTCTTTTCACCTACAGGGACCTGGGATAATACGGCACCGAGGCCGTCTAAAGAAGCGTAGATTGATAAAACCGCTGTGAAAAATCTGGATGTGCAAGGACTGCACAGTTTAGGAGACCCTCTTTTAAGTTCAGTAAGGCATCTTCGCAATCAGAGGTCCAGTCAGTGGGTTGGAGCCTTCGATATGTTCCCACTCTTACATCCATCTTGACCCTGCTTCTCCTCTTTTGTTCAGCGGTAAGGGCAAATAGAGGTTTTGAGTAATAGAGTGTTGGTAATAGATCATGCCGTGGAATGACTTGATCCTTTTCGCTGAAGGTGTTCACCCATCAAGTCTGTTTTTGTTATCCTCACTATCACTTCTGTCTTGGCCGGATCTACAGAGATGCCGCTACTGTTTATGAGATGGCCAAGAAATTTGACAGAAGCTCTCATAAGGCAGCATTTCCTTGGACTTAGCTTGAGATTGAGTCGTAAACGCCGGAACACAACTTCCAATCTCTTCAGGGCTTCCTCTTAACTCGGTGTGAATACTAGCAAATCATCAAGGTAGCATAGAAGGCTACTAAAACCAAGGTCACCAAAAATACTTAACATCCGCATAAATGTTGTGGGACGATTGCACAATACTTGCGGCATCCTGTTATATTCGTGCAGGCCTATGGGCGTTGTAAAGGCGGTGTATTTTTTGTCTTCTTCTGCCATGGGGATGTTACAGAAACCCGATGTCGGGTCCATGGTACTGAAGAGTGCATTCCCACATAGAGCTGCCAAACAGTCTACCTGGTGATATATTGGGTGTGCATCTTTGCTGGTCTTTGCATTCAGCCACCTAAAATCAGTGCATATTCACAAGCTACCATCCTTCTTCCATACCCATACTAGTGGAGAAGCATATTCACTGACAGACTTGCATATGATGCCCTGTTCTTCCATCTCTGAAAGCACTTGTCGGAGCTTTTGGTAGTGAGCCGGGGGTAAGCGGCGATAGGGGAGTCGGAACGATTGCTCATCTGTGAGTCTGATGCGATGTACAAAGCCTTTGGCTTCTCCGCAATCAGAAGCAGAGGTTCTTCATGAGGGTAACAAGCTTGTCAGAAAGATTGGTTACTTTCATGGGGACTCAGCCATCACCCCACAATGGCGTGACAACATGGCCAACAATAATGTCACATGGCATAGTCTTAGAAGATGTAGGCTCAACCACGACTGTACTTCCTAATGACATTGGAACGTTACCTGGTAATTTCCCCCAAACTAGGTGCTCTTGTTGGGGTAACAGGGTGACTGACTGCTGCAATTTGACAGTCCCGATCTTGTCTGGTAAGTCATCATCTCTCCACCTGCATGTATTTGCCATGAGATCTAAGAACTGATCACACTCAGTACGAGACTGCAAGCTACCACTAGACAGAAGTCTCCAGTAATCATTACAGGATTTCATGCGGTGCATAAGAAATTTGATCACATTTGTGCCTATTATTAAGTCATCTTTTTAACCAGGCACAACAAGAACTGATACGATACAGCTTTCTCCATAAATTTTCAATTCAGCCTCATACATGAACTTGGGACTGGTACCTTTTCCCCCACATCCAACCAGTACAATATCTTGCATGAGTGGTTTTGGTTCAATGAGAACGTTATCATTTAGCATTTTCAACTCTGCCTCCTCACCGAAGGTACACACCATGGATCCGGAATCCAACATTCCTCTTAATTGGAATCTCTTATTCACACATACTGGTGCATAAAATAGATCATTGAATGTCTTAACAATTTGTGTTCTGCACTATTACTTTAGTGCTAACTGGTACTTTGGAGCATGCACTTCTCAAGATCTCCACTTTCGAGCGGTTGTCCATTTCCGCCCACGCTTTCCCTCCTTGAATACAGGCCGTCTAGTTTAAAGACTGTGATTCAGGAGTTTGCGTTACCTGAGCAGCTCTACTGGTTAGACTGTTTGTGCAGTACGCCTTGACGTGTCCTGGTCGAAAGCATGTCAGGCACAACCGCTGTCGCCTGCAATGGGCAAGAGTATAATAATCACTAGATCTGCAGACCTTGCAACGTTTCGCATATAATTGATCCGATGGGAGCTGCTTGGATGCCATCTGACTATTCTGGGTAAGTGCACGGTCAAGTAGATTGACAAGGGTTTTCATACAGCTATCATTGACATGAGAGGCATAAGTTGGTGCAACATCTGATGACACTGGGGAGTCATAGAAAGGTGAATTAGATACCATGTCACTTGAATCGGGTGTCTGGACATGAACAGCAGCATGTTTTGCTGGACGAGGGATATCTTGTGTTGGTTATCATATGTTCTTTCAATTCAGATTGATGACGGTTGAGGTGTTCCTGTACCTCACTGGCTGTCCACTTGTCAGGCGATTTGAACCCGAAGACTGCAGTGGGAGGGTCATCAGTGCTTCATGAACATCATGACGGCTTCCTGGCAAGGATCCTCAATCCTACCGACCCAATCTTCTCAAGCCCTATTGTACTGCATCAACTGCTTTATTTAACCAGACCCAATACTCAATAGGGTTTTCTCCTGCCATTGGCAGTGTACTGTAAAATTCAGCTAGAGGCATGTAGGAGTATTTGACTTCACCGAAATGTTGCTTTAACATGTCAAAAATCACTCTTGGATTGTCAGCAGGCTTCAGAGATGGGTTGCTACGAAGTGCTATGCTTACAATGTCCTTAGAAATTCCCCATCAATTTTGAGAGAATCTCTTGGGCCTGTTCAGGCAAAGGAACACAACATTTTCGCAGATATGTGTCCATAAGTCCTTCCCATTCATGTACTGCGAACTTGTCAGATTCGTCCCCCCAAAAGATGGGAGGTTCCTTAATGCCACCTTGGAGAACCAACTTAACCCCAGACAAATTGAATGTGGGTGCATCTGCAGCTGACTGACCTTCATCTGAATGAGTGGGTGAGACTTTGATTCTGAATTTTGATTTTGAATCTCCACAGCGCTTGTATTCACATGACCTAGATAACAACAGTGTTTAACCAACCTGCTGAGCAATGTGTGTTATAAGGCTATGCAAGGCTGAGTCATTAAGGTCTGGAAGGTTTGAGTGAGGATTACACGAGGTCTGACCTGCAAGGTCAGGTATACGAGTCGAACAAAACATGGGCGAATTTACAATAACGCTTCTTTCTGTTGCACCTGGTGTAGAAGGCATCCCACTAAAAAATCTTCCTCTACTCAGCCCAGAGTCTATCATATTTTCACTCACAGGATCAATCCGGTCTTTTCCTCTTACATTAGTCATCATTTTCAATTAATAAGACAAACCAGAAATATCGCAAAATATGGGTTTAACAAATGTCCATTAACGATTAGGAATTTTCCTGATCTGACGCAAAAGGATCCGGGTCACGGCACCAATGTAACCGGTCTGTCCTTTCACGCGCGCACACACTCGACCGATTGCCCACTCCTCACTCTGCGTTGTGTACCAATGAAGACTCGGAGCACTTGTGGTCAGTGTTTATTATTTATTCCTGTGTGGAACATGACACACACATCACAAAATGAACAGCTTCCCTCATAAGTAGCTCACTGTCCTCAGCGTGATTCCCGTGAACTGGCTTATACTAACAAGTTTCCAAACGTATTTTTTAAATAATGAAACATATTTTTCCTCTAAGAGAAAAATCACATGAAAATGAATAAACACAATAGAAACAAATCAAATATCAATTTATCAGTGAGGAACATGAGTGACACATGCAGCACAAAATGAACTGCTTCCCTCATAAGTAACTCATCATCGAGATAAGAAGGGATAATCAGCCTGCATTTCTCACTCACATGTGTTTGTTCATAGGAATATGCCATACACGACAAAACGCACTCATACAACACACATCTGGCATGCAGTCTGAAGAAACAACACATTAACTGGTAACTAAGCAAACATTTACAAGAAATGAATACAGGTAGTCCCCAGTTTACGATGGGGTTATGTCCCCAGAATCGCATCATAATACGAAAATATTGTAAGTCAGAAAGCCTTTTGTATAGGGTATAGACGAAGACAATGTAATGTATATTATATAATATACTGTAATGTATAGTGTTAGCATGATGTATTGTATAGTTTGGTGTTAAATTTAATAAACCCCATACCCAGTAAACTGAAATACAGTAAATACTGTACTGTTTTCTAGAGTATTTGTACTATAAAGCACTGTAGATTTAATTAACCCTTCGGCCGTGCATGTCATCAATTGATGCCATTTTTCCGATTCAAAATAAGGCATTAATTGATGCCATGCATGGCCGAAGGGTTAATAAACCTTTGAAATTGTATTACAGTACAGTAATTTTCGATTACATTACAGACTGTATTACAGTACAGTCATTTTTTTTTTATTTTGTCGAATTAGATCGGCCATCGTAAGATCGAAATTTCGTAACTCGAACCATCGTAAGTTGGGGAGTACCTGTACTTCATAACCCAAAAATTGTTTGGTTAAACGAGTAGCGGAACACGGCTCTACCTGTCCTCAGCGTGATTCCTGCGAACTGGAGCAGCGCATGCGCAGTTCGGTACTGTCAACATCTGATGGCACGAATTTCAAAATTAAAGCCATAACCGGAACAATCACTGTGAGACCGTAATTACCAAAAACTCTTCATCGGGGAAGATTTTACGTGAAATAATATACAAATATAAATACAAATAAATAATAGACAAAATAATAATAATAATAATAATAATAATAATAATAACTGCAACCATTTGCAGTGCAGCAAAAATAAGATTACTGTGCTGTGTGTTATAGTTTTGTAGATCAAACTGACCTAAAGGTTCTCACCGCATTGACACACTTTAGATGATTTTCTTCGTACATACAATATTTTATGTTGATAAATGCCAATCAGCTGTAAATTACCAAGTGCATTTGTGGCACATTTACATTTAGCCATGTCCTCACAAAGGGAAAGCTGTAAATGACCAAATGACAACTAAACAGTGACCAGTGAAGTGGTGTGCACTAACTGTTCCAATAATGCAGCTCAGCCATTGCAGCGAAACAGCTCCCACGGACAAACACGATCACGTCCTCCTTTTAAAGCGGGTCATCACTTTTGGCCTAATTGAATAGGCTTATTTGTTTTGGAAGCCACTCAATTACAGTGCACATTATTGAATCTCGTTATATGTAAAGTCTCTCTTGCTGAGGAACAGGAATCTCAGGATTTTTGTGCTGACATTTGGCACCTTTTTCCACTGTGCCCGTTGCTGATTAAAGTTAAAAACAGATGTGCTCATCCACAATGTGCAGCATGTTTAATCATGCATCATGAGAAAAACAAGTTGTGATCACTAGAAATATTTATCTCAATTTTAAAAAGAAATTATCTTGAGTCACAAGAAAAAAATCCTTTCGGGATTTCTGGATATTGTAGATAGTATACATTGTCTGCATTTAAACATTTGTACAATGTTGTTCTGATTATTTGCTTCAAAACTGTCTTGGTGACTATGGAGCCTTTTTAAATCAGCCCAAGCCACCATGAAAGTGACATGTCCAATTGCTCACAGTTACTTCTATTAAAGCCATTAAATGTATTTCGCCTTTACTTTATTGTTTAGGTTTTATAGTGTACTTCCACAAGGGGGAGACATACACAATGGAAGAAAGTGTCTCTCCTCTGCAGAGACATTACATAAAAATGCACAAGGCCTTGAACAAACGTCCTGAAATAATTCTAAAAATAGTTCTTTTTCTTTTTGATATTCGATCCTTTTAGTAATGAAAACCAAGAGAGTTGTTCTTTCCATCTCCGTGTCCAGTGGAGTTACCGAAGACCCCTATTTACCTGTGGAATGTAGCTTTCCGTTTGTAACTGAAATGAAACAGCGAAGCTACACGTGCCTTTAATGTGTGGAATATTGATGTTGCTAAATTAAATGTAACCAGTGAGTGTACAGACTGAATTCCAACTCTTGCTGCATGGTCATTGCCTTAGGTCATTGCTCTGTGTGTGCGTGTGCGTGTGTGTGTGTGTGAGAGAGAGATACATAGGCCCTCAGTTTCTAGTTTCCAAACCCTCTGTAGCATGCTGCACCTGCATTATATAAGTTCTAGCTCAGAAACCCATATTTGACATGCGTGCATTTGTTTGCTTTCAACTTTTACCTATGTTTCTGCACCTACTCCCCCCCCACACACACGTAATTGTAACAGATTCTGTGAATGACAGTAATGTATTAGTCTAACTAAATGTGCCTAGACAGATGTTACTAGTTGCCGTATGACGATAAATAAAACACCTTGTGTTGTGAAACTAATCAACATCTCCAGCTCTGTACTGGAAACAGATTCTTTATGCATGTACGTTCTTGTCTGGCATGAAGCTGCTTTTCTAACTGTGTGCTGGCAGGAAGAACCAACACATCTCTGTTGGTTTAATTTACACATGTTCAGGAGTCATTAGTCTCATTTCCTCTCTCTTGTTCTCTCTCTCAGAGCACCTAAACTTTCACCCATTGGTTATGATATACAGAATTCCGTACCTGTCCTGATTTGACCATTAAATGAACCAATCCTAGTTTATTTCTAGCAGGTGACAGATTTCCAGCTGTTTTGTGGAAGCATGAGCTAGTGTACCACTGATGGATTTAAATACTGTTTTGATCAGATCTATCAAGCAGCTAAAACAGCCACTGGGAGGACAGCCATATTTGATCTAGTGTTTACTGTTGATGATGGAGAAAATAGAGATAACAGAGGAACAGCTGTTATTACCACTGTTATGTTACTAATAATTGTTTTCTTAGTGGCTTATTACACAATTTTATTGAAAACCAAACAAAAATCTATTAGAGGGGAAACAAACAGAAGCCCAGACAGTTGTTGTCTTTATTTCGACTTATTAGATAAAAATAGACATTATGACAAATAGATTATGACAAAAAATATAATGTCAAATTAATGATGTAATACCTCAAAATATTGTTTTTGTCAAAGTAACTAAATATTAACTCGGTATTACACCACTATATCCTGGTCACAGTTCAGCAGGATTTAGTTACCTCAGGGAACATAGAATACATACTGTAATTCTTCAGTTTGGCGCCCCCTAGTGGGCTTCAGAGGTGTGACAGGAGAAAAGTTTCACAGGATTTCTCTCAGTTTAGAAGAATTAATTGTCAACTAAGAAGTTTAAATGTAATTGTAATTCATGATTTAAGTGATAATAATTTGCTTGAATAATCTCTTGAATAAAAATGACTTGCTTGCTTCCGGGATGGAGGTCTCCATCTCATCTGTAGCAGCACTCTTATCATAAATTGTGATCATTAACGGTAAATCAGACAAAATGTTAAATTTAACGCTGTATCCATCTTGAATTTAACAGTCAGCTGTGTGCATGAGCTCAGTCACATTTAAAGGAAAGGAGATACAGTATGGAAAGAAGTCTGAATCATAGTGTGTGCATGCTCACTGAAGTCTTTACTTACACTCCAAACAAACTCCCGCCTGACCTTCAAAACACATCAGTGTGTTTCCATAGTAACCATGCTGTCCTGATCTCAGATCTCAGACTCTGTGTGTGTGTGTGTGTGTGTGTGTGTGTGTGTGTGTGTGTGTGTGTGTGTGTGTGTGTGTGTGTGTGT
>JAQQZR010000023.1:31905615-31927298 GCA_030068235.1 Notoglanidium macrostoma
TGTGTGTGTGTGTGTGTGTGTGTGTGTGTGTGTGTGTGTGTGTGTGTGTGTGTGTGTGCGCGTGTGCGTGCGCGCGCATGCTTGGAGGAGCTGTGGGAAATCATGAGCCATCATATGTCCATCTTAGAAAGAGACAAAATCAGACTGTTGAAGAACCTGCACTCTTAAGGGTTCTTCAGTTGTTCTTCAGATGGAACCCTTAAAGCTTCTATATAGAAGTCTACATCAGGGTTTTCCTGTCAGAAATGAGTTTTAGAAGCTAGGAACCCTTATTGAGCAACGGTAGCTAGAGCAGTTAGTTTGTAAGCGATTCTGCTAGTTAGTGCACGCCCACAACCATCATGAGTGATGTTTGTGTAAACATAGGATGCATTGGAAGTCTGACTGAGAGGAAAATACACCACAGTACAATAGAATCATTAATGGCTTTGCTCATAGACAACCGAAGAACCCGTAAGAGTTGTTATTTTGACAAAGAGTGACCTAAGAGCCTAGAGGGACTTTATGATCCATGTTCAGTCCATTTTAGAGCATAAAATCCTTCTTACCCTAGCTTACTCAAGAGTTATTTGGATGCTTAAGGGTTCTAATTAAAAGATTCTCCTTGGTGTGTTCTGAACATTAAAGCTTTTGTGATGACTTTGGAAACCCAAAGAAGCTTTTAGGTGCTCAATTTTGTAGGACCTTGACAGAAATAATGCTGGCCATGTAAGAACTTGTATAGACACAGAAACATATCTGACTCTCAGAAAGTCTTGATGGACATGTTTCTGATCCGTATTAAGGCCTTAAGAGACACACTGGGGTCAGTTTCAGTGACCAGACACACATTTTGAGATATTTCAGAGTCTACAGAGCCCCATTCCGTCCCTCCAAAGAGAACAGTGTGTGCAAAAGCATGGCGAGCGACCCACATCCACCCGACTCAAAGCACAGAGGAACATTTTGGCCTATTTCAGAGCCTCAACACGTGTTAGTCCATTTTACTGCCTGGAGAGACATAGTTTGTCAGTGTTACGAAACCGTGAGCTGTCTGAGATGACAGCAGGGGATGCGATATGAAGCAAAAAAATGGTGTACTTGTGGCAGGGGGCTTTTATGAAACGCTGGGAAACATGGATTCGTAAGTTCCTGCGTGAGATTCATGCTGGGTTTTATGACTTCGCTGTATGTGAATCGAGACTCTGTCCTGCTGTTCCACATGCTGCAGTCATTCAGGATGGATGATTTTGCTCATGCTTGCTCTCTCATTCAATGTGAAAAGCTGGAAACAAAACACCGCCCCGTATCACAAACCCAACACTGTGCTATATGATCCAAGTGTGGACCCAGAGGACAAATTCAACAACAACAAAAAAAAACCTGAAAACACTGTAAGGGGTAAAAACATGGACAGTCAAGAGGAGTTACTGCTGAGCTGATGGTTTGAAATCTTACTCAAGGTCCCAAACTCATAACTGTTTACAGTCGACCAGAGCTCTGGGGTTATCGTCTAGCCTAGAGAGCAAAATTGGCCTGTGATGCAGGATGAGGGGATAGAGGAATTGTCCAAGACTAAATTGGGGAGTGCTGGGAAAGTGGTGCTGAACCTCCTCTGCCTCACTGACCTTTGAGTTTGACTCTGCCCTGTTTCAGCTACTGAGAAATGATGTTTGGTGACAAATTGTTATTAACAGTTATACGGTTTCCAAAAACAGATATAGTGTTACACTCATTGTGTGTGTGTGTGTGTGTGGCTAACTCTGAACCTGGAAAGTCCCAACGACTGTATTTATCCGACTGGAAATAAAATCTCTCTTTTTCTGTCTCTGTCACATCATCAGTGATACATAAATGGAAGTGACAATAATGCTGAGCTGCATTATTCTGCATTATAATCCGCTGCTGACAGATAGTGACATTATTTGCTATCATTGTCCCTGATCGTATTTAGCCCAGTGTATACTCGTACTGTCTCCAGATCCATGTCTCACACAGAGTGTGACACTTTTTTCTCGGCAGGAATCACACGTCTCAGCTTCTATTACCATTAATGAGCCTGCTGCGTGTTTTGGCTCTATTTGATCACCCTAGTTCCCAGAGAACCTGAAACGTCCATGACGGACAAGGACTTTTAAGGATTAGTGACAGACATCTTCGAACTTCTGTAGAGACAGGAGAAAGAGTAATGTGGTGCCGCAATGCTGCTCGGATAAATAACAACAAAAATAGTCGTCGCTGTGAAAAATCGATGCAATAAAACTTGGGTCTGGGCTGGTACAGGAAAATAACACCGGGTGGTGTGGTAAAGAAAAGTTTTCCAATAACAGCAAATTGCAAAGTGTTTAATTTGTTTATTATTATGTGGAGCGTCTGCCACACACACACACGCACACACACACACCATGCCTTGAAAAAAGCCACGTGTAAATGTATAAATCCTACGCTTCATCGCATGGCGTTACATTGTCATTTGAGCCGCTAGTTTATGTTTCCCAAATTACGCCTGCTACAGATCCTCTGCACTTGTTTAGAGATTACAGTATTTATTCACAGCTAGTACTGAATGGATTTAAACCTGAATTACTTAGCAGTGTGTTTAAGCCCTCTTGGGTGACGCGAGAGGTAAATGTATGAGTAAAAAAAAGATTTGTGGACAGTGTGGGTGCACGAGACCCCTGCTTGGGTCGTTTCCATTTCCATTTCTTTCAACCAGACCCGTCCCCAGCCGTCCATGCTTGCTGTGCCGTGCACCCAGACGCACCTAAATAAAGAAGGTGAAGCACTTCCTGTCTGAATGGCTTATTTAAAGCTATTTATTTGAGGTTATTTCCTGATCATGGCACAGGGTCAAGGCATCGCGAAGCCACAGGCATGGTGTCTGGAATTTCACAGAAAAACAACACTCCATAACTCTCGCTTGTAAAAATGAGAGGACGGGTTTTGAACCCAGCTGGAGACTAAAATAGCATTTGTGGAGAAGACCGTAGTTGTTTTTTTAGGGGTCAGAAATTTGTAAGTTCAAATCTCAATGCTTAAGGCTGTCAATTGCTTATAATTTAATAATTAAAAGCATTAGCCAGATGAGCCAAGTGTAGTATTTTCCTAAAATATTTGTTTATTTTTACGTGATAATGTGTGTTCTCCAGGAGCTTCGTAGCACTCTGAGATTTTAATCAGTAGTTTCAATGACACATGCTTTCGACCACACGCTGCACTACAGTGCATCGCACAAGCCCAGTCCGCGCATGAGATGTTATGAGTCCAGTGCGCCTGAGGTTACTCAAGAATTTTAAGCCCTAAAAAAATCACAAAAAACTTCAATCAATTAGATAAAAGATAAAGGGAACCCAATGTTTTTAAACCCAAAGTATCCCAGACACACAAGAAAACATAGGCTGTACAGCAGCACTTCTGTGAATCTGGATGCAGATAACAGGTACATAAAATATTACAGCGATTCTGCTTAGCTAAACTGCAATCCTTTTGGAGATATGGCACAACTGATAAATCATGAAATTTGAAATATATTTACATTCCTGCGCTACTGAAGGATTCATGATGATATTAGCAAGGGGGAGATCCATCATCTCTGGGACTTAACAAGAATGAAAGCTGTAGAGTGTCCTTTGGGAACGTTGGATGAGTGATGACGGATGATTCATTGATCAGGTCCGGTCTGGTCCTCTTAGAGTTTCGAGAGGAATCCAGCACTGCTTCGGCTTAGCAGGATTTGGTTCCAGTCCACCTTGGACACAGGTGCTGCAGCGCTAACACATGCTAAAGTCCTGAGGGAGCGAAGCTGAACAAATCTGAAGAAGAGAGATGAATTCAGAGAGCATGCTGGTCTTGGCTAGGGAGTCAGGCTGAGTGATGCTCACTTGGTAATTAAGGGACTCATAAATAAAGGGATCTATCCATTCATGGTGAAAGGAAAAGAGATTCTTGAGAGTTGGCAAGTCAAACAATCACTTTCTCTTTGCTCGCTCGGTACATCTGAGAAGCTTTAATTACTTGTCAGGAAAAGACGTTCCCTTAAATCACCTGACGGATGAGTCGTCTGGCTGCCTCCTCTTTATCTTGTGTATCTTTTTTTGGACGTGCATGTGTTAAGAGACTCCATCTTATCACTGTGCTACTGGTTTAAGCATTTGTTTCTCATGTCCATGTTCTTTCTTGATGTATTTTCAGCTCTGAGTCCTTGTACATGTACGTCCTTGCATGACATTCGCCATATATATACGAAGTCTTGCATAAGTATTCATCCCCTTGGACTTTTCCACATTTTGTAGTGTTACAACCTAGAACTGAAATGAACATCATTGGGTTCATATATCATGAATCTCCATAAAACATCCCATAATTTTCAAGTGTGTGGGAGTGATTAGAAATTTGTTTACAAAATTATTTACAAATAAAACAAAAAATATAAAAGTTGTGTTTGCATAAGTATTCACCCCCAGTTCTGTGGAACCCCTATATTAGTGACATTATTAGTTGAAAAATATCAACCTGTGTGCAATTAAAGTGTGTCACAAAATCTCTTTAAATAAATATACCTGGTCCTGAAGGACCCAAAGTTTCTTAGAGAACATATGTAAAGAGAACAGCATCACGAAGACAAGTCCAGAACCACGTTCTGTAAAAGCATCAATCAGGGTTTGGTTATAAAAAATATTCCCAAAATTTAAACAACCTTAAATCTATTATTTATAGAAATAGAGAGTATACTCTACTCTATACAACCGTGACTCAAGCCGTCCACCAAAAGTGAGTTACCAGGTAAAGTCAGAGATGCAACCAAGAGGTTGAAATTGTAACTTTCAACACCATTCTAGCACCACCGTGTTTCACTGTAGGGAGCAGTGTTGGATTTCCAAGGCCAAACAGTTTAATTTTGGTTGTCATCAGACCAGAAAACCATTTTCCATTTAGCCAAATCCAAACCATGTTTCATCTTGCTTACAATAAAGCCTAGCTCTGTGGCATCTCCAGCATATGGTTATATTTTGAACAGCTTCTTGTATCAGAGCTATGGATCTTTCCAGCTCCTTTAGCGTTACCCTTTGTCCCTTGCACTATAAATGTATTTTCAATTTGTGCGCGTATATTTTGTGATTATAATTCAGAAACGTGTCATTATTCAGTAGGTGTCATTTCGTTCAACGAACTTGTCTAAATAAAGTTGCCGCTTGACACTTTAGAATAATGAATAAATAATGATCGCTGTTTTCAATCAACTCTTGCATGTTGGAACCAACTACAGTCCTGAAATCATGTTGCTTTGAAAGTTGACTGATACCTGAAGTGGGGCCATATGGCTGAAAAAAAAAATGAATATGTGAGTTCTCTGCATGTAGGAACTGAGATTTGTCTACCGTTAGGTGTGTGTTGAAACACACACACAGATACATATATATATACACACACAAATGGTTTTTGGCTGAAAGTAGGCACAGGAACAATCAATTCTTTTTTGACATTTAGCCTGGACTTTCCCCTCCAGACCACTAGACGGCGACCTCCCCTGAATATTAACTCACTTCTTCAATTGTATTTCCAATTTCCTGTTGAACTGCTATAAGAATGTAACACCTTACAGTTTGCCAGCCAACCTTGGGAGTTCTGCGGGGGATAGATTCTTGGTGTTTGACCTTGGTTTGCCCTTTTGTTTAGAAGCTATTTTGACCCTGCCTGGCATTATGACTCTGATACGGGACTTTGTTTTGCATTTAAATGTATCCGGATGAGATGATTTTTCTGGTAATGACATTGCCTGTGTTTTCTCCCAATAAAACCTTGTGCATATGGATCCTTACTCCATGTCTCTGAATCCCATCTTACACCTTTAGCTACACAGCTTGCATAACATTTTAATCCTGAGGAAAGTCCAATGAACGGTATAATAATAATAATAATAATAATAATAATAATAATAATAATAATAATCACTAGCTTCTGAGTACCTTAAAATAATTTCTTATACCACAGTCATTAGGTAACAACTACAAATTTTTATGAATTAACATACATCGTATTTTTTTTCAGTTGTAGTTAAATGCTGAATGTCTGTGAGACAAGTTAGTTCCTGTTACCACTTACGTTATAGGAGCTATAAACATTCATTCACTCACCAGCCACTCGTTTTAAAGCTATTAAGACAAAAACATAAGCAGCTTGTCATGACATCAGGATGGAGCTGCGCTACTGTCCGAGCTGCTGTTATAGAAAATGAATCAATGCCATCTGACCAATCAGGTTTGAAGATTCAGCATCTTCATCATCATCATCATCATCATCTTTCAGCTATTCCCGTTAGCGGTCGTCACAGTGGATCATCTCTTTCCACTTTTTCTTGTCCTCCGCATCTTTCTCTGTTACGCCAACTGTCTGCATGTCCTCTCTCACCACATCCATAAATCTCCTCTTAGGCCTTCCTCTTTTCCTCTTGCCTTGCAGCTCCATCCCTATCATACTTCTCCCAATATATTCAGCATCTCTCCTCTCACATGTCCAAACCAACGTAAATTGGCCTCTCTGACTTTGTCTTCAAACCGTCCAACCTGTGCTGACCCTCTAATATACTCATTCGTAATCCTGTCCATCCTCGTCATACCTAGTGCAAGTCTTAGCATCTTTAACTCTGCTACCTCCAGCTCTGCCTCCTGTCTTTTGGTCAGTGCTACTGTTTCCAACCCATATAACATAGCTGGTCTCACTACCATCCTGTTGACCTTCCCTTTCACTCTTGCTGGTACCCTTCTGTCACAAATCACTCCTGATACTCTTCTCCGCCCAATCCACCCTGCCTGCACTCTCTTCTTCACCTCTCTTCTACATTCCCTGTTACTCTGTTGATCCCAACTGTTGATCCCAAGTATTTAAACTCATCCACCTTCGCCAACTCTACTCCCTGCATCTTCACCATTTCTCTGTCCCACTCATTTATGCTCATGTATTCTGTCTTAGTCCTACTGACATTCCTCTTCTCTCTAGAGCATATCTCCGCCTTTCCAGTGTCTCCTCAACCTGCTCCCTACTCTCACTACAGATCACCATTAAAAGAACATATTGAATATGTCCAGAGCTGATGTTACTCTCATTATTCCATAAAGTTTTTCATGTCAGTAGTGATGATGGAGTATGGCCGCCATGTGGTGCAGCATAACTGTTCCAAGCTCCTCTGTGACAAGGCCAACACGTGGAACGGCTTTCTGCAATCCTACTCCTTTTACAAGGCTTCCTGTTTGTGGGTCTTTGTCTGTTATTTCAAAAGCTTGCTTTCACATTCTCGTTTATGAGCCATGTTGCCTCAGATAATGACGCTTGTGATGTGTGCGCCATTTAATCCTGTTTGTTTACTAGCAACGCAATCCACACTGTGTGATTTGGCGAAACTTGTCCAGTGAGATCATCAAACCCTTAACGTAGCATCAAGCAAGAATCACTTATTAAGGATACAATGGATTCAGACAGACCATGTCATCACTTCCTTTGGCTAATCTGGACCTCCTTTATTCTCAATGTCTAGCATGTGTTTACATGATTGTTTTTCTTTTTTAGTTTATAGTGACAAAATGGAGACCCCCTGAGGCTTTGGGATACAATGCATTCCTTAGCACTGTCAGGATGTTGATATTAGATATTAGATTTTAGCTCTTCGTTTAATATCACAAACTACATTGCTTTAACTGCCTATATCTCCTGGACCAAGATTTCCACAAACATAGATCTCCATTACAGCTCAGCTGTCTGTAATGTATGTTTGGGATTCAAAGGTGTAAATGGAAATTGCTTTCCTTTCAGCAAAAGCTCTGCTAAGTGTAAGACGTTATCCAATGTGTTGCACATGACTGGTTGAGAGGTGTGTCATTGGGACCAAAGCTAGTTATCGACAAAGCTCTGGCAATGTGAGAAATATTTGATTAGAATTTTTAAATATGACGCTCACCTGAAAGCCACCGAGAAGATGATAGCATAGGATGCTGCCAAACCCACGGGACAGCTCCATACCACTGAGATAGCAAAATTTTTTAATGGATAGAAAATGTCCTTAAATTCACACTGAAAAATGTGACATGTTATATGCACGCGAGCCTGTTTTCTGCATCACCAGATCATGCTGATTGATGAAACAGAATGTTTTCTTTAATCGCAGCTCCACCGTTAGAGGATCTTCATCGTATAGTCCAACGTTGAGAACAAGATGGAGAACATAAGCAAGAGGAGCTTTTTTCAGAGAAAACATGGCATCTGGAGTTCTAGTAATTCTAAAGATTTTGAAGGCCTGATGGGGTCATTTGAGATGATTCTGGAAATCTGTTAGTATCTTTCTTTCTGCAGAGTAATTGCAGACAGCTGGGAAGAACATAAGCACATGTGATGGAGCCAAGACGAGATCAACCCTTTACATGTCTTGTTAAACAAACATGGATTTTTGGATATGCCTCAGCACTGTTGACCCTCACAGATGCTAACTACAGTGTTTTTCACTCTGATCATTAGTTAGCACTTGCAGTATTCATTCAGTATCATGT
Organism: Notoglanidium macrostoma; assembly: GCA_030068235.1. Taxonomy (NCBI): domain Eukaryota; kingdom Metazoa; phylum Chordata; class Actinopteri; order Siluriformes; family Auchenoglanididae; genus Notoglanidium; species Notoglanidium macrostoma. The sequence continues at coordinate 31,914,132 of JAQQZR010000023.1, forward strand.
GTCCACTTTATAGGGGATATATAGACTGAAAGGTGAAAATAATGAAGATTAACCATACTCTTGTGAGAGCACGGTTAATCTGTCATGACATTTTGAGGTTTTTTTTCTTCCCTCCACTGGACCCCGACTACAATTCAGAGCAACCAGGTGTTACTGCAATTAGAAAGGGTACGATGCGTCTTGTACGATTTGTGTTTTGCGGAATGATTTACTCCATGTGCACTTGTAGCTAACTTTTTATGAATGTCGCAAGAGTTTTATTTGGCATTGACTCCTGGTATTTCTCACAAGCTAAAACCTATGACTTATGGTAACTCGGAAAAAGTGTAAAACGCATTAAGAATCCAAAAACGCAGCAGCAGATCAGAAAACGCAACAACAAGCACGTCAGTAGTCATTCTTTAATTGTTTATTAATTATTACTCATTTGGATTCTTTTTTTAAATTATTTATTTAGATGGCTTCTTCGCTTATTAATGTATGGTAAAGTCAAAATCATAGCTCACCTATAAGACAGCCTATTTCTCTGACTGACACATGTTTGAGCCAATCAGCAACAAGCACGTGACCTTCAATAAGGACCTAAGACTTAAAACCTAGTCTGGTCTTCTTGCCTTCGCTCTAGTGACCTGTTGTCAGCAAGTGCTCTGTAACTTACTTAATTTCGCACATACCTTTATTCCCTCCTCATATTTAAATAATTACGAGCCACTTAACATTCACAGAATACCATGACCACGTTTCATGACAGCTGCGATACAATTTAGCACAGATCAGAATCCCAATTTGCTGCGCTGGAGAATTCAATATTTATTTATTTATTTTTAACTCCGCTCAACTCACTTTATTCAGTTGTTTGTTGACATCCATAGATGGAGCTGCTGAACCGGACCTTTGTGTTCATCTGGATCTGGTCTGACACCCTGACAACTGACATCTTAATGGCCGTTCATTGTGCTTAGATGAAGGACTTGACACGGAAACACTCCAACATGTGATGGCGTTTAGATTCTTGGCGACTTTCAGCGTTCTTCTCCAGACAAGAATCCAAGACTGGCTTAGGAAAAATGGCTTCCAATTTTTTTTCTTTCGGAACTTGGACCCGGAAAACAGTTTGGATAGGAGTTTGAGTAAGTCCAGAAAAATTTCACCTGTCATGAGCAAAGGTGAGCTGGAATTACGATTCTCGTTTTGTGAGTCCATTAATGTGAGTTTTCAATGGACTCCAAGGCCAAGGGATTAATGTGCTCATAAACAGAGGAGATTTCCACAAAGCCCTCTAGTCGATCTTCCTCTCCACTGACATTGGCGTGAACATATCTCAGAGACCCGTTCCTGTGGTAAAAAAAGAAAGACATTTTTCAGGATCTCTGGCCATATTTAGTCCCTAAATATGAAGAACAGTTCAGCTTGCCCAATAAGTATTAGCTTCAGCACATGGCAGGTGTATTGCTAACGCAGCTGTAAATGATGTATTATCTTGTAGTGCCAATATTCTCCAGCAGAGTGAAGCTTTGGTAGACCAGTTGATTTATAGGCTTACAGACGTCATTGTCATCTTCTTTTACCTTCAGCACTTTCAGAATTTTGCACCTGTTACCTGAAAACCCTCTTTTTTTTTGTTGTTGTTGCTTTTTACGAGAGCCTGTGAGAGGATCTGGAAGGTGTGATGTTTTTCTAACAACAGCGCAGCACGCTTCCAGGATCGTGGGCTGTCAACACGCCGTTCATCTCCACGCACAAAATGTATTTGTCATCTTTAAGAATGCCAGAACTCCTGCTGGGATACTCATCATGCATGTGTGTAATGGCTTTTTGAGGTAGATGGAGTCTTTTGGGGAAAACAGCTGTGGCAATTTAATCGCAACTCCCAAACCACCACCATTAGCTCATCCCCTGGTTCCCTCCACTTAAACCACCATTCGGGAACGTAAGAAAAGCTCTCAGGTTTCATCTCAACATATCTTCTGTTGAACCATGACGACTCGATAGTTCCTTCTTTTGCAGTATGATGATGTGCCCATTGGGCCCAAGACTGAAGTAAGTACGGCTCACTAGGAAAAAAAAAAGAAAGAAAAAGGGACTGGAAAGTGTTCTGTTTAGAATTACACAAAGGGCCCAGTCATGTCCTGGACAGATTTTTTGATGGTAATTTCCTTACAGCCTGCTTGATTTGAAATGCAACCAATGCTAATTTTGGCTACATTGGCCACAATTACTTATGCTCATGTATTGAACTTGTCAACATTAAACTGGTAATGCTTTAGCTTAAAGATCCCTTAAGTGACACAATATATTAATTTAGCTAATCGTCATTAATTTCAGAACTGCTGTTATAGAAATTAATTAATTAATTAATTAATTATCACAGCGTCATTAACTTCAGCGCTGCTGTAATAGAAATTTTATCAACACCTTTGACGAATCAGAATCCGTAAACGGGAGAGGATTTGGAGGAGTAAAGCACTTTTCCTAATGGGACCTCAGGGTGTTCCTCAGGGATCAGCGTTCTCCTCCATGAACTTGATGCTCCGCATGGTCTGTGCTGGTAAAGCTGAGATGAAGCCCGGGCCAGTCGCAGCCTGCCAGCCGGATGGCCAGACAATGCGGTTAAATTCCTAACTGATTATAATTGCTTCCATCTTGGTCCATCACTATTTTCATCTTTCTCCTTAGCCATGTCAGCTCGTCAGGGCTAAGGTTCTGTTCAAACTCCATTACACAAACAGCTGGGTGAAAGAATGCCTATATATAAATCGGTTATAAATCAGCTCACAGCTGCTCAGATTAATATGAATGGACTTAATCACATCTGCCTGTTTGGTGCGGTTTGAATCTTGTACCTATAACAGTATCCGTTAACTCCGAGCCAGTTTAGTCATATTTATTCTCGGAGTGTAAGTCCTTAGTTCCGCACTCACTTTATATTTTGGTCGACAAGCGAAAAAAGGGCATACTACTGCACAAGTGGCTTGACTATAACTTCAAAAAAAGTTACACAAATACAAAAAGAATAAGAGTTTGAGGAAACTTTAGAACACAGTAACTACACATTCAATATTTTACTTATATCACAGTGCGGCAGAATTTTCGATTCTGTTTGGTTTACATATATGCGTTGATATTAACATGCTTGTTAATGTAACACGTTATTTTTTCTAGTATACAGTAACAGTACTTGTACAGTGGATGCATGACAAGGATTTAAAAAAATTGTAATTGTTGATTTGGTGAAACTTTCTGCAAGGAGATGTTTATTTAACAATGATGGAAGGAGCCTCCAGTGCTAGTGTTTTGTAACAGTCTACAGAAAAGCTATAACCTTAAGGACAGAGGAGTTTATGCTGAGTAATGTGACAAGCTGCAGGTTTTTTTTGTCTTATTACCTTCAAGAAAGAGAAAAAAATGCTGGTGAGGGAATGTATATTTATAGCTGCTATAACATAAGTGAGAACAGGAACAAGCTTTGTAAAAATAAATGGATGAAAAGTATGAAGTGTCATTGTATAATAAAATAATAATAAAAAAACATGTAATTGTTGGTGGATTGCTGGGGTATAAAAGGCATAAAATATTTTGTGACACTGTTATAAGAAAAGAATCAACTTCGGAGTGGCAGCTCTTAAATTCTGCTAAAATGTTTTCCCCATCGATGGAGCATGTGTTTTGGTGCTCAGCTGAATTTTTGGTTTCCTGCTTGGCTTCAGACATAGAACCCCTATCAGGACAGCCTTATTACCCACAAGCCCCAGTCCTCTCTGCTCTCTCTAGGTGTTATCATGATGAACGGATATTTTTCTGCATTTATGTAGTTGTTATTGTGTGTGAGTTCTTTTCCATCTTACTGGACTTGGCTCGTCATTCCTTGTCCAATTAGCACGCAAGAGCTCGCCACAATCATGTGACCCTCTGGAGTGGCCCAAGGGTTTGAGGTTTTCTTGAGTGGTGTGTAAGCTCCAGGAAGAGGGTGTGCTCTTCACCGCAGCCACTTTACCAGGCCGCGATGCTGTCATTAATCTCAATTGCTTTCTCAGTTCGTGACATTTTGTTCGCTCATTTCGGTGTCATAAACTGAACGCCATGGAAAAACATTTAGTCGAGTGGAAAATATGCTAATACCACAAAGCGCTCTTCATCATTTGTAAGACATATTGGTTGAAAAAAGTGCTCTGTTTGAATATACTGTATGTGATACAGGCACGCTTTATAGAAACTATTATGAAAATAATAAAAACTCCAATCACACAGTGTGTATCACTAATGCTAAATTGCTTTAATCATCATTTAAATGCTGACAAACATGTTTTGTATAATTGCTTGCAGCAATATGCAGCCATTTGGGTGGAATCTGGACTCAACTTGTCATATGGCTTTTTCAAAGGAAAATATCTGGTGAAAATAGCAGAAACAGGACCCATGAGGCCACAACATACCCTAACACCAATGCAAGTCCACTTGCATGCATTCTGTAATGCTATGAATGGCTCGTGAATGCACCGTATATTACGCATTCTCGTCTTTCTTTCATCACTCAGTAGATTTTGTCAGGAAAAGAAAGTGTGAATTAATTTGTTTCATGATGACGATGAAGGGGCAAAGAGAAAAGCGTGAACATAGAATTTAATGTGGCAGGGCGGCATTTATAACAAAAGCTTAAAAGGGAATTTTGAGAGGCTGTCACACTTGAGTTATACTACTATCAGGCTAATATTTGAGTTATCCATTTAAAGGAAGTTGAAAATCAACAACAAGCAGCCATCCAGCCCACCTACATCTAAAAAAGAACAAACAAAAGACCTGAAACTAGCTCATGGAATTCCACATTAGACAAGCAAGACACTTTTTGTGCGTGGTAAACAAGGCCACTGTGGTGCGCATGCATTTCTTTATATATCTATATATCTTATAATAAAAAGAATGGTTCTGTCTGTGTTATCATTTTGTTTGCAGAAATGTATTACGTTTAATTTTAATTATTTGCTATAAGACAAGATCTTGGAGTATTTGTAAACTAGCTCACAATGTGCCATTAAAACCATCACCCTGGCAGTCTTGTTGTCTGTCCTGTTCGCTGCTGCTCCCTGACTGAAAAGATTCAAAGAATGAGCATGGGGCAGTGTTTCCTGCCCCATTGAGCCTCTATATCACTCATTGCAGTTCCCATTTTTGAGCGCCAAGTGCAATAATAACCCCATGAAGCTAAAAGGGGCAGTGAGCACGCCGTCACACAACATCTAGAAAGGCAAACAAATCGATAGAACATTGGCTTATATGTCAAATAGCATTATCACTGGTCACTCAAAAGATGTCATTAATATTTCAATGGAATTAAAAATTTACTGAGTTGTACATTTTACAACTGATTATGACATCAGGACAGGCCTAATACACACACACATATATACGCTTTCACTTGCACATATGTGACATGGCGTGTGCATGTCCCAAAATCCTAGAACAGGCTCTGTGGCATAGCTGTTCATTATTCTTAATTATGCTTATATAAAGTTCTGTAAACTCAGAGCAGGTTATCAAACCCTGCTGCTGCTGTGTGTCTTGTGTGTGTTGTGTTTGTGTGTGAGAGAGAGGGCAACCTGTTCTCCAGATGTGGAATATTTAATTGAAAGGTCCAGATCCATCTCTCCTGGAGTGAAGCTGGAGTTAGATCTGCACTCCCTATGGATTTATCTTTGGCTTAGAGGAACAGTCATCTTGGCATATTAGCCAGGTTGAAATATTTTCATGGCATTTCTTCTTTACATCTGTTTAACAAAAAATAATAGGATGGTACAGAAGGAAAGAAACTGCGCCAACTTGACCACACAAAAAGAAATTCTCATATTAAGTGGTGAAAGCAACTGGACTTTGCTGGAGTAGGAACACTACCTATTAATCCCAACATTAACTTTATAACCTTATTTGCAAATTTGTTGATGCGAGTTCCTATGTTTATATTGTCATGAATTCCCTACCTCAGTGCATGTCATGGTTTCCACAACAATGAACAGCATGTGCTTTCATTTGTTTTTGGTCTTGTCACCCCATCCCCATTCTGTCATTGATTCGTTACCTGACTGTGTTCACCTGTTCTGTGTTTGACTACTTATAACTTGGTGTTTCAGGTTATAATCACAAAGATTTACTGTGCAATTGTATCTTGTCAGTTTTCCTGTGTCTAGTCTGTTTGTATATTCTGCTTCCTCTGTTTTACATTACGTTTATGGGCTAGCCTGTACTCCCTCTGTCTGCCTGTTGCTTGACTCATGCAACAGACAATGATTGCTGGATATGATTCCTTGACTGCCCCAAATTCTTGCATTTGTGTCCTGTCACTCACTGCACGTTACGCATGTGATCTTTCTTGATTGCTAATCCAGTCATTGCTCAGCCATTTGCCAGGAAACCAACTGAACATAAATTATAAAGCTGGAGTTCCTCTATTTGGTGTATGCTTTGCAGTATTTATCCTTCTCTCTCAATCTGTTTTCAGTACTACTCCACACTAACATAAGTGAAAAAACATTTTCTTATCCTTTTGACTTTCCATCCACATTAAAAATCAATTTTTGGCTTAATAAAATTTTTTTTTTATTACATTAGGAATGCTCACCAAATTTTCTTGTCACTGAGTAACTGAATGAAGGAATAATAAAGACCAATCTCTTCACCAAGCACCTGAATTAGCAAGTTATTTTGTGGTTTTATTTCTTATCTCTGCAGAACAGCAGCGATTATTTTCGGGTCCAAGTACTACCACTACATTCCCTTTAGGTCTGCTGTATTAAAGACTCAAAGACCTCAGACTTTCTCATCATTTGACAGTACAGTCCAAGAATAATCTTTAGAGGAAACCACTGTCATCTCGAATGACCTGAGAAATGCTGGAGACCTGTTTGCAGTGTTTGGGACCTGTTTCTATATATGCATAGTTGAGAGTTTTATCATTTTTTCCGATGATAAGTGTCCAGTAGAGTACAGCTCAGCTAGTTCCAATCTCTTCTTAGGAGTCCTGAACTGGCCAGAAATATTATTATATCAGCTCCTGCTTCATTCGACAAAATGTTGCTGCTGGATTCGTAAAGGGACCCTGTAGACCTGCTTACGCAAATATATCAGCATACCATCAGCAGATATGACTCTGAGTTTCCTGACATTAGATACTACATCATACAGTATGTGAGAGAGTGTTGGGTCTACACATGCTGGCAAAGTCCTTCTTTTAGCATCTGGGACCAGCTTCTCTTTGAAGCAGGTATCAAATTTTTACTAGTTTTCTTGTTTAAATTTCAAGGTTTGGGAGATCCTACACATCACTGGTTCCCCATAGCTCCATTGGACAGTGCTTCTGTTGACACAGCTGTGTGTGCTAGTAGTTTGATCTTTTATAAAAAAAAAAAAAAAAAACTGTAGCTAGGACTTCTTAGAACTACACAAAGGCTAGCAAATATTGGGGATATTTTTTTGCTTCCATACATAATTCATCTATGTAATATCTCAATATCTGATTACTCAAAATATCTCAGGGTAAGTTTATCCAAATTATCCAATATTATACCCGATTTTGGAGATTTAACATGCACTAGCCCTTTATCACAATTAATCAAGTCTATCAAGCCACTCGGCCCTTCAATGTTATGTAAGCTGTATACATTCTTGTTCTTTCCTTTTGCTTCTGTCCTTCTTACTTGCTTTTCTTAATAAGAAACAAGCACATATATACTAATAAGTGTAGAAGCAATGCCTGCAATTATTCAACTGGGATTCTGATACATACCTCTCGAGTTGGTGATTTTCACAGGAACCCTATTGAAGCCCCCATTAGTTAGTAAGGTTTGGAATTTTTTCAACCAAAAGCTCAGGTATATGTCATGAGCCACACTCTTTCTCCCAGCTTATGTTATGGTGTCTATTTGAAGTAGTGATGCCCTGCTGTTCATCTGATGTCTCCACTGGTATGTGGGCTGAGGCAAATATCTCCTCACAGAATATGAGGCACTTGTTCATCCCCAAAACATCTTGTAAAGGTAACCATGGAAACAAGTAAGGCTGGTTATTGAGGAGCCACATGAAGGGCTATGGTCTGGTGGATGTGGACTAAGGAAGTTTGGATATATTTGATCCAGTGGGGAAGGGACCCTTGGTCAAAACAATTGAGACTTAATGTGAACGTCCATAAACACCCTCCACAGGTGGTGAGGATAACTGCATACCTCAGTCAGACACAATATCCTCATGAAGAAATGCTGGAACATTGTTTGAACATAGTTCACCAGCTGCAGTGATTTCTTGATCAACGAATCAGGGGATTTGAATTAGCAAACAGTTGGATAGAAGGCTTGTATTTGGTTGGGAATGCTTACTCAAAGACAGAAGTCTGCATTAGCCTTGTTTTTTTATATCCTGGAATGAATTAAAAACCTGGCTATCTAGGAGAACTGAAAGACACTGGCCTCTCTGGATGTACTCTACTTTTCAGTGATCTGTGACTATTGTGAAGGGATGGCAAGCCTACTCCAACCAGGGTCTCTGGTGCTCCAGGCCAGTCATGGAAGATGTCATTAAAGAAGGACTAGAACATTGATGGGGTATTGGCTATGGAAAATAGCATCTCTTGATATGATGTACAACCCTACTTAAGTATTGATTAAGTGTTGTCTTTTAAGATGAATACTAGATTTAATAATGTCCTCTAGTGTAAATCTAATGAAGCAGGTTGGAGGAGATAGAGATGTTAGAAATTGAAGAACTATGGCACAATCATAACTGATTTGGTTTAGATGGGTTTAGATAGGTTTTGTTGTCATATAAATCAAGATTGCCAGTGTGCATCTTTTAGCTGTAAGAGTGTGGAAACAGTGTGTAAAACATGTTTAGGTAAGGATAAGAAAGAAGAACTGTACTGGTTACACAAAACACAATAAATCATTCTTTCATAACCGCTTTATACTTGTCATGGATACTAACACAGGAACACTGGGATGAACTTAAATACACCCTGGATGGTGCACCAGTTGCGGGTCACCTTGCACACACACATTCAGTTACCCACTCACATTGACATCTAGGGGTTATTTATATTCACCAGTCCATCTACTAGCATTTGAGGCCAGAGGACAGGGAGACTATCTAATCCAAAACATTGTGTTGTAGCTCAGAAGAGATTAAACAGAGGGTCAGCATGGTGATTAAGAGAATGGAAAGTACTCCTACAAAGAACAAATTCTGTTTTTTGTTTGCCCTTTCTGTCATTTCATGTCATTCTATGATGTGCTACCAAAACACTCAGTTTTAGGTTGAATTTTCATTCCTTTATATTATCAAGGTTCCAGACACACATGATGGTTATTTGAGCAGTGTTATACGAAACCTCCTCTGAGTAATTCCAGACTGTAGGCATCTATATACACGGCAATTTTTTTTGTATTTTGAAGCAGAGGCTAAACAAAAGCAGAGCAGCTCAGAGCCAGAAGCCATCTCTGAAATTGCTTCCCAAGAAAAGGGACTTTAAAAAAAGACTAACTCTGCCTTTGTTTTCTTTTATTTACATGTTTATCTTGAATGACAAGAATGCTAAACCTCATCTTATAAAACCCAGATTGAAGATGTCCTGTTCACTTCTGTCAAAAATAAACCAGATTGTTGAGCAATCAGACATTCTTGGTGTTTAAAAAAAGATTGGGCCTCCTGACTTGAATGTGGCATTTGCACATTGCAAATCATTTAATAATCCAAATATCAGTATATGCACACATTCATGTATATGTTCCCTTTGCACACACATACATCATATCATTTTTTTTTCCAATCACAGCTTTTCTCATTAGGAGCACTACCCAAAAAACATTTAACAGAGCAAGATAAGAATCTAACCCCAACAGGAACAGTTGTCCCTTGATGAAAGTTTTCAAGAAAAATTGTTTCCCCAAAACATATGTTAAACTTGTAGAAGAATCTTTTTGGGTAATTGCCAAATAACCCTATAAGATCTTTTGTCTAATTCAGGGGGTGGATAATTTTTTGTTGGTTTGAAGGATTATCAGAGGATTTTGTAGAGAATTTGTTGAGGATGAAACACACTGGGTGGCACAGTGGTGTGGTGGTTAGCACTGTTGCCTCACAGCAAAAATGTCCTGGGTTTGATCCCCGGACCAGGGTGCCTTTCTGTGTGGAGTTTGCATATTCGTGCATGTTTGGGTTTCCTCCGGGGACTCCGGTTTCCTCCCACAGTCCAAATTGACATGCAGATTAGGTCAACTGGCTACTCTAAATTGCTCATAGGTGTGAATGCTAGCATGTGTGGCTGTTTGTCTCTGTGTTGGCCCTGTGGTGGACTGGCGACCTGCCCAGGGTGTTCCCCACCTCTCGCCCCGTGTCTGCTAAGATTGGCTTCAGCTTCCCCCAGACGGATAAAGCGGTATAGATAATGGATGGATGAATGAAACACACTACATCTGCTTATTGAACTTTTGCTCCCATGTCTGTAGAAGTCTTTATTTATTTGACCCCCCTGAGTCCTGCTCCTGGAAAGTGGTTTGGTTTAAACACTAGATGAAAAATATGTGAAGGAAGTATTTGGCCAGACCTTGCTTTTTTTTTTTAATGTTTTTTAATGGCTAATTTGGGTTCTGCTGGTTTGAAGGGCAGTGTTACTTTGTTCATGTGTGTGTACAAGAAGCTCAGTGGTATTCAGGGATCTTGATGCTTGCCAAGTGTTGATTATTTGATCCTGCTTTGGCTTGTGTTCAGTTCCTGACTATCTTTGGGTCACTGGACCAAGTCATTTCTCATTACTAAATATTTCTCTTTGTGTGTGTTTGTGGGAGCTTGCAGGGCTCATGCGAGCAGGGCTAATGCGATTAGCATTAGGTTTACTTTGGCATTTTTATTAACAGCATGTCTCACAAAATAGATAGATAAATAGACTCACCTTTTTCCATCATCTTGAAACAGTTTTCCCTCTTTGGAAGAGGATCAACAAATACTAATACAAAAACTTCATGACAGTCTTCTCCTTCATTCTCTTCTTTATTGATTCTGCAATTCTGCTTCCTCCATGATTAATGACTTATCAGACCACATGCTTTGGCCTGTTTTCTGGAAAAATATTCTGTCCAAAATAGAAATGTGTGTGTGTGTGTGTGTGTGTGTGTGTGTGTGTGTGTGTGTGTGTGTGTGGGTTGCTGAATAGAGAAACAGTGTTTTTGATTACATCTCAGAGAGGGTCTGTTTTGGAAATCTAAGGTTTAAGGTTTTTCAGTCTTGTTGTCATGTTCCTTTGGCTGCTTTAGGTTGAATGGAGAAGATAGAACATTCCAGAGGAATCCCCCATCATAAATCCTTAGGAGAATGGGATAGCCCAAGGAAAGGGAACACAGGAGATGTCTCATTGCTAGGACACATCATCCAAAAAATTGAAATATTAACAATAAATCAAAGCTACTGAAAATGATTCGAATGTTTTCATAGGTATAATGCTAGCTGGTTTATTATTTTGGACAAAACAAGTGCCTTTATCTAATAGGAGGGAAATGGTTTTGTCAACCATAAAGCAAGAGCTTCAAACATCTGGATTTGAAAGCCACTGGCAACACCATTTCAAGTGTTAAAAATCTCTTTTGATGTGAAATATCTGTCATTAATTAAGCATTTAGCAGAGGTAGATTAGAACTATAATAAATCTGAGATGTGCGTGGGTGTATCAGATCACACTATGGTGTCTCCCTGGCAACAGAAACAACCGGTAAACAGGAACCCTTTTGGTTTTGCATAAGTTGTGAGTTATGAACAAAGCGTAGTATATAATTACATTTTGCACATATTTCTAACTTTGTGATCCTTAAGGAATGCAGCGAAATCAAATCAAGTTATGGTTTGTGTTCAGTCTGCTTCAACTTCCCGCTTCAACTAGTTTAAAAACCTATACAGGTCAGCAGAGTATGGCATGCAGAAGTAGTGCACACATCGCATCTGGTTTAATAAAATTAATTAACATTAGTGTGGCTGCCCTTTCATTTGAATGCCTTGTTAACCATTTAGGCTCGTGAGTGTTGGAGATGATGCTTGCGAGGTTGACTGTAACAATTACAGAAAATAATGTCCTCAGTTGAAAAAGTTCGACAATTCTTCCAGGGTGCTTTCAGGTTAACTCAAGCCGAGTTAGCCACTCATTAGCCACCTGCCGCTTCATCGGTCTGGCCCTTTCATGTTGCGCAAGACGTAATGAAAGCTTTGACATCCAAATCTAGACAGATTATCAAACTCAAACTATCAGACTATTTTTTTCTGAATAAAGTAATTTTGTATGAAAGAATGATCGCAACATCCATTTGCAACATAGATTACACAGTTGCAAATTGTTCAAATTTACCTTTTAGTACTTTAGTACTTTAGAAAGAGGGAACGTTTCTACTTAATGACATAGTTAATAATTCTCTGACTGTGACTTGAGAACAGTGGTCCTAGAACACATAATGTGATGTGCAATTTGACCCCAATAATAATCTTATAAACCTGCTGAGATCAAAACATCTAAAATTTTCTTCATGCTTTAAGTACATATTTGTGAGGGCAACAGACAGAACTATGAATATTGGTCAAATGGTCTGGTAAATTACGACTACAAATTTTGTGCGCTCTACATCGCATGCACAAACTCATTACTCAGAGAAACAAACCACACAACACAGACCAAGTCAGACACACACCCCAGCTGGTTTTCCCATTCAGTAAACACAGGCAGCTTTCATCACTTCTGATTTTATAATAGATTATTCAAGGACTCATGGTCACTGGGTGCCAAAACAAGCAAGTGTGTATGTGTGTATTAATGACAGTCAGATTCAAAGATTCAGACCAAGAATTAGGTGAAGATATTCATATTAAATAGATGTTTAATCATGTGTGAAACGTCTCTGTGCTGTCATCATAAATCACTTAGCAGTTGATTTGCTTTTTAGAAGTGATTAGGAGTGATGATTCTTTCTTCCATAATATATTTTATATTTAACTGTCTGGCGGCACGGTGGTGCAGTGGTTAGCACTGTTGCCTCACAGCAAGAAGGTCCTCGGTTCGATCCCCGGGTCACCCTGAGTGCCTTTCTGTGTGGAGTTTGCATGTTCTCCCCGTGCATGTGTGGGTTTCCTCCCACAGTCCAAAGACATGCAGAT
>JAQQZR010000023.1:31931107-31946251 GCA_030068235.1 Notoglanidium macrostoma
ACTGAACAGTGGCAGCAGGACTAACAGAACAGTGGCAGCAGCATCAACACTAACTGAACAGTGGCAGCAGGACTAACAGAACAGTGGCAGCAGCATCAACACTAACTGAACAGTGGCAGCAGGACTAACTGAACGGTGACGACATACTGCTATGTGGACATATTCCTTTTCTTTTGAAGGATTAGCACATAAAGCTAAGCAGACTCAGCACTGAGAGCTTTTCAAAATTGTCAACATTACATGCTGCGTAGTGGCATCATTGGCATTTAATTTTGTATCATTGCACAGTGTGTGCATCTGCATTGTGTTCGGTATTGTACAGTGTGTGGACCTTTGTGATATAATTTTCATTATCATGTCAAGAGCTCGAGTCAGGAATTGTGAGAAGTATTTTCCTTGTTGAACAGTATGAGCCCAGCTTAAGAGACTTGGCATATTTTGGCCTTAACCAACTCATCTGTGACAGACATAAGCCCATGAGTAATGGTGACTTTCATGATCTTGACCAGCATTATTTACTTTGGCCTTCACGTTGGCCTTTTTTCCTGGAATTTTGCACACACTCCTGCGTCCCTCCTATGCTTAAACAGTCAGTGGCTATCCATCAAGTTTAGATAGAGAACCAGTATTAGTGGCAATATTCCATAACAATTTAGATGACCAAGTTCTCTGTTCTAAGTAGAATAAGACATGAATGTTAGCAATTTAAGTTATCAATATCAATATTTGAGTGGGGAATGGTTCTGTGTTTGATAAGTATTAAAAAAAATCTTATAATAAATTTGGAAAAATAATCTTACTTTATTTGACAGATGCATTGTTATTTGTAATTTGAATTTGGATGGCTAAATACACATACAAAATGATCATTTTTCAATTCAATCTTTGTATTTTTAATGCCATGTTTTCAGCTCTACTTCTCCAAAGTCCAATAACACCAATCTCCCTTGTTTGGGTAAAGGATGGTTCCATGACTCACACTTGGACAAGTTTAAACAAATCAGGACTGACCCACAATTCATATATTTTTTTGAAGGGCTAAGGTTTTTAAATTTCGATTGCACTTTGCGCTAGGATTTGTGATTGTGATGTCTGAGTGCTGAATGTATTAAGTTGTCAGATTCACTGAGATGCTGTTGCAAGATGTTGGTACCTGGTCGAACTTCAAGCTGGTCTGCAGGCAGCTGTGTTCCGGTCCTTCCATCCAGGAAGGAGTCTACAAACTGACAGTGATCTTCTCCGTGGCCTGTCTGGTCTCCAATGTTGTAGAACTTACCTGAATACAGATTGTGAGCTGTTAGCGAAAGCTTGCCTATCTCTCAAAGTTTAGTTATTAAAAAAACTAATTTCTAATTTCTTGAACACTATATTAATATTTGTTGTTCCCTTCATTAGACCTTGTATCTGAAAATATATAATCTTTTCTGTCAATCTACAAGGTGTCTAGATGACAAATTGACAAGAACATTTCTGCAGTACTCTCAGATTTCTGCAGTACTTTTCTGCAGTACTCTCAGGTATCTGGCCATTCAGATACTTGTTCAGTCCCATGTCATCTCGAGACTAGACTACTGTAATGCACTTCTAGCAGGTCTGCCTCTGAGCACCATTCAACCCTTGCAACTGATCCAGAATGCAGCTGCATGACTCGTTTTCAACCTTCCCAAGTTCTCACACACCACCCCGTTGCTACGCTTCCTTCACTGGCTTCCCGTAGCTGCACCGTGCTCCCTCCGATCCTCCAGCACTGCTCGACATGTTCCACCATCCCTCAAGGTACAAGGAAGACATGCATCTAAACTCTTCTCTGTTTTGGCACCTAGGTGGTGGAATGAACTTCCCCTAGATGTCCGAACAGCTGAGTCACTGAGTGTCTTCAAATGATGACTAAAGCTCTAACTCTTTCGGAAGTACTTGGACTAGCACTTATTTATTCTTCTCAAAAAAAAAACCCTTTCTGTATTACTTGCAAACAGAGTTTTTAGTGTGATGGTATTCTTAGCCCAGGACCCAGTGAGCCAGTATCAGTATATATTTACTGATAGAGACTTCATAGCACTTATGTAAGTCGCTCTGGATAAGGGCGTCTGCCAAATGATGTAAATGTAAATGTAGTACTGGAGACCTTTAGTTTAGTCAAGTAATGTACTAGCCCCAGAAACTGGGTTTAAAGTATACCACTCCCCAGAGTTCAGATTCAGCCTTGTTCCTCTAAAATTCTTTGAGATCTACCCATCAGCTTGAGTTCAGTCCCAACCATGTTTCTGGAGAATCTATCACCCTGTACAATTTACATCCAACAATAATCTAATACTCCAACTAAAAAGGCAGATGGGCCAGCTGGATCAATTTATATTTGGAACTAAACCCTGACATGTAGTAGACCCCCAGGAGCAGAGTTATGCAGACCTAATCTAGTGTTGGACTCTCCTAACATAAATATCATGTAAACTATTTTTGGAGCACTGACCATTAAGAGAGTCGCTCAGGTAGATCTTATATCGAAGTGAGTTGCAGAGCTGAATGCCGACAAACTTGCGATACCATGTCCTCTTAACATACTGCTTGCCACTGCACTCCGAGTATGCATCTGTCTTAAATGGGAACTGGGTCCAGATAGCGTCCTTGCCTGAGACAACCACAGAAAGAAACAATTGATTACATATAATTGCATTAATTTCACCTGTACTGCCATTATATTCATTGCATTGAAGGAAAAAAATTCATTTTGTCAGTAGATCTACAGTGTTGCACAAGATACTGGACAGTAAATTAAGAACCTTTAAGGATTATTTTCTTTCCACTTTGAATCCTACAACATAGTGTTCCCCTATCAGAAAAAGTTCCATATGTCAACTATACCACTTATCTCTTAAGAGAGATAGAGAGAAGCTGGAGCCAATCACAGCTGACTTTGGACAAGAGGTAGGGTACACCCTGGGCAGGTCACCAATCTATTGTTCTAAAGGCCCCAGCCTGCCAGCAGATTTGAACCCATAACCTTCTTGCTGTGAGGTGACAGTGCTAATGACTGCACCACTGTGCCCCAGAAACAGTTCCAAATAGAAACTTTTTGGATGCTAAGAACCCTTATTGCTTTAATAAACACTTAAAATACCCTTGAATAACTCTTTTTCTAAGGGTTCCTCAGTTACGGGAACCCATAAATGTTTTATGTAGAAATTTAGAAGAGAGTGTTACCCTAGGGTTAGGATCAAAAAGGTTCCAGGTAGAAAAGCAGTCTTTAGAGTGGAGAGTCTTAGGTTCTAAACTGAGGTGTTTTAGTCTAGAACCAAAAGCTCCATGTGAAAGCCTATAACAGTGTTTCCTTACTGGAAAGAGTTTAGCTGTTTATTGGGAAAACAAGCATACTTAATTATACAATAAACCCTTAAAAAAAAACCTCTGTATTCTAGAACCCTACAACAGAGTATTCCGTATCTAAGGCTTCTAAGTAGAATAGTGGTGTGTTCTTCAGTGTTTTTCCATAGTTTGTCACAGTGGAATCTGTGTGCTTATATTTCTACAATGGGGTCTTTATGTCCCAGTGAAAGGTCTCTCTGTTGTCATGTAGGTTCTCTGGAGTGTTACAGTCTGGATTTTCTGTTCCAGAGTTGAACCTTTTCAGGTTAGATGAGGGCAAAAAGCAGTTCTCATATGCTCTCAAATGTTTTGCCTGGATTAGAGACACATTTTAAAGGAAGAATGTGTTTTTGTTTGAAGTGAGTTTCCAAAGACTTTAACATTCTCTGTTCTCCCTCAATCTCTCGTCACATCGAATTGTGCTTCAGAGACTTACCTGAAACGTACTCGCTCACTCTGGGATCCGCTGCAGAACAAAAAAAAAAAACAAAGAAAAATAGATGATATTTGCAATCTCTGGTTCATTTGAAAGCAACCATGTGACTGTAACCATTAAAATGATGTGTAGGATATAGGAAAGTTAGCAAGACTAGCGTTCCAGCTCCATGTTGGCTAAGCAGTGTGCCTCAAGTATTAAACTACAATAAATTCCATCTACCATAAAGCAGTGTTTTTTTTCCAAATAATCTTTGAATCCCCTTGTTGAGAACAGATCCACTGGCATGGACAAGTCTACTGAGTTTTCCAAAGCTTTAGGAGCCGCTGATTCAGTTGCAGGAAGGGCTGAAGGTAAAAATACTCTTGTCTTTATAAAGTCTCTTTCAACATCTCATTTCACATAGGGACACCCGATCACTCTGTTTATCCCGCTCTTTTGGTCTCTAGCTGGCAATAAACCTCTTCTCTCCTCTCTTCCATTCCTTCCCCCCCCGATTCCTTTCCTCTTTGTGGAACCAAGAGCTAATGTTCTCCATGGTTGCCATATGTCACTTGCTATGCATTTGTGGTTTGTTAATAAGTTTGGAAGGTTTTGAGCATGATAAGGGGGTTCACTGAAGTCTGAGGTTATAAGTAAAGCAGGGTTTTATATGGTTTTAAAGACTCATAAGTGAAAAGCATTTGTACCCTGTAATGGGCAGTTTAGAATAGAGATAACACTGAACCAATATACAGTAATGGGGAAAGAAGATGCTAGATCAGAATATTGGTGGGTAAAAAACAAATATGTCCGGTGCAATCTGGCAATTCTGCCAGAAATATAAAAAAAAAAAAATTGTGTTAGCTCAATGAAACATATCATAATGAAAAATAACTTAACAACCATCATCTACCACAACATAACATACCATAACATTATGTAACATAGCATGTGTAACATGACAAACATAGAGCACATAGCATAATGCATGTAGCATAACATAATGTAACGTAAGCTAATGTAACACATTCTAGCATAAAGTAGCACAAGAAACATAATATTCATAACACATAATGTAACTAAATGTAACAAACAGCAATGTCCCGTAGGTTACATGATAATGACAGCAGCCAACCAAATGTTAGTTAGATATTTGATTCGTTTATTTAAAATTTTCTAACTTTGCACACATTTGCACTGGCATGATTATATTTTTAAATGCCTATTTGATAAAAAAAATAAATCATGTCATGTTGGTGGCTAGGTGTGTCTGTTCAGTTTGAATATGATCATTCAGATAGCCATCTTAAGTGAATTATCGTATGAGACGTATGGTTTCAGTATCGGGAAAGAAATAGTGGCATTGTAGATTCCCTAATTTACTACTTTTTTTTTCTAAAAGTGTGTAAGAAATCTTGTTTTTTTTCCTGACCTGTCATAGCTTCATATGGTGTAGTGATGCATTTAATACACATACCCGACTCTGTGTTAAAGGTCACTGGTTCGCTGGGTGGCCCCTCGCCCAGCTCATTCTTTGGCTTCACTTTGAACTCATAACTATATGGTTAGATTAAGAGAAATATTATAGAGAATGATAGATGATCAAATATAATCTGTAAACGTAGCTGCTCTGCTCACTTTATGCTTACAGCACTTTATCTCAGCTTCCTCCAGAAAAGTCCACTTGATATGCTCTTATAACCTGGATATAGTGTCTAGTCTCACTGAAATGTGCTGGTCTTACTCTCCATCCACTATGCTGTGATACTTGAGCCACATACTCTGCAGATGGTTAGGCCTCTTTAATAGATCCTCCATGTGTGAGGTGCTGATGATCTCCACACACACCAAGTCCCAGGTTACATAGAGACTTGCTTAATACTCTCTCAGGCAACATCAGGCCAGAACACAGCACTGTTTTCAGGCTCATTATTGCTGATATGGGTCATAACTTTGCATGTCTGTCATTCCTCAGCTCAGAGTACATTATTTTCCCTCTCAATTATAAAACAGTATGTGTGTGTGTGTGTTTTGCCATGAGCATACCTGGACTCAGGTTTGAGGTTCTCCACAGCTGTGTGTGTTTGGTTGGTGGTCAGGATGGAGACCTTTTCTCCGTCAGGTCCTTTGGTGGTGGAGATGACCTCGTACTCTGTCAACAGACAGGATTCTTTCCACTTAGTCCATTTAATTCGATATAATGCCTTTATAATGACATCAATGACTGAAAAAACACAATACACATCCTCTATAAATGATGGAGAAATAAGTTTATGTCCTCTTACATACCTGTGGTTTCGTTGTCGGTTTTCTCCCAGTCGAGGATGATGAAATAGGGACAACCTTCCACCGTAACCACAGTAAGGTTAGATGGTGGTGTACGGGGAGGACCGGTCACTGTGGTTTCCCCTCCTTCTTCCTCCGGAAAGTAGCTCATGGACGTAGTTATGGAGCATGGTTCGTCTGGTTTCTTATCTGTCTTATACACCACGTGAGGAGCTGAGACAACAACAGTTAAATTCGTTCAAAACTCCAATGCTGAGCCAGAATTATTCCAACATGATAGTGATTGGAAATGAGGAAGGAGAACTCCAGGTGTTAAATTAAACATAATATCAAATGCTTGCATAGATAACTTGCATCTTATGGAGCACAGGAAACATTTCTTTACCAATGAAGCGCTCTTTGCCCATGGCGTCAATTTTGGATGCTGGAACAGAGCTGAAGGCGGACGAGTTCTCCCACGTTTCAAACTGTGTCACTGAAATAAAACATGAAATAATGCAAATGGCAACACCAGCAATTCATGAAATGATACTCACAATACTAAAAATATTCAGAACTTTTGCTTTTCTTTTCACCGGTTACTGGAGAAGCAGTTGTTTTGGGTTTAACTGGTTTAGCAGTCACAACGGGCACTTTTGGCTTCAGGATAGATGATTTGTCCTGTTTCAGGTCGAGCTTGTCTAGTAATATTAAAAAAAATATTGTTGGTTTCATGTCAACCCATATACTAAATGTGTATATTGAATTACTGGCATTCCATGATGAAATGGATAGAAGTAATTGTATAAAATGAATAAAATCACAGAAATTTTGATCAGTTTGATCATTTTTCTTGAAATGCTATTTCCTGTTACTTCTAAGCCCCTGGTCTGGCTGCTGTTCAGACCTTGATTACACGTTTATAAACATTACTTGTTGTTTTAAAAAAATAATAATAATAACAGAAATTAGAAAAACATATTTTTTATGTAACAAGAACGTAAAATAATCATCCTTGAAAAAAAACAATGTGAAGATCAATATCACAAATTCCACAATGTACTATGATTATTTTCGCTAATAATAATTAAAGCCAGTGTTTTGCAGAGAAAAACATGGATGGTTTTTCATTATTTTCCATGGATGGTGCCAATATTTCTGGGGCTGATTCTACAGTGTGACCAAAATATATATAAATTGTTATATATACAAAATTTGAATATTAGAAAAGCCTCCAACATGAATGTCTACATAGTTGTTTTGTATTCGAATTGGGCAATTAGCGAAGTGCATTGGTTACAGTAAAATACGTGAAAACACAATGCATAGTGAAATATTTAAAGTTTAGCTGGAAAAATATGAAAATAAGTGAATTGTTTCTGTACTTAAGGTACTTTATTTCCAGTACTTTAGTGAAACCTCTGGTGCAGCAATTTATTATACATTTTTTCAATAAAATTTTGACATTGTTGGTTTCCAGTGATTAGATGTTAAAAATCAGTGAGGAGATATCAAAAAGTTGAATGTTAATCCCTGCCAAAACACTCACCAATTCCACTGGGTTTGCCCACCAGGTTGGGCTTTTTATTGATGGGGAAAGAAGGTCGAACAGGAGAACCTGAAGAACAAAATCAAGCAGTTATGAGTAAACACGAAGTTTAAAAAAAAAAAAAAGGAAAATAGTTGAACCAGATCCAGGCAATGTACCCAATCTTTCAAACAATACATCAACATGTACATGTGGTGTTGCAAAGTTGGGTTTAAAGTAGATTTCCTACATCTCTAATTTATCTCCACAATTGATAAACAAAACCAAACAAAAAACAGTGGAACACTTGTACCATTTCTGGGATCAATAATTGCTTTGACACACCTAATACATACGAAAGGCCTTTTTTAACCAGCTTCTAATTTTTTAAAGTGTTTTATTCCTCTTATTCGAAACATGGTACTTCTTCTTATTTTGTTGTGGAACATCTGCCAAACAAGATCCAGCTATAATCACGTACACATCCCTGCGAATGAGCTGTTACTATAGAAACAATAACATTTAGCAGCTGCACTACCATCAGAGCTGCTGTCATAGAACATGCATCAACACCTTCTGACCAACCAGAGGGAAGCGGAACTAATTACGATAAAACTTTCTTCTTAGACATCTGTGGGTGATTTAATTATGTTTAATGAATAACACCCTATTTGATTTAATGAGTGCAGCCTTGTAGAGCACTGTAGATGCCGATACACTTTCATAATGATCTCTGATTAGGGTCGTTATATTTTTCAGGCAGCTGGCCTGGATGTTGAGAAGGTAGATGTCTGGCTTGGGCCAGATCTTTAACAATGAAAGGAATGGATCCAACTCTTTTTAGCGCATCAACTAAAATGTGATGTTTTAAAAGTTAAAAAAGTAAACTGAAAATAAAATAATTCATAATAGAAGAACACAAGCAAAATGCCTTTAACCAGAACAAGCCGGTCTGAATCTCTTGAGTTTAAAAGTTCACCATGCTCTGTTTTCTCAATCTGTTATGACTGCTCAAAGTTGAACTGAGTCAAAACGTCTCAATTAAACAGAAAACATCAGTTGGTGTTTGACTTTTCAGAACTTATCTTGCAGAACTTGTCAAATAAAAGAGACAAGCTGAAAATTAAACAACGTTAAACAATGGTAAATTAGATTTAAAGGAAAAACAAAGACTGGCAGATTTGATTCTGAGTGAAGCCTAAACATTGTTGGTTTAGTAGAGATTTGTCCTCTTTTGTTCAGAACTTCAACTCGAAGGCTTCCAGCGTAGAGTATGAGCAAAGCAGAGCCTAAAGCAAACTGGCTTGATGTAATGGACTCTAGCATGGAAAATTTGTTCAATCTGTTTCAGAAGCAGCAATAAAATCACTTGCTTCTTAACAGAGACCAGCTCCTAGCATCTTGTGGCGAGAAGAAGGAAAAAATGTGGTACAAAAAGCCGGGCATAGATCAAGCTAAAACTTCATTTTCCTAAAATAAATCTGAAGACCAGCCGACGCCATACGTCCACGAGGAAAGTATTTTCCAAAGGCTCAGCCGGGGCACACTGAGGAGCCGGCATGATGGCTTTGGACAGAAGCGTGAGGGTATCATGCATCTGGTGGTAAATTGAGGGTGACCAGGAGGAATTGCAAATGAATCTGTCTATGCATATAATGTAAACGACTGCTATTACCATCACCAACCACACAAATCAGACGTTTTTTGGTAAAATGGTCTAGTCCACACTAATATTGGTGAATTTTATTTACTGATTTTTGTTTTATAGGGTATTTTCATTTCTTGTTTGATGCCACCTCACAACTCCAGGTTCCCTGGTTCTATCCACGAGCTCAGGTTAGACTCTGTGTGGAGTTTCACTTGTTCTCCATGTGTCCTCATAGGTTTCCTCCAGGTTCTCCACCCAAAAGCATGCTGGTAGGTGGACTGGCTACATGAAATTGCCCTTAGGTGTGAATGAATGTGTGCATGATGCCCTGCAATGGACTGGTGTAGCATTCCTGCCTAACACCAGGATAATGGCTTACAGAAGATGAATGAATGACCTTGCATAATTTACGAGCGACATTGTGTTATGTTCAGTCAGTGGTATCATTTTCGAGTTTTATTGTTGACGGCGGACTGAAATCGCCTGTGTGTCAATTTACCAAGTATTCCACTGTTTACAGAAATCTCTCATAAACAGCTAACTCTGTCATTTTGTGAGTGCTATTTATCTACCTACCTATATACCTGGAACAAACATACAGTCTTTGAATGAAATACTGTAGATTATGATACTACACAGTATAGCAAGACGATACACAACACTTTGCAGCTCATAAACACTACATGGTTGTCATGCAGCTTCACATGCATATAATATATTCGACCAATATCATGAGGAACCTTACATTTTTACAGAAGACAGAATTCCCAGCGTAGTTGCTCAAACAAACCCATACATAGGCGCCAACATGAAATTCATTTGGGATGCTTAATACTGGTGTATAACACCATACAATTTCATAAACGATGTACCTACCTATAGAAGCTATGCATCGCATACTATATGCATCGCATATAGTACATTAAAATTGCACACTGGTGAAGGTTACCATAAAAAAGATACTATTTTAGCTTAGTATACTACAACTAGTATTTGACTTTGAAGACAGGCTTTAAATCTTTAAATCTTAGGTTCAATTTAAAAGGGAGACTAATAATTCTTGAAATATTAGTGTTTAAAAGGGCCTAAAAATAGGATTTTTGTGGAGCATTAACAAATCTGGCGCCTATGCCCAAACATGTTTGGTAACCACAGACAAACAAGTTATAAATCCAGTAGCCGTTATTGTAATTCCTGAAAGAACTAGCATCCATGGGACAGAGAACCACATGGTAACATCACAACAATGACCACAACAGCCGCACCATGAAGCATTTGCATCTGCTGAAGCTTGCAGGAAAAAAAAAACACCAACATTGAGTCAAGGACATGACAGGCTGGCAAGCAAATGGGCTTAAAACACTTGAATGGACAGCGATAACGAAACGATGGGTAAAGACACCAGCATGGAGAAATGCGGGTTAATGTTGGCTGACAAAACACAGGGACACAGGGTCGGCTCGTTTTACCCATTCTGGCTCTGGACCACATGACAGGTTTGGGGAAAGACAATCCTTTATGATGTTGTCCATTCACTGTTGGAGGGAAAAGAAGGGATGTTATGCAGGAACAGCACAAACACACTGGCTCTTGTGGCAGAACTCTTGTTAGCATGAGCAACCTGAAGGGACTGAGGTTTGAGCTGGGGAATTAATGACTTCAATAAGAAACAATGGTGGCTGATGAGCTGCCTGGGGAGAAAAGGAATCCGTACAGATTGCGGGCAGGCAGTCGGTCTGTGCCCGTCACTGTAAATCACACGTTTGCTCTCTGTGTAAAACTGTCAGGGAATAGGCAAGCGTGACGGCTGGTCCGCACACACACCACATGTTGCAGAGCGGAAAAAAAATTGGCTCGGAGGCAGCATTCATCACTTCCAGCCTTTAGGAGTCACATTGCTGCACCGGTTTAGTGTTTCCCCTCTTTCCCTACATTCAACTCAGGATAGCTTCAATAAGTAATTAGTAGGAATGCACTGATACTGATACTGGCGCTTATTTGCTTGAACTTGTGAAAACGAAATGCTCTGATGCAAAAATCTGACATGAACCTAGTGTATGAATGTAAGCATGAAATGACAACAATCTTTATGTGATGAATGCAAAGTCGACTGCAAACTGTGCTCTGTGAAAATATCAAGAAGAGGATGTGCAGCATCTTACTACAATACACAAACATAAAACTCAGCACAAGAAGTTCATCTCTAACTTCAAGATCTGGCTAGGCGAGAAAATTGCTAGGTGAGTGAAACTAACAGCTCTTACACAATCATCAATCAGCTGCTATTTGTCATTGACAATGAGGGATTCTGATGAAACAACCCCGCTTCGTTTAAAATCTACTAGCTAACATTATAAAGAGTAACATGAGTGCAAGAACACGTTTGTGCATTTTTTATAACCACCACATAAACCGAGGCGCTAAGCAACATGTTCCATGATGTACCAGTATCAAGGAGTAAGAGCTGAACCAAATGATATCGATGCATCCTTAGTAAAGTTGATGAGTTGAACAAGATGGGACTCTGGTCTCATAGCACAAGATCACTGATAAAGGCATCCTTATTTAGTCCAGTGTTAACTATACACCCAAACAAGTGGCACAATTTTCTTTTTCTTTTCAAAGGCCAAAGTCACGCGTCCAAGATTCAATATCAGTGGTTTAATAGGGGCCTGGGAGCAATGCATTTGCAAATGTGCAGTGGTGTGTGAGGCCTGCTGCTTTTAGAGATCATCCAGCAGTGCAAGTCAATGAGACAAGACAGCTCTGATCCTAAAGGATGCTAAAGCAAGAGAGAGAAGGAGAGCAAAGCTGAAAAGAAGGAAGTGAGGCATTAATATGGTACAAAGGGGGTTAGAGTGATTCCTTTACCCCCATATCTTCTGGATGAGTCGTTGGCCCTGGGGAAAGAAGGGGGCCGCATGCCGTTATAGAAGGGATAGAAAGGAGTTTTGCCCACGGCCGTCTGGTTCCTGCTGCTCACTGCTAAGTCTGAATCGAAGGGTTTGGGTGGAACAGACAGGCTTGTGTCTCTCAGAAAGCTTTTACCTGGATAAAGAAATACAACAGCACCTATGGTTACTTTGTGTGTGTGTGTGTGTGTGTGTGTGTGTGTGTGTGTGTGTGTGTGTGTGTGTGTGTGTGTGTGTTTGTGTGTGTGTGTGTGTGTGTGTTTGTAGACAGAATGAAAGGAAAAGAACTATGAACAAAATTCCAGGTCAATAAGTACATCTGCTTGTTCCTCTAGGAAAGCTTTTAAGTTGAACCCTGCAGCAAAGTGTTTTCCTATCAGATTTCCAATGTTGTCACGCATTTATAATTTCACTGAACTGGTACTTGAGAAACATCAAGGATACATTGGATAATGAAGGGTTCTTAGCATCCTAAAAGGAAAAGCTCTGTTGTAGGGTTCTTTAAAGGGTTCCCCAGAGTGACAAATAAAGAGTGTAGATGTAAGATGAAATATCATTCAACACAATCAAGACTTAAACCAAACCTGATTTTGCTTCTTAAAATAATTAGTGTGGAAATTGTTTTGTCTTGTCCTTTGGACAATGTAGCTAGACTAAATGACAGTGGCTAACATATTCCAGTCATAACATCAGTCTTTATGAGAGATGTACTATACATCTGTGTTGTTCATTATCATAGTATAAGACTAACCGAACCTCATTTGGATTTGGATTTTATATTAATAACAATGTAAGGAAAGCTATGACCACAAACAGAACCATCAGAAACAGTTGACTCATTTCATTAATGGTAAATAAAAAGTTCCTTACAGAAAACTTCACAGCAACTGCACTAGAGAGTATTTACAAAGAATTAAACAATAAACTGGTGATGGAGTAGGCCTATAAGATAAAGCTATACAAGTTAATAAAATAATGTCATTGCTTATTTTTTGCTTTTGGTAATGATTAAAGCATTGGTTGTGATTAATGCTTCAATGCAGATTTTGTTGTGTAGATGTGGCCACAGTAAGGTGCGTTTGGTGCCGTTCCTGTGGAAGCAAGACACAGTGAAGTGAAGTGAAGTGAAGTGAAGTGAGACTTCTTGAGAATAGATTAGTATAGCTGTGAGGTCACATATTAGTCCTGGCATGAGCTACTGTGGACCTCTCAGACAGTCACTTGGGTGGCAGCCATTAATCTGACAAAAAAAAAAGAAATCAGCAAGAAGATTACTGCAGTGAGGTCAGCTCTGTACCCGTTATTGTTACTGGCTGTCTCTTGTATGGTTTTATCTGTTTTAGAGGATGAATTAAAGGGATTACAGGATGTCATTTTTCTTTTAATCCAAAACAATGATAAATCGATGGACACCAATGGAGCATTCTGTAAAGCCTTGAGCAATCTTTTTTTAATTGGAAATCTAGGCACTGGCAAGTTGCCTCCAACTACATAGCTCAGTAGAATCCAGTTCGGATAAAAGAGCCACAAAAACACTGTGGACGTTGTATAATGAATGAGAGACATCACTCCTGCAATTAAACCATTAGCATTAGAAACAAACCAACTTAAAGATTAATTACCAGAATTACCAGATGAACTATAAGGCTTGGGAGTGGCACTTGGTGCCTTGGTCTGGGAGAGGCCCTGTCGCCGGTTGCCTTCGGAGGGGGTCTGAGGGGCGACAGTGGTAGTCTGGCGAGGGGCTCGAGTGGTCAGGAGATGTGGCAAGCCGAGAGAAATCCCTCCGGCTTGAGAAGAGGCATTTCTAGCAAGGCTGTCTGAGTCTGTTTTGAGAGAAAAGGAGCAAAGCAGCTTTGACTATTGAGACCACGACCTTGAGCAATCCATATGGATTCCTTTTTTTTTTCCAATATGCCCCCCTGCTATTCTGTCACTATACTGTAGTTTACTTCATAATTTTCTGATGGCACCAGTGTTCAAATGTCTGTTAAGAAACTAATGACTTCCCTTCTGACTTTCATCCTGTCACTTGGACCAACAGTTTTTTTTATTAGGTCGTGGTCTCATCAGGTAACTGGTTTGAGTGTGAAGAGAGAAAGAATTTTTATCCCGAGTCTCGGAGACAGAGGTAGACATGAAAGGACTCCCGATCACTGCCTTTCCCTGCTGAGACTGGAAGAAATCGCTGTTTTTTTGGCATGCATGGGTCTCATGCAGACTGAACCATGGCCAGCAGCTGAAATGCAGCATAATGAATTAAATCTCTGTGGAATGTGGAAGATGAATCAGCGTATAATTAGGATGTAATATGAATATCGCTGAACCTCCATAAAAATTCAATAGTATTTTGTGAATATATACAGATGGATGCATGGATGCATGGATAGGTGGATGGATGGATGCATGGATAGATGGATGATGAGTTCTGGCACATAATAACCTCGCTGGATGATGATCACAGGGTGAAAAAGTGCTCAAACCCCTCTGCAAGAGAGGACAATTTGCAAAATCAAGACATCATGCAAAACCAGAATGCTTTCCTCTGCATGGCAATCTGGAGAAAAACTTACACCAACCAGGAATCCTCCTCTCCATGGAATCAGGACTTTCTAGCTCTTCTATGGTTTATATCATGCCAACATGCAGCCAATCAGAGGGGGGGTAATCTCAGTCTCCGCCCACCCCACGCTTGCTTCCCCTCCCCATCCCAGAAGCAAGAGTGAGCGCAAAGCTGAGTGACTGCAAACATAAAAGGCTCGCTATTTTACCCAGTGTTAGCGGAGGCTGTTTGGGTTCATTGGACCCAGGAATGAGTGCAGTTTCCTGCTCGACCAGAGGAGGTGCTGTAGGAAATAATGCAATGTTTCATAACCAGGGAATTAGAAACACAAATAAAGGAGCTTGATTAAAAAAAGGTCATCAAATGTTACCAGAAGTGTGTGTGTGTGTGTGTGTGTGTGTGTGTGTGTGTGTGTGTGTGTGTGTGTGTGTGTGTGTGTGTGTGTGT
>JAQQZR010000023.1:31946607-31957889 GCA_030068235.1 Notoglanidium macrostoma
AGATAGATAGATAGATAGATAGATAGATAGATAGATAGATAGATAGATAGATAGATAGATAGATAGATAGATGCACTTTAAATCAATACACTCTTAATGCTTGTCACCCTAAAATAATGGACAGACCAACACTCGTTCTTCTATGTTTATTAGAATAAAAGATAAGGGACTTACCTGGCCGCGGTGGAAACACTGTGCGTGGACCCGGCATCACTGGCTTCTAAAAGAATAAAAAATTGTCAATCAATTCACAGATCACAACACTGCTGAATTGTGGATTCTGATTGGTCATGAGGTGTTGATTAATTTTTTTTTTATCTCTGCATCTCTGACAAGTTTATATTAATGTATTATATTTTTAAAAACATAACTGTTGACATGGTGAAGTTTTTGTAAGGAGTCTCCAGTGTCAGTGAGGTAGAGAATAGAGGCAAAAACATAAAGCTCTAGGTAACGTGATGTTTTCTGACACATGTATGATATTTTTGTCATATCGCCATAAGGTTCTCTTGGCCATTTCCTGTGTCTGTCCCTATCTTTTGCACGCATACAAACAGACATGAATGCTGACATTTTAACAGATATACTGTAACTCTTGCAAGGTGATGGAGCGGCAGAGAACCTACCTCAGGCTTGGTCTGACTCGGTTTGTAGGGATTATGCTTGATTTTGTCTGGAAGACAAGAGCAAAAGGAGATTAGAGCCATGTGCCTCAGAAATTTCAGATTTGAAGCATGTGCATGGTCATTCAGTATTCTGTGGATTTCCTTCCGACATTTAAAGGATCAGCTGTGGTTTGTGAAGTCAAAATAGTTCTTGTGGGTTGCTTAGACGGGTTTAGGCCTCGTTGTAACAAAAAAAAAAAACCCCAAAAACTTTTCCTCAAAAACTCAATATAAATCAGACATGCTGAAGGCTGGAGGTAAATTACAGGGCATTTCAGCAGTCGTGGTTAACATTTGTGGACAGGATTGGGATAACTTGCTGCAGGATTGATTGGTTAGCATGCATACCCCCCATATTGGTGCTGTGGATGACGGGTTTGCTCCACACGCCGCTTCGGTCATCTTTGTTGGGTCGAACGCCGAATTCATAGTGAGTGTTAGGTTTCAGGTTGTCAACCACTGTGTCACTGGTAGGACATGTCTGATAGATCCACTTCCTGTTCCTTTCCCTGTAGCGGATTGTGTAGTACCTACAAGTAGATTTTTACACATGATGAATGGAGGAGGAGGAACAGACAGGACAGTTAATGACAGGGTTATGTTGTCCTGCAACACTAAAATCTATGATAATGAGCTGCTGCCAATAAACCTCAATTACATGAACCTGAAGAGCTAAATTTACCAAACATTGGTTTAGAATCAGGGCTCCACTGCCAAAACCTGTGCATTCTCCAGGATGTAGAATGCAAACAATGTCCTTGATGGGGATAAAGACATTAAATTGTATAAAATATATCACTACATCTCAATGGTTGTCAAGATTTAAATTCAGGTCTAGCTAACCCTTTCACTTGAGCACTGTTATAGCCTGGGTAGAAGTGCTGAGTCTGACAGATTGGGTTTCTTCTGCCTCACAAGGCTCTATTTTCACCGTGCCCATGTTTAGTAATATGTAAAATGGCAGCCAGGACATGCACAACATTAGGTTTTAATAAGAGCAGCGTTTGTGCAAAAAAATCAACTCCTCCGCCACATTGGTGCAGATCATGCTTTCCGATATTGGGTCCAACAGTTCTCCCTTTCCATTGTGCCAAAGAAAAATACTATAGCAGTGTATGTGAGAAACAGAGAAGGAGAGACGTGCTGAAGACACACCTGCAGTGGCAGGAATCCATATGCCGCATGATCATTTTCCACTAAATCGAGCTCCTCTCAATTGAGAAGTCATGCATCATAAATCACAAAGTTCTGTCAGGCAAAAAGAATGTATAACAAATTTATATGCCTTTTCTTTCTCAGCAAACTGGTCAAATTGGTTCTCTTTTGCATTTCAAAGATAAAAATGATTAAAACACACTGGAGGTTCGTGGAATAAAGCATTTCAATGGAATACTTCAGGTTTTGAGGTTAAGTACTTGAGTATTGCTAACTGTGGTCACAAAAACATATATCTTGTAGGTATTGAACAAGGAAGAGCAAATTCCATTGAATTAAAGCTTAATCAGTTGCTCCTCTGGTGGATCGCGTAAGGATTCCATGTAGACATGCTACAACAAAGTGTTTTCCAATCAGAAAGGATTCCCTTAGCTAAGAACCCTTAACTATCCAATGAACTATTGAAAAACACTTCTTTTCTAACTTATTGGTTATTATTTTCTTCTTAATACCTATAAATTGTCAGGCATTTGAAATGTAGCTATGTATTTGGTACAAAACTGTACAAAACTGGATATTTTAAATGGCTTTTCAAGGGTTAAATGGACAATTAACTAATTGGATAATCAATATCATTTTGAGAATAAACACTGTGTAGATTATGAGATAGAAACTTTAAGGGTTCCGCTGAAAGGACAACCAATTTAAGAATGTGTACTATTACTAAAACTCTGCTTCTTTGCTTCTCTCTGCATCGCTGCTTGCCACAAGGGCTGTACGTTGATTTATGTCCTATGACTTGATTATGTAACTTTCACCTGAGAAAGTCAATATGGTGGACCTTTAAAACCAGTTTAAGGGAACGATGCACTACATTCCCTTTCCCAGGTGAAAGATATATGTATATCTAAGTTGCACAATGTGTACACTTGAGGGCACCAGGCCAGTGACGACTAATGCTATCTTTATCTTTTGCTTTGGTAAATTCCTTCATATTTGCAATTGCGAGCACATATTGGTAGTTTGTGTGTTAGAGCATATGCACATGCAACACACCCATCTGCCAGGCAGTCATTCATGATGTTGCCCTCATAAGGTGTCTTCATATACGGCCCCCAGGAGAGCAGCACCGAGGTGGGGGAGACGGTCCCGATCACCAGATTAAGAGGCTTGTCCAGGTTGACTTTACCTATAGGATCAGGTAAAGATCAAAATTCATAATCTAGATTTTCATCACTCTGAGAATGGACATCCACAGCACTACCATGGTACTTTACCTGTGCATTGTTTCTTCACATCATTGGGTTTGATAGGCTGGACAGCAATTAAGTACTTTGGTTCAGCATCTAAGCATGAGAGACAAGGAATATAAATACTTTTCCTAATCATGTAACATCCATTTGCCAAGACATCCCTTGTTACCTTGGAAAACATAATAATATTTGTATTAGTTTTTGTAGTATGGAATGGTTAGCATGAGTGGTGTGTGTGATCCATACCCCCTCAAGTTGGTGCCATGTTGTTGTAAACTTGTCCCGCCTGTGTTAATTGCCTATATGCATTAGGTTCTTCTTTATAAAGATAAGTTTGGTGCTACCCCAACTGAAGTTATTACGGTAAAATCTTAAGCCAAAAAGGAAATGTGGTGACAATGTCTTATCCTTCAGCAACAAACATTCAGCAGAGAGCCTCTCCACATGAATAAGCGGGTTATCTCTTCCGGAACAGTGTTGCTTTCATTTTGGTCGGAAGGCTTAAGAGATTTGACATTTGATATGTACTTGAAGTGAAACAGCTCCTTAAGTCATTTGAGCTGCTAAGTGCTTCCATGCATTTCCATAAGTGTGGCTCTCAGGGAAAGAAACCTAACCTGCGGTGAAGTTTGTTCAGGGAGTACAGATATATATTAGACTGTGGGACAACAGAAATTTTGGCAGCTGAGATACAAAAGCTGCTGTTTGGCAAGAACCAGGCTGATTTATGTCTCAGGTTGATTTATGTCCAAATAACTGCAAAATGAGGGAAGCTGTTACATTTCTGGCTTATACTGGTTTAAAATTAAGTTTAAATACCTCTAAGCCTAGCAAAATGGCAGATTCCCTGATAGGGCATTATTCAGAATTGTGAGCTACGTGGTTGCTTTTGGACCAAAACCACATCATGTTTTGACTGTGATTCTAGTTAATATTACATAAATTTTGCCACTTAGCAGTTTTGGTCTATAGAACCCTCATATGTGAAAGCTAAAGTTGTTTCAACCATCTGCACTACACATGCATCTAATCTTGACCTCAGCCTTATGGATCTATTTAGGCATTTTAGGCTGCTGTCTGCATTGAATAACTATCCCACTGTGTGTTTTTATATTAGTAATTGAGCACAGTGTGAGGGTCATATGCTCATAGGGTGCCTACTGGTCTGTAGAACCTTTTATCTAACATCCTAAGGGTTTCTTTGTTTTGTTCACTCCCAGAAGATTCAATGTGGAACAGCAGGTGTTTCTTTTAGAAAGTAGAATCCCTTTAGAATCCTAACAGAAAATCTTTGTGGAACTCATTTCCAACCCATGTTGTTGGGTTGTTGCTATGTTGTTGGGTAGCATAATGAACCTTCAAGAGATGGATAAACCAAGTACACCTTAAAAAACTTTCAATTTGAACCTGTTTAGAAATCTAAGTGATAACTTTTAACCATCTGAAGAGTCCTCAAATATCTCTTTTCCAAAAATAAACCACTGTTGCTGGGTTTATTAAACCTTCAAGGGGTGGACAAACCATATAATCCTTTAGAATGTTTTATGGAACATTGGATTTCCATTTAGAAACCTAAAACCATTAACCATTCAAAGAATCCTAGAGGAACTCTAAGAGGTTTAGCAAGTCCCTCTTAACCCTACAACCATGAGATTTCCTTTTAGAAAAGGTTCCAATAAAACCCCTTTATAAACCGAAAACCTTTAACCATGCAAAGAATCCTTAACAAACTCTTTTCCAGGTTTTTAGCCAGTCCCTCTCAGGTACTCATGGGCCTTAAAGGTTCAATGTGGAACCTCCTTTTGGAAATTGTTCCAAGTAGAACCCCTTTAGAAACCTTTAACCATTCAAAGAAGCCTTAAAAAACTCTTCCAGATGATTAGCCATTCCCTTTCAGGCACCCGTGGTCTTTTCTGCTTGGGATTTTTAACGGTGATTTAAAAGTTTGGCCTGAAGGCCTTTGTCCACTGCAAGTTTTGTCATGCCCTCACTGAACCCAGTGTCTGCTCATTGAGTGGAAAAATGTGGCAAAGGCAGTGACCAAACAACGGTGAAAGATAACCATGCTGAGGTAATGTTCTGGAACAGTGCCTGGTAGCCTGAACTGCCTGCAGGATCTTGTGCTTGTCCACACTCGTATATCAAAAGCATTGAAGTCTTGTAAGCTCAGTATGTATTAACGTTTGGGATTTATCAAAAGATGGAACCTGAGCAGAATAGACGTTGCTGAGGAAACATTGAACAGAGAACCAAATAAACAATGAAAAAGCTAAGCATGCTGTTGAAAAAAGGGTCCTAAAGAGATTTGTGGAATGGCATGAAGAGTGTTTTAATATTCTTTAATATGTCAACCCCCTAGAAAGGCCTTCAAATTTGCAAAATCATTTCTCTTCAAGACTATTTAGAACATGTTGCCTAACTTTTGGTATGCTTTCTGTAAAGTGAGCCACCACAAATCGTTAATCACAAATCCTAGGCCAAGAGTGAACTCATGGGACAGATCCTTTGACCCATAGCTAACCCTGCATTGAGGAGATGCAGATAATTAAATAAAATGAACAAATGTCATGAATGGGTTCAATTGTGGAATATCCATTGATCTACAGCAAATATCTGGAGGAAAATTGTAACCAAGCTTTGCATACCATTCGGCCACCTGACTTTCTCAAAGAGACTCTACAAAGCAAACGTGGGTTGCCATGAACTACTGCAACCTCATTTATCTTACTGGTCTCCAAGAATAACTATGGCCATTCCTAAAATAAAGGTTTGTGGTTTCAATCAGAGCATTTTCCAAACTTTGAGAGCCCAGAAGGCAGTTGTTGTAAAGTCCTACTAGACTAATGCATTGTGGTTTTGTGTTTTTGCAGCATGCTATTTGAAAAAGCCTCACTATCCCAATTCTGTGATTTGTGTTATTTTTTTAACCTCATCTTGTGAAAAGTGAACACTTAAATACCAATTCCTGACTTGGTTATTTTGATGGACATCATCATGAGGTCTAAGACATACCAATCTCGGTCTCATAGGGTTGTCCGTTCTCTGGAAGCTGGATGAACTGCTTGGAGAACAGGCTAGAACCATAGCCCAGAATGTAGCCCTCAAGCTTGATATCAGGGTCAGGTCGGAGGAACTTCAGGACAATGGTGTCACCAGTGGCGTTAATCCGAACCTTCATATTCTGTCTTCTGACTGTGGTAGAAAAAGAACACATTCATGCAGTACTATGAGTGAACTGTTTTCAGCTGTTTCTACACAGCATTTTGGATAAATAATAGTTTGTTTCCCCCTAATAGAGTTTTATCTGGAATCTCTTTCTGTTCTACATAGGTTCCTCCAAAGGTTCCTCCACAGGTACAAGCCAAAGAATTTCAGGATTCTAGCTACTTTCCTTATAGACTTTACTTATTATGAGCCACCCAATTATCAGCCACCCAAACCTGGCATGGCTACAATTAAAACACTGGAAGAAGGTGATCCTTCTGTCAAGTCACAATTTTCCTCTGAGTTCTTTTACAGCTACAAGCTTTGAGCCTCTAAGGCTAATTTGCAGCAAGGAGAATGTTTGGGCTCGCTCACACTTCCCCTTCCGAAATCCAATAAGCCATGGTGGTTGAGTGGAGATTTTCCCTTTCCGCCACTTCCCCCATCAATCTGAAGCCTGACTGATTACACTGGGCTAAATGGGCCAAAATATATCTTCCTTAAGAAGATGTGAAAGTGCCCCTGTACTGGGTTTTTGGAAAGTGTTGCAGCAAAATCTTAAAATTAGCAGATCATTACAAGCTTGGGAACTTTGGATCATCAATCACATCAATCATGCTGCTCTACACTTTCCCAATCATTAAATCTGTTTGTTAGTGTTAATCAAAATCTCACACTGGACCAATAATGAGAGTTTGATTTGGGGAAATTCTCCAGATATGGCTAGTTACCGAGTCCAAGAACTTGTTTTTTGGTACTTGTCAATTCGGATACGGATATGAGAATTAACTTAACTTAGTACTGAGCAATCAGGGGTGACATGGAACACTCTGTTTACATGTCACTAGCAATAAACTTCTAGTGCTGGGTTTTATGTATAAGATTTTATCAGTCAAATATCAATAATGACTGAGAATTGTAGAAGCTGGTGAAAGGAAGCAGACTGATGGGAAGGAAGTGCTCCCATGTGCAAAAATATTTGACCATGTATGCTAATAATGTTGTATGCTCCCAGGTTGGCCATTCTCATGCCCTCTATTAAACACACTGCTTAAACGTCATAAAGATGCTTTACTGGGTTACTTGTATTGTAGGAATTTTATAGCTACAATGTACATAATATTTACAATTATATAATATACAACTCTTTGAAACTGGATGGAATTTTGGAATTCTTGAAAGACCATCCATTCCTTAACAATGAATATGCGTTTTATTAGCCTAATGAAGATTCAGAAATTTACTCTTGATCTTCACTGATACTTCCTTGAGTGTGCCAAACAGGACAGACTTTCAGCTCAAGTCAGGAATTTGCAGTTGGATCACAAGTGGCCTCATTGGCTTGTCAACCCCCAGAAACTTTCACATTAACCAATTTTTTTCCTTTTATGCAAAAAAATTATTCGTTAAACCATTTCACTGCTCCAGTGCCAGAGCTTTTAAATAGTCAGACTTAAAACTGTACCTTTTCCCAAGTTTAATGACATCTTCAGGACAGGGCAGTGCACTTTGTGGTTTCCTTCTAACATGACAAGCAGGTGAGTAAAATGACTCTTCATAGAACCTATTCGTAACTAAGAATAGGACATTCTTAGGAACTTTAACGTAACTACTAATGAATAAAAGGTACAACATTTTGCAATCATTTGGCAAATTCCTTTGGTATAAGAGGGTAAAAGTACTTGAGGACATGATTAGTGGAAAATAATCAATGTTGGAGTGATATGTACAATAACTCCACTGATTATAATTCTCAAAACAGCTGTTTTGTTCTTTCCATCTAGCAGAGTCAGAGTTCACAAACAAATGTTTAGCACTCTCGGGAACGGAAATGAAGCTAACAGATTGAGAACATTTCACTGGTGCATGTGTAATATACAAGCTGAACCTGGCTGCCTTCTTTTGGGGGGAAAAACACAAACGTTCCGACGAGGACTTGTTTGCTTTCCAACAATTAACACCATTAATGGCTTCAGAATGGAGGCCAAGATAAACATTACTCTGATTCTGGCTCCTGTTGTGCTTAATGAGTGTTCACATAACTCACAAGGACTGTACATGGTTTTGGAACATTTCAACAAATTCAATCTTTTTTTTTCTAACCATGTTCATTGTTCTTGTCTCCTTTCTTTCTAACACTACAATTTTTTTTTGTATTTCTAAGTATTTCTTTTTTTCTCTTTTTTCTAAGCACATTTTCCCCTAACCATGCTAATGTTTCTTTCCTTTTATTTATTGTTTATAAATAGTATTCTATTTATTATTTCTAAATGTGTTAGTGTTTATCATACTTTTTTGATTGCTTAATATTTACTGTTTGTCTTTTTTCAAATCATGTTAATTTTTCTTTCTTTTTCTTTTTTTTTTTATCTATGTCCATTTCTTTTTTTTTTAAATATATACATTTTTTTCTATCATTGTTTCTATATTTTTCCATATTGTTTCTATTCTTTCCTATTTTTTAGGACAATATTCTACACCACAATCTTCCCTGCTTCTTTTCAGTTTCTGTTCTTACACAGTGTAGCTTCATCATGCAGCAGTGAAAATATTTATTCTAACCCTCAAGTTTGAAACTGTGCATATACGTCTTGTCTCCAGATATGGTACCAGATTTAAGAGGAAAGCTGCGATAAATCCAAGATCCCTGACAGAAAACCAGATTTTGCTACGCATGTTTGGTTTCGGGTGATAAATATCCATAAGCATTCCATAAATACTCCAGGAATATTCCAGGAATAGTCCACAATAACGTTCTGCTCTGTGATGTGAGTGATGAGTTTAAAAGGCAGCGCAGTTTAATGAGGAAAGGGTGTGTGTGCGTGTGTGTGTCTTATGAGGTTTTCTCTTTCTAACATGTTCCAATTGGCCACCACACAGCATGTGAGCAGCCAAGTGTATTTTTCTTCATTTTCTACAGCTGTCTTTTAATTACTTGTTCAGTGGACTGAAAAACTCAGGGATTTGAAACACTTTGCCTTATTTTCTTTGTCTCTCTCTCTCTCTCTCTCTCCCTCCCTCGCTATCACATCTTCCAGGTCTCTAATCCATATTTTCCTTCTTTTTTGAGCAGCACTCATCCATGTGACACACGTAAAGTTAGTATTGCTTTTCTACAGTGCTTCTTTCATCTCCTCTCAATTATATACACACACACACACACACACACACTTCACATGCACTGACACTTTCACACAGTCATAAAGAACAACTTTCACAGGTTTCCAGTGATGTTCTGTTTTTTAAATATTTGAGGACACACACACACACACACACACACACACACACACACACACAGACATTTCTAAAACAGCTCCCTAATAAACACACACAGACAGTTAGACATACTCACGAAGAAAGGACACACACACACACACACACACACACACATACACACTTGTAATATAGCTCTCTAATACACACACAAATGTATTTTTAAACATCTCATGAAGTAAGAATGTACACACATGCACACACATACATGGACACACATGCACACGCACACACAAACACACAAAATTCTTATATAAACATACATCAGTTTCATACACACACACACACACTTTCAGACATGCTTATGTAAGTAGAGTACACACACACATAAATGCACAAACACATGCACGTATGCACACACACAAGCATTTTAAAATAACTTCAAACAACCACACACTCACACGAACGCACTCAGACACGTGAAGAAACAGATTTGTCGACACTCCTGGCAAAACTTGCATACACACACACACACACAAAGACGCGCGTCTTTTCATGCTCGTGTACATTAGACACAGCAGTCTTGGCTCAGTTTGTGCATTCTCTGCTTTATTATTCTAAACCTCGGCTCAAAATTGTTACATTTGTTAAAAGAAATTTTGATCGCTGCTCTTTCACTCGCCGCTGTTTTAAACCGCAGCAGATTTTTACATGCATTGTTT
Source organism: Notoglanidium macrostoma (assembly GCA_030068235.1). Classification (NCBI taxonomy): domain Eukaryota; kingdom Metazoa; phylum Chordata; class Actinopteri; order Siluriformes; family Auchenoglanididae; genus Notoglanidium; species Notoglanidium macrostoma. Next base: position 31,956,820 of record JAQQZR010000023.1, read on the forward strand.
ACCGCTTTGCCTTGCATATGAGCCGACACACAAACATCTGGACGCTGCACATGCTGGCTCTGCAAAAATGCACTTTTAGTTACATTTCTATCCCTCTGTAAAGAAAAGACAAAGCTGCACTTTATTTTTACCGTCGTTGCACATTTCACAAATCCCATGCTTGCTCTGCAAGATGGAGCAGAGTCGTGCAAAATCTCTCACAAACTCGTGAATGCACCTGCAAGGCCAGCAGTGTGGTGCTTCTTAAAGCATACTTTTAATGCACAGAAAGGGTTTCCAGAAAACTACACACAATTCAATTCTGACTATTTGCAATGCCCATTAGGAATAACCCAGAGTGCACTCGTGTACGTTTGTGCTGAAAATGCAAATGTTACCAAATGTTTAGAAAATGGACCCAGTGCACTTGCCTCTGATTCTCCTTGCAGAAGAATCTGAGAGGAGTAGAATCCCGGCGACAGAAAGCAGGAGGATGCAGCGAAGGAGTCCAGGCATGGACATGGTGCTCTGAGAACAGGTAAAACACACTTCACTAAAAAAAAAAAACAACAACAACAATAACAACAACAACAACCCTTCTTCTACTGCTTGAAGTGTAAGACTCAGGTGGTGAGCTCAGCTCACAGACTGATGGACCTTGAGCACGTCCGTTGTAATCTATAGTGACCAGGAGGAGGGTGGGGAACGATGATGTCACAGCACACACACTACGGAGACGCGTTCGGACACACCCACGCACACACACGCACACACACACACACACACACACACACACACACACGTATTGAGTAAAGAGAGAAAGGGGCATGGCTTTAATTTCCCCTCTCTGTCCCTCACTTGCTGGCTGTGGAGCTTTTTTTTTTTACTTTTGTTTCAGTAAGAGCAAGGGAACAGGCAGCTGGTTGGGGCAAAAAGAGTAAGAGGAGAGAAGGTGAGGATGAAATGAGAAAGTGCACAGCCACCCTGCCTCACTGAGCACTAGTCATGCAGAGACTTAATGTTAGGTGACCATGACCATACCTAACAATCTGCTTTTTCTCTTCTCTCTCCCTCTCTGCCTTTCTGTCTGT
>JAQQZR010000023.1:31968574-31983768 GCA_030068235.1 Notoglanidium macrostoma
ACTTTTGTGAAGCTGCTTTGAGACAATGTCTGTTGTTAAAAGCGCTATACAAATAAAATTGAATTGAATTGAATCTCCAGACTTCATAGTGATGGAGAACCCAGTTCCCTCTTTGGCCTTCTACATGAGTATTTTATCTATCCCTCTGATGCATCAGTCAACTCCGAGGTTCTCCGTCACTATCGACTCTGCTGACGCTCAGGTTCAGCTCAAACGTATATGGCATAACTCCAAAAACAAAAAAGTGGACAGGTGTGGGTGAAGATGACAGTGAGAAATCCTTCACAGCTGAAGAAGGCTCTTCAATGTCCTCCATACTCACCTAGATCAATAAGCTACTCTTAAGTGTGTTTAGATTTGGTGAAAGTTTGACGTATCTCGAACGCTATTGGCTGTTGTACTTCAACACGCTGCCAGTTTAACTTCCTGTTTAAAAAGGAAACATGCCAATGAACGCAATCAAATCATGACCCTCAAGCCATGAAACAAAGTGTGTGTTTACTCACACTGATTTCAGCTGAGGGAATCTGCTGTCTCTACAAAGTTCAACTGTGTCGACAAGGAGTTCTTCAAATCTTGTCGATTCTCAATGGTCTGCTAAAAGGTTATTTCCATTTCCACCCCAAACAAACCACCAGACTTAAACACACAATTAATTGCCTTTGTTATACATATTCTCTCACAATGTACAATTTTGAAGAAGTTTGAAGAGATCCTTCCTTCTTGAAAAGCTGGACTGCTGACAGTTTTCCAGTAGCGGGACCTGATGTCTAAACAAACGTAGCCTTGACTTGCAATGATGAGTCATTACTGTGAATAATATTTTGATGTTCCGTAAAAAATTAGAAAGCCAAGGTCTAGGTATTCCCAGTGCCAATGCGATCTCTAACAAGAGCCTGCGCATATTGATACGGCAAATTAAAATCTTTCCAACTGTCATCGTAAAGACATAAAGTTCCAAACTCACAAGTGATCTTTTTTTCGTTTGCTCAACACAAAAAGAATGCTGTTTGATGTAAACCATAAAATGTTTTATAAAAATGTTCCTCTATAAATTATTATTAATAATAATAATACTAATAAAAATTTATTTTCAACATTTTAGTTTAACTGGGTCAAGCTTTGGCTTGACAGTCTTTCAACTGCTGTATGTAGCCAGAACTAAAAGGTCTGACATGGGATACCAATAAACATCTCAAAACCAGCGGGACCTAAGCACTGATGCTACTGTGTGGCTTACTGAGAGCTATGAACTGTGGAAGTGTAAATAGCAGCATTATCCAACAGTTAAATTTCACCATTTAACCATTCCTTATGCCAATAAATCATGAGTATACAATCAACAGTCTCTTTATTAGGAAAACTTGTACCCCTGCTCCAATCAACCAATCACATGGTTACATTAGTGTCTACACAACAAAAACAAAAAAACAAAACTTCCAAAATTTCAAACATAGTTACAAATGTTATCAAATGATTTGTGATTTATTGATGTCAGTACATCATTTTATTTTACCACTTTCTCTGCCTGTGAAAGTTGTACATTAATGTTGCTGTTCACCTGGTTTACAAAAGCCAGACCCCTTTTTAGGCCTTCTGTTTGGGTACACAGGTTTTGGTTTTGGACTTCATACTTCATACATAAGGCGTCTAGCATTGTCTAAGATAAATGAACAGAGTCTGGAGAACATATGGTGAAGCTGGAGTTGGAATGCCAAATGGCGAGAAATCAACATCAAATTTCTCATAACATGATCATTCCCTGATCCTGCCTTGGCTTAGACAGGGCACATATTTGGATTGCACATAAAATATACAATTTAAAAAAGAATGCCGGTGATTAATGAGCTTCTGGTATATGAAGCCATCTTTGTTATAAGATTTATGTGTGCAGAATGATGGCCGAGCGTTTGGACAGGACTGTAGCGATGTTGGGTCGATATGGTGTCATGATTGCAAATTCCTAAGAACCCAAGTTGGTCGACAGCAGAAGCAAGTAAAATAGCCAAAAACCTTGAAACAAAGAGAACGTAACACCAAACAGATTTGAGAGTTCAACACTGCTATGGCCTAAAACACAGAAGGAATCAATAACATAATTATTATAATTTTATCAGAAAGCTTTTTTTTTATTACCCACTGAATTCCACCATATTTAATTTCATACATTTTTTAAAACTTGAATTCCCATCAAAAAACTCAGTCACACCCAAACCCAAGCGGATCTTTATTAATTAGATATATGCTCACTATAGAGGATAAAACAGTTTTTCACCATTTTGATCATATTTAGGACTTGTAGTTGGAAAAATACTGTCAAATAAGTTTTATTTGTGTCTTTGCAAATTTTTGTGAATGAGAGCAAATGTCTTTTACAAATGATTTAAAAAACTTATTATGTACATGTACCAGAGTAAATGTGTTTAGTTTGATTTTTTAGCATCTTTTTTTCATGAGATTCAGCAAGACAGCAGCCGTCACGTTCTAACTTGCGTTCCTGGGATTAGAGCCAGTGACCTTTTCAGGTTCTGTTACTGATCCTGAGCCATAATCCAAAAGCTTGAGTGAGGTCCAAACCAAACACTCCTGTATTGTATCTGATTTAATCCTTAGGTTTATTCCACAGGATGGAACCTCTTCAATGATGATCCTTAAAAAGAAGCAGCAGAAGTACAGCATACATGCCAGAGGAGCTCTCTCAATGACCACCAAAGACATGCACTGGCTTGCATAAGTATTCACCCCCTTAAACCTTTCCACATTTCTCTACTGTTAAAACCTGGTGGATTAGTCAAGAAATAACCAAGGGAACAGCCAAAGGTTAAATCTGAAGGAGCTCAGGCAAGAGAGAAGCTGTTCACAGGACAACCGTAGGTGGACATTCTATAAAAGAGATGTGAGCATAGGAAATTCTGTTTGGAGTGGAGGTGCATTATAGTCTCCGCAAACAACGCTTAGAAAAAGGTTCTCAGGTTAGACCAAAATTGAACCTTTTGTCCTTGGCACAAAGCACTATCATTTGGTGGAAACCCAACACTGCTGATCACCCCTGAGAACATCGTCTCCACTGTGAAGCATGGTGTTGTTAGCATCATGTTCAGAGTTACCCTTGGTCTCTTGGGTTGCTTCTCGGATGAACGCTTTGGTAGACAGCCTCCTCTAGGCTGAGTTACATATGTTCAACTTATTTAACAATGAATTTAATGGCATTTTAATTATTTTAATAATTTTTTATGTAACCCTGACTGAGACTGTTCTCTAAAGTCTGGGTTTTTCCAGGAATATACTGAGCTCATGTAACATTGCACACAGAATCTATATTGATTATATCATGTTTGTTTTTTTTGGTGCAGCTTCATGACATAAAATCCCAAATAAGTCCATTTTGGACTCAGGTTGTAACACTACAAAATGTGAAAAAAGCATGGTGGGGAGTGTATGAATGCTTAAGAAAGCCACTGCAAAGGAGGAGTGTTAGAAGAATAGTCAAAAGTAAACACCTCACCTCTCCAAGAAAAGATTCCTGAGGGCAAACAGTGCTGCAGGTCTGTAGTGCTATTCATATATTGAGAAGAATGACAAAGGAAAAGACAGACTCTTGCTCCTTTCAGGCTTCCAGTTTGACATCTGCTCTTTGACACTAATCCTGAAGCTGTGCTTGATGAAATTTGCTGTCAGCGCTGGGATATCCTTCACATTACTCATCTCAAATCTGCAGGGAAACATCTCCTCTGGGGAAACAGCAAGAATCCATAAGCTTTTGGGAGATGATCATCCCACACATGTTTATACCGAACGTCTCCTTTAATGAACAGACGCCTCGTTTCTTTCTGTCAGGATGTAAATTCACCACAAAAACAGTACGGTCCTTGTTGGAGATAAGTGTATTTCTGGCTTCAGCAATGCGCCAAGCTGCGTTTTTTTTTTTTTTTGTCGTATTATAGTCAAGAGAGAGTAAAAAAAAGTAGTTTGAGAAACCATAATCTGAAGGGCGTCATCTTTTGAGATGTTGGGGGTTCAAAGTGGATCGTATACAGTAGAAGTAATCGTATATACACGAGTCTTTAAGTGATCACTTCCTGTGATCATGTGCAGACACCAAGCAAGACTAGCCTGCTCAAGTCTTCTTAGGCTTAGCAGTTACAAATAAACCATTTCTGAATTCTGAACCATTTCAAAACCACAGTTTCTAGCCTTTGATTGGTGCTATTGGTGTTTCAAGTGGTTAGTGAGGTTTACGCAAGGTAAACCAGTACATTATTAACACGACCTCATGGCAACACAGCTAGCCGCAAGCCGCTAACCGCTATCATAAAACGCGAACGCCAACAAAAACACCTTGCTCTTGAGGCACTGCGTCCAAAGGAGGAACAGTTCTCCAACCATAAAGTTTAAGAGTAACCTTTAGTATTTTCTCAGCTGTTGTTCTCCGAACCTGTGAGATTTTGGTTTTCTCTTTGGTGTTATTAGAAGGTGATTTATCTTTTTGCTACTACATTACCTGTGCAAATGAGCTGATGCCAGTTCAAAAAGTGCATTGAGCCTGAAAATGAAGAGTTTTTAACTTAATGGGTTCCAGATATTTGCTTGTGCTCTGCTGCAGAGGACATGTGAATCATGGATTCATCTTGAGCACATTGTACATATGGGTAATATGGGAAAAGAGCAAAAATATGATACAATAATTTGAAAAATCTAAACAATGTGTAAAAAAATCTAAATCTAATAAGGAATTACAATTGTAACATTTAAATAATATGTTTTTTATTTGTTTTTGTAGCAGAGATAAAGTTGCAACTTAAATTTTTCCAACATCTTTAGGACAGAGGAATTTACACTTTGTTTTCCTAGTATCATGAAAAACTGTGTTTTTTCCCATTTTATTAACTTCGAGAGAGGCTGGTGAGGGAATGGCTGTTTACAGCTGCTATAATCTGCAGCACGTGAGAGCTTGTTTCATAGATGCGCATCAAACATCATTGATTTTCTTCCTATGACAGCAAGCACTATTGTTATTTAGTCCTTATGTATTATTCTTAGGTCAAAAACCGAACACATTTCTGCAACAACAAAGATGAGTAAAAATAAGGAAAGGAGAAACATCAGTCCACTCTGTATTTATGGAAGTCTGATCTATACACATCTGTCTCCAAAGTGGATACACAAACAGTCTAGAACTTGGCAGCAATCAGGATCCTCCGCTGCACATAATGAACCTAGCAGAAAATCTCAACACCGTCATCCATCTCTCGTTCCTGCTCTGCCTTTTCCTCTCTTTTTCCTTCTTTCTCACTCATCTTTCATTCCTCCCTGACAGTCCAGGGTGCAGGCAATGCAGGCCACTTTTTACAACTGGTTGAGCCTGTGCTGTTTATTGAGCCATCTGTAGGAACCATTACGGGCACAATGGCGTGTTTCGCTCCTTTACACAAAAATATGGATTTAAATTTTTTTTTTTTTTTAGGTCCTAATGTTCAGTTCCTTACAACGTTAATTACTGCACATTAAACATTTCTACTTTCCAATAAAGAGCCTGGTTCCAAAGTGCCATAAAGGGACACTCAAGCCCTGAAAGGAAAAAAAGAAAAAGAAAATATAAAGGCCTTGACAGCCGTCACTGGAGCTGCTTGGGCCTACAGTGAGATCACAGCTGAGGCACGCAGGGATACCGCAAAGAATCCCAGCCGTCCACACACACACACACACACATGGAGTTTCACATATGATCCCATTCCTGCTCTCCCACCAGGGGGAAAAAAGGGAGAGTGAGAGACAGAGAGTCACTTTGGTTCCACCGTGAGGTTTACATTGAATCCGAGCCCGATAATAATCCAGCACGTTAACTCCGAACAGCCGCAGAAAAAAACACCAAAACCAAAAACCAATCGCACAATATCTGCGTTTCAATGGTAACACTGTACTAAACAATAACGTCTCATTTCATCTGTGCTGGAAAAGACAAGAAGGAATTTTCATGATCCGCTCTTCACTCAGCTGGTCCCACTGTTATACATCTCTTAGAGAACATAAACATGTTTTATACCAAGAGTCCGGTTGTCTGTCACTCACTTTCTGATTCAGTGCAGGGCACCACATTCAGAAGGATGGACCCCAGGTGCATTTTTGAAAGGAAAAAAAAATCATTATAAGTTGTCTCTTCCTCCTACAGGTTTAGGATTTCCCAGAAGATTCGAGATCAGTAAAGTGGCTCAGGAAAGACGTCATCATCATTAAAAGAGTACAAAGCCTAGAATTCTGGTGACAATAGCAGCACGTTTGAACCCATCACATTATTCACAGTTTATAGCAGGAACTCCTTTGTATATTCAAATCTTATGTTAATTTTAGTTGATTCTGAGCTCTGTTCTAATCTTTAAACTTTGTCTAATACAGCATCATGCCAATTTTTTGTCATACTAGCTTTTGTACTTTATTGATTCTTAGCTCTATGCTAGTCTTTGATCTTTAATAGAGCATTATGCTAGGTTTTGTCATCTGTCTGTTCTTAGATTTATGCTAATGTTTTGAGTTTTGTTCATTACAGCATTAGCTTTGTACTTACATAATTCTTAGCTCTATGCAAGTCTTTTAACTTTGTCTAGTAGTCCATCAGTCCATTCTTAGCTCTGTGCTAATCCTTGAGTTTTGTTCAATATACTGTTATGCTAGCTTTGTATGTGGTCGATTCTTAGCTCCATGCTAACCTTTGCACTGTATATATGGCAGATTTTTTGCTAACTTAGTAAAGTTCGTATGGATATGAACTACACACTCACCTCTACTTGACATTTTGTAAACAATTTATCACCTTTTTGTACGTTTCTTTTAATCGCATGCTTTTTAGCCTGGTTTTGGTTTGGTAGGGTGAATGTGAAGATTCTCTATCCTTTTATCTCAATGCTAATTCTCCAGCAGCTTCTTTTTGTATATTTTTCAACAGCATCTCTGATTAATGTTGCAACTTTTGTTTCACCACTGCACATCGAGCATGATTTTAACTTTTTTTTTGAAAGATACAGGACCGGGATTTTCCTTATTATGAGTTCATCATTTGTGGGTTTCATTACAGGCTGCGGAAACTGTGCAAGGGTGGAGCTCAAGCAATGGAGATGTTGGGTGGGAAAAAGAGAATGTGTGTGTGTGTGTGTGTCATGTCCAAGTGTCCCAATTTTTTCCCGGCATAAGATGCATATTGATAGCTGGCAAAACATTAAGGTGGAAAAACATGATTGTTAAATATGATACCGAATATAAAGCACCTAAAGAAAAAGCTGTAAGAGATAAAGCTGTAAGTACAAAACCATTCAACTAATAACATGACATGACAGTGGTAGAGTGAATAAATGAGGTATTTGTGATTATTTTGTTTTCCATATTGGTGTAAAATAATGCATGAACATATTATAGAGTACAAACACTTCTGTGCTGCTATAGGTTGTGAACGTGAACTGAAACTCGTTAAAATGTAAATGAATGAGGTCTTGTAGTAGCGACTCTACATTCGCGCTGTGAATTGATCTTCAGGTGTAGCTAATGTTTCTCTATGTTCCTCGGTTGCTTGGTGACTGCTGCATCAATTTAACATCGTGAACTAAATTCATCGTTAAGTTAAATTCTTTTCTGAATATTGTCATATTTTTTACTTTTCTACTTTGACTTGAGTGAAGATTTTGCTTCAAGTTTTACCAGAGTAGAGAATTTGGGGACTTTTAGCACCTCTGTTTAACTGATGTTAGTCTGAGCGGGGTAATTGTGAGTCTGGTTTAGAGCTTTCAAACCTCTATTACACATGGAAGTGTTTGCTTCTCCAAACTTGGCAGCACAGCATGCAGTTATGGTCCTGATCCCAGAAACTCCGTTTGTTAACACAAACAGGGCTCCAATAATCTCTCTGTCATTATTTGCATTCACAGGAGGCCAAGAATGAATGATCTTTCAGCAAATCAACAAGAGCAGCCAAAAATGGAAGTCGCAGTCGATGAGTGAGAGAAAAGTGTTAATCTTGTGTTCAGGCTGGAAGATTTCAGTGACACCGCGGCCACCGCTGGAAAGTGAAGCAGAAATAGACTAACAAACTAAAATCACCGGACTCTCGCTGGGAAACTAACACGCATTGCTGGATGAAGTTTTTTCACACATTTTGAAAGAAACCAGCCGAGCAGCGCAAGCTCCAAAAACTTTCCACTTGCGCACGGAAATGTAACTACCGTGGAAATAAACATTAGCTCTGGGCAGCAGAAATGGTGGCCAAGCTGCCGCCATGTAACAAGATTGGCACTGCCAGCTGCCTGGAACCACTGTCTGTCCACGCAATGTGGTTCTGATTAGCTGTGTGTTCATGTACAGACTGGCCCAGTGGTGCAAGCATAGTGAAGAGGGACGAAGGTTTAGATTTCAAATGTCAAACACTGATGATGGCCCTCTCGAGAGCTCAGCAGAGCAAAATCCCACCTGCAAGGGAGAACCGCACATGGAGATAAAGCACCCGGGCCTCCAGCTGTCCAACAGGATCTTATGATTAGGTTGCGAAAATGAGCAAGAACAGCTTTGCTTGGAAGATTTAATAATTAACTATTGAAATAATAACAATAAAATGTTAAGAAATACTTTCAGCTCTGCATGATCCTAGCACAGACTGAATAGAGAAAATAAGTGACTAGATATATATTATACTGTATATACAGTAGTCTATTTATATCCTTTTGTCCACCAATGAGGGGTCATGGTGGGTTTCTCTACATTATTTTTATTTGATCACTGCATCTTGCGAATGGGTTTCTTATGGAATTGCCATCAAGCACTAAGTGGCCTCAAACTTTTCCATTTTACATTTCTCTCCATCCTTCTTTCCTCTACACCTTCTTCCTGGGTTTCACTCGAAGCCTCAGATGCAGGTTAATTTATGCTCTTTTTTGACAATATATCTCAATAGAGCTCATCTTCCTTTGCTAGGCCGCTTTGTCTTCCTCAGGTCTACACCCTAGCACACTTCATTTTCAGCTCAGGCCTGCAGAGGAAAATTCCAGCTGTCACCATCACTTCACGTCAAATTCACTTTCTCAACATTTGGTGTTGAGGAATGTGTGATTGATACCATTAATGATCATTTTCTAAGTTTCATATGAATGGGCCAGAAATCCCATTTCCTAGACATAAAAGTCAACAATCATTTATAAAACTTTTAGTAAATGGCTACAACTTTGCACAATGTTTCATTTGTCAAACCTTACTAACTGTCCTGCTTCCATATTGTATTTAAAATATGAGGTAAGACATAAAAACACCAATAAGCACCAATTTGTCCCCTGATCTCCTCTGCTTTCTGATGTCTGCACTATATCAACACTCCTTCTGAAATGCCAGAGGTGTATGTAGTGTGTGTATGCATCATAAACTCTAGATTTTAACTAATGGAAAACAGACAGAGTGTAAAGCTTCCTGTTTGGATGCCAGTTGCTGTCACTGTCCTTCTTCATCTTTAATCCCAGCTCCTTTTTGGTTGTAAGGCTGGATATTGAATTCCTGGCACTTCCAAGCTGCCAATGTTAGGTCCTTGAGAAAGACCATCAAGAGCATTTATGAAGGGAGCTAGGCACCTCATCCACCAATCGCACCCCCACCCCCAAGTCTGAGTCCCTTAATTCCTCTCTATTCATAAAAAACAGATCCATAGTCTCACAGGACGCTAATCTGAACTGGGTATCACTTTTGCTGGCAAGCACCTCAGCCAAAAGGTGTGATAGGAGTGCATTCTAAGCTTACCTCACATGAGTCCTGAGTGACCTTGTGGCCATACCCTGGAAGTTATCTGGAGCCTATAGAACCACAATTATTTGCATAACCAGTGACAGACTTTTGTGCCCCTTGTAAAAAAAAAAAAAAAAAAAAAAAAGGCAACACAGCAGCAGAGTTTTACACAGCCCTGTAATAACTGCAGAGTGTGCAGAGTACAAATCGTCTTGTGAACATGTGTTTTTGTTTTTAAGGTCTTTCTCTGAGTGGGTCTTGTTTGACGTGCAAAACTCACAAAGGGTCTTAGAAGATCAGAATCTGTATTTGTGAAAGACACTTTCAAAATTTTTTAGTTTTGCTCAGCTGGAGGCAATCGAGGAAGTCCATCTACACATGGCCTCTTGTGCAATTTCCTCAAAGATACATGCCACTCTCTGTCTCTCTCTCATTCTCTCTCTGTTTCTCTCTCTCTCTCTCTGTCTCTCCCTCATTCTCTCTCTTTCTCTCTCTCTCTCTCTCTCTCTCTCTCTCGCTTCCCCTCTTAGTCTCAGTTTCTCTCTCATAATGGAGCAAACTTCTGGTTGAAGCCTCGTTAATTAATGAAGAGATGTTCAGGCAGTGTGTAGAAAAAGAAGGCATCGACCACATCACACGTTTACATGCATCCACACAAAAACACACATACACACTGACTTAATAACTTTATACAGCTTAAACTTAATGCAGATGGAAATTCTTCCAAAACAAGATATAAAGCATTCTTTAATGCCACACACACACACACACACACACACACACGCACACACACACACACACACTTTGGCCATTCCAGGTGCTGCAGGGTGAGGTGGAGTTGTTTAGCTCATAAACAGACTTGCATCTCTTCTTCAGATGCATGTGAGGAGAAACAGAACAGTGATCCAGACCCCCTCCCCCCTCTATTTATCACCTTCAAGTTCTTATGACCAAACACTCCACACTCCATGTTCTTCCTGACCTCTGACCTAAAACTTTTGCTCAGTACATTATCAGCACACACTTTAAACAAAGCCCTCTAGTGGCAGGAATGAGTCCATACCAACTATTTATTATGCATCCATTCTATGTAATTTGCTTCAAGGTTTTGGAACATTCTGGAACTATCCTGAACAAGAACTAAAAAGTTGTTGCTGTTTCAGTACCTTTTAAGGAACTAAACTGTTCCAGAACTATCCCCTAAAACAATTGTTCCTGAACACTTTCAAAACCTTTTGAGAAAAAAAAACATTCTGGAAAGATATAGAATAAGAATTGCACAGTTCCTGGACAGTTTCAGATCCTGTTAAAGAACTGAAGTGTTCCAGAACTATGCTGAACAAAATCACACTGAACCTTTTAAAGCACGTAAACCATTCTGAAACTATAATGAACAAGCTTTGTATAGTTTCTGAACTGCTTTGACCCTTTAAAAAAGCTAAGGGTTTCAGGAAATAACATGAACAAAAATATCTATCCTACTTTAAATATCTACTTTAAATATCTATCCTACTTTTTATCCTGAAACAAATCACTAATAATCAAAGTTCTGGAAGTATCAAAAACAAGGATTACACATCTCCTGGTAGTTTCAGAACCTTCTGAGGAACATAACTGTTGAGGAACTATTCTGAACAAGAATTACACAGTTCCTGGACAATTTCGGAAGCATTTAAGAAAATAAATCATTACGGAACTATCCTGAACAAGAAATCGCTATCCTGTCCTGAACTATCCTGAAAGAAATCAGTAAAGAACTGATGAGTTTTGGAACTATCCTCAACAAATATTACACAGCTCCTGGACAGTTTCAAGACCTACCATGGAACTAAACCATTTTGGAACTACCCTGAGCACGATTTTCAGCTCCTCAACATCTTCAAAACATTTTAAGGTATGAAACAGGTGCAGAACTCTCCAGAGCCAAAATTACACATTTTCTGTATTTTCTGAGGAACAAAACTATCCCAAATTAAATAAGAATTACACATTCCCTGGACAGCTAAAGAGCTGAAGAGTTCCAGGACTACCATGAATAAGAGTTACACAGTTCCTGGACAGCTTCAGAAAACGTTGAAGAACTGAAAAGTTAAAGTCATGGTGGTTTAAATGCAGTGCAAAGAAAAATATGAACACTTCAAATCATCTTATTTACAGATATAAGCTAAAGGTAAGTGTTGTTACCATTCAGTCATGCAGCAAATTGTGTGTAGCTGGACTTTTACAACCTTTAGTTTAATACTCTTGATCTAGAGGTACATCTCCAGCATCTCCTCAGCACTCGCTAAGGTAAACCAGGGAAGTTAGTCATAAAGAAGTCAGTGATAAGGGTCCAGCTGACCTCGGGATAACCTGAACTGGCAATGTCGTCCCAGTTACCGCCATTTGCTCCGATCGCATCACTGCCGCCTCACAGCTCCAGAATCCGGAGTTTGACACTGAGCTCGGGTTACTGTATGTGTGGGTTTCCTCCAGGTTCTAACCGCTATCTATATTATGTAAGCTCGGCCCATGGGCCTGAGGGAATGATTCTCCAGCCTGTCAGCAGCTGGAAAGAGACAAAACCATGTGCTAGAACTACTGTAGGGTGACTGGATTTAAAAAATATATATTTTTTCCAGCTAAAAGATCGTTTTCTACTGCCTGAGGAGTAGAATTAGTCATTCGTAATCTGCTTTTGTCATTTGCTTTCTTGTGGTCAGAAGTATGGTCCTGGACACGTTAATGTGTGTGCATGTGTGTGTGTGTGTGGGGGGGGTGTTTGGGCAGCCTAATACCTGAAAAACAGTTATATATTTTCTTTAATAATTGCAATCTGTATAAATTACACAAAACATCATTGTATTAGTGCTAGCCAAGTGAACTCACTATCTTGTTACTGTACAATGATTCTTAAACCCAGCCCTTGGGACATGTTGCCTACTCTAGTCAAACTAACTGTTGGATGTCGATTAGCCCAGGTGGTGGAAAAAAAAAAAAAAGTTGACAGATGGTAAAGAAACCAGCTGTGTTTGTACTTTGTTTTGTTAGTCTAAAAAGGTTTCAGATAAGATGAAGCCGAGTCTACTGTGCAATACTATGCTGGGAAAACGTTTTTTTCCCCATCTTTGTTTGTTTGTAATTGTAAGGTGTATGCAAGACAAAGCATGTTTTGTCTATCTACTTGTATTCTCTGTTCACGCTGTAATCACCTGACGCAACTGTCACTAAAAACCTGCATAAACCTACACTCTGGGCTAGAAAGAAATCAGCCCCACACTCACACCATGAGTGTGTGTTCTGAACGTTGGTGCCGCTCTTGTGCTCGCTTGCAAAGACATCAAAATAATGTATATGTAGAATTCCAGGGAGCACACAGTTTTTGGTTTCTCACCCAAGAGGTGCATACAAGCCAGAGAACAGGTTACCAATAATGCTGTTAAGCAGTGTGTTTCCTAATAGAAATGAGTGTGTTTGCACACCAGGCATTCGAGCATGACCCAACCAAACCAGCATGGAAAATATTTGACCTTCAAGGAATTTGGGTGCAGTGTCTATACCAATAATCAACAAAATAACCAAACAGCACAAAAATCATAGCAAAATACACGTGCTATTAAATCTGGCTTTATTAGACCATAAAACCTGCATGTTACCACATTATACTGCTCTACATTTAAATAAGGGATAAATAAAGCCTGATATTTGACAGATAAACATCTTTAGTTGTTAAAGGAAAGCACACCACAGGCCAGAAGTGTGGAAGCAACCAGCCATTTTTTATAGTTTTCGAAAATATTTCACAGTTTGCCAATGACCAACCCAACACACTTTTATTGACTTTGTGGTTTAAGTGTTTTTTCCCTCAGAAATATTCCTTTGGTTTGCAACTTTGTACTTTTCATGTATTGAATGAAGAAAAACACGTTGCATTTGCTTACACTGACATTTTCTTTTTAAATTTAATACAAAAGTCAGTTCATCAGACTTTCAGGAGCATCTTTATGTCTGAATTTCTTAAAAAAAAAAAAAAAAAAAAAAGATTGCTCTGCTTCCATACCTTTGGCTTGCATTGTGTATTTGCTTTTGTATCTGTTCACAAGCACAATCTAAAGTAAACTCTCACCAAACTCAACAAAAAGAATCTATCCATTAGAGTAAATATGAGCTACAATGAAACATTTCTTTCTCACACGCATGCATCAGATCACACACAAACCTATCTTGCTCATTCACTGTTATACCACTTCAAAACAGCCTTTTAATTAAAGTCCTGTATGAAATACGTATGTGAGATTCGGATCGATAATTGTTTCCATAAATTTGTCTAAACATGTCATGTCACACTATGATAATGACAAGAAAAAAAAATGAAGGCACCAAGAAACCCCCCCAAAAAAGTGTACCTGGCCCGGAGAGGGTGTCTACAGTAAAAAATAAATACATAAACAAGCAAAAACCCAAATAAATAAATAATGAAATAAATATATAGAATCAAATGAGGTACACCAGCGTAGCATTTGCCATACACGTCCCTGTTGCTCTAGAAACAATAACATAATAGAATGAGTGCATTAATATACACCTGCACTGCTGTCAGAATTGCTGTTATAGAAAATGAATCAACACCTTCTGACCAATCAGAAGCATGAATTTAAATGCAAAATGTAAACTCAGGATGTCAGCTCATGTGTGATGCCAGTCTGTATTTTGACTCTGGAGGAAATGAAGGATAATAATGGTCTGGAAATAAATATTACTAGAAAAGAAAACTCCAGTAATTCCGGGAAATCTCAAACTTGAAGCTGCTGTGCAAAATCAGCAAACTGGTGGTCTTTGGCGGAGAGCTCGAGGATTCTAACGCGATCCAGGATTTCCTGCAGGAAGAGAAAGTGGGTGAGAGAGAAAGGGGGAAAAGGTGAGGCGGTTATATAACCTCAAGCTTGGTTTTAGCTTTGATTTCATCTTCTCTGTCCCTAATTTAAGCTCAAACATGGCTTGCATTAGGGCACGCACATGACACATGGGTCTGTGAATTATTGTACAGCTAAAAAAGCAGCAACAGTGCCACATGGTAAGACACAGCCCCACTATATATATATATATATATATAAAATCCTCACCTCCCCTACTTGGGGGGTCGTATGTGCGCTTATGTCTTCCTCAACCTCGGGTCCTCTACCAGAGGCCTGTGAGTTTGAGGGTTCTGCACAGTATCATAGCTGTTCCTAGAACTGCACATTTCTGGACAGAGACCTGTTATTTTACCTGGAATCTGTTGGAGCCAAAGTTTGGGAGTCAGCCCCTAATGCTCCTATTACCACTGGAATCACTTTGGACTTCACCATCCACATCTGTTCCAGTTGTTCCTTCGGGCCTTGGTACTTCTCAATTTTCTCATGCTCCTTCTTCCTGATGTTACTGTCAGCTGGGATTGCCACATCTATCACTACTGCTGTTTTCTGCTC
>JAQQZR010000023.1:31984769-32015002 GCA_030068235.1 Notoglanidium macrostoma
ACTCAAAAGGGATCCCATCCTCATTTGGGTCACACTGTAAAGTTCAATTACAACTAATACACTTAATACTAGGGTCATCTATTTCCTCATGTGGCCAGCTCACTATTCCAGCTGGGTATCTGATGTAACATGTAAGATGTAAGATCTTACTCTCAACATGTAAGATGTACATGTTGATGGATTGGATCTTATTCCTACCTGGCTGGCTTCTAAATACCTGTCTGACCCTCTGGAGATATTTGGCTTTGGCTGATATATCATGTAATCAACTCTTCATAACGCTGCAAGACTCTCTAAATTTTAAATTAAGTTAAAATGCTAATTACCTCTTTTGAGTGACCAACAATTTAAAAAAAAAATCTTAAATCGTAAGTGCACCTTCAGAAGCTCCGCCCCCACTTTCATGGACACACATTACCAAGGCAATGACATTAAAAAAACACACCCATCTCCCCCCTCCCCCTTCCCTCTGTCCTGTAATAGGCTGTTTCCTGTTTACAGAGACATTTTTTTAAGCGCACACACAGATGAACAGCTAGCAGACTGTGAGGAGATATTTGCTGAAATTGGCAAAAACTGTGTTGGATTCAAATCGTTGATTGCACCTTTAACACATTAAAGTTTTTACTGCACCTAGTGGTCAAAAATGGAAACTGCGACAAACAGTAATAGTGGCCCATTGGGGTGAGAATCATGCTGCCCCATGCTTGGAGGAGGAGCAGTTAAAGACAGGGTTGCTAGGATCATGTTTTTAACACCAGATTAGTTAAATCTAATAAATTTCCACAAACAAGTGCAAAGTGGGTGGCATGGTGGTGCAGTGGTTAGCACTGTCGCCTCACAGCAAGAAGGTCCTGGGTTCGATTCCCGGATCACCCAGGTGCCTTTCTGTGTGGAGTTTGCATGTTCTCCCTGTGCACGTGTGGGTTCCTCCCACAGTCCAAAGACATGCAGATTAGGTCAACTGGCTACTCTAAATTGCCAATAGGCGTGAATATGAGCGTGTGTGGTCTTTTGTCTGTGTTGGCCCTGTGGTGGACTGGCGACTTACCCAGGGTGTACCCTGCCTCTCGCCCGAAGATGCTGGGATTGGCTCCAGCTTCCCCTGCGACCCAGACGGATAAAGCAGTATACATAATGTATAGATGGGAAGTGCAAAGTGTAAGTGCAGCCTATGTGTCTATGATGGACAGAACCATTTCAGTTGTAATATATATTGCAAATATTGGGATAGGAATATTAGAAATATCTTCCTTTTTATAATGCTTAAAAGTTAGCTATTTTCAGGTTTTTTTTTATGTTTTTTGAGATGTAGTCACTTTTAAAAGATTTTTCTTTTTCAAAATAAACTTAATAAACTTAAGTCTTTCTCCTTACCAAGTCTGACTGTGTCATGGATTCTAACCATTAATGCTAGCTTCACACACCCCTAGACACACACCACCGCACACCTCTTGAGTAAGGTGAGTTTTCTTGTAGACGTGCTGCATCTCGTCACCGGTGTTGAAGTACGGCTGCCGATATTGCCATGAGGGTAGGTCACTCTCAAACATAGTGTTGAACCTGTTCCCTCTTTCCAAAGATTGAATGGCATCTTTGTGGCTGAGAAAGCAAAAAATTAGTGAAGAATAAAACATCAGGACATGATATTAAAGGAAATAATCAACCAGTTACTGATACCACTAAACAGTTCATTATTCAACACAACAGCAGTTTAGCAATGGTTAAATTTTTTAATTGTTTATTAAAGAACAACACTGTGTACTTTTTAACTATTTTAATGGAAAAAAAAGAACACTAAGGACTAAAGGTCGGAGAAACCTGGCGCAGTAACAAGCTTCACATGTCGTCTAAGAACCATTATATATCTCTCAGAGTCGAAAGCAGCTTAATTGAAACCAGTCAAGCAACCGAGCACACTCCAGGCTAATGGACTGAGGAAGAAATGTGAATGCTAACCAATTCTCAATGCATTTCTCGATCTCATTCATGAGCGTTTACAGTAATTTATCCAAATTAACACATTCTAATTTGTGTGTGTAATGAGATCATAAACTGACCACACAAAAATTGGGTGTGATTCATTGATAAATAAAGTGTAAACTGTATAAATTGCTTTTATACATGCAAAAACATGGCTCTTTTGCTACATTTGTTCCTACTGAAGATTGGTTTGTAAAATATTGAACTTCTACATGGATGGCGAGTTGCGTTATTTACCGCAGTGGATCCTCCGAGTCATCCTTGTCGTACTGCTCTCGCATCATTCTCGTCAGTAAGAAAATGACTCCCGAGGCAACGAGCAGGAAGCCAGCAACGGAGCTGATGGCGATCCCGACCACAAGGGGCTTGGAGACGTATTCCTCACAGTGTTCACCACGATACCACCAGTTCTCCCCAACACGACACCTGCAAACATACAAACACTCTATCATTTTAGAGCATTTATACTTCATCTGATAACAAAATAGTTAGTCCTGTAGTGTGGACCTGTAGTCCAACCCAGTTACACATTTTTTTCTCAGGTTGATGTGGACGCACAGGTCAAAGGTCAAACTTCAGCCTCGGCCTCTCACCTGCATATGGCACCTTTGCCAGGTATGACATCACACTTGCCGTCATTGAGGCAGAAGTCTTCCTGTATGTCGCAGATGCTCTGACACGGCAGGCCATCCACACTGAAGTAACCGGCGTCGCACACACACTCCGCCTCGCCTGTCCACTGGTTCACCGTGCATTCAGAGAACTCGTTACATGCCTGGAACTTACACGGGTCTGCCCTGTCACCTATACACACAGGAGAGAGGAGGCTCGCTGTCACTGCTCATCAATCTTTCCTGAATTAATTTAATGAGCTTTTACTTTTAAATTGCATAAAGGGGGATACATGTGTCAAACTCAATTACTACATTTTCATGTCAGAAACTTGCTTTAAATGTTACAAAGTGCAGACACTGGAGATTCCTTCTATAAATGTAAAAAAAAAAAAACCCTATTAATCACCTATTACCCTATTAATGTGTACATGCATTTTTTTAAATCTGTGTATGAAGATTGTGCTATACACAAGTTCCTGTGAATGAGTTAGACGTATTAAGTGACATAGATGTATTAGAATAAGTGCAATAATATAAACCGTCAACACCTGACCAATCAGAATCGAGAATTTAAAAGCGCTATGGTATGTTGTTTCTGCATTAACATTTCAGCAGTAATGCATTAGGTCTTAAAGGTCTCATATATGCTGTATAGAAATCTTTCATTCGTGTTCAGTAAGATCTTTATCCGGAGTTTAATCCTGGAACGCTAGGCATGAGGCGGGAATACACACCGATAGGATCTAAGTCCATTGTAAATAAATTGCATATCAACACTGATTGACATACTGTATATATTGCTTTAATCAAAGATCCACACTGTTGAAAGCTTTGAACACTAAAAGCAAAGTGCTTGGTATGAGGAGTCATTAATCCGTTAACGGGAAATGACTCACTGCTTGGTCCTTCAGGTGAAGTGTGTGTTAAGCTCTAAGGGCTCAGACAGATTATACATGGTCCTAGCTCAGCAAGAACACAAACAACATACACTCTAAGCCGAGAGGACGGTATCTAAGGTGGTGCTCACGTTGCCAAACAATTCCAAAACTATTCTTTGTTTACAGATAAACTGCCCAGGTCTGATTTTATTATTTTTTTAAATAATTGATATCTGAGCAATTGACTCAGATATAAATGCTCACATCTGGTTTTCCTGTTAGTTGTTCCTGTTGTTATGTGATGATTTTTTTATACCACAATTCTGGCACTCAGACAACACACATGAATTGTTCAGAGTGGTCAGTGGAGTCCAGAATAAATAACGCTCAAAAAAAAGCTGCAGGGTAGCAACAGAAACTGAGCCGTCTACAAGGACTCGTCAGTGCAAGGATACAGTCGGCCCAGACTCCAATGCCAACACAAAATTAAAGGATTTAAAGCAAAATACAAACAGGCAAAATTGTGAGGAAAACAACAAAATGACTTCTGTTTCTACAACCACCACGATCCTATTGGTAATGCTCAGTTTTCTGCCGAGTGCATTTTGGTCATGGAATGATGTAAACATTGGCTATATATTTAGGCAGGAGAAACCAAAAATCAGATCTGTGTCAAAATATCATAATTGTGAATGGTTTCCATCATAGACTCACTCAATCCAAGCCTATTTCCCTCAACCATCTCATTTACAATGCCAAATTAGATGTCTATTTATCATACTAAACAGAAATGCCAGTGTTTTAATGTTGAGGCTCAGTCTGATAGCAAATGCATCTGCTACCAATTACATTGCGACTGCTGCCGAGTATAAAAACAACTCAGCCTTGCCATGATTTATGTTGGGCAATTACACTACACAAGATTTTCCGGAATACTCCTGTTACACTCACACGTGGGTGCAAATTGGGACAAATGTGATGTTTTCTTTAAGAGCTGATAATTTCTACCCAGTGGGATCACCTTTCAGTCAGTCTTGGAGAGTCTGCAGCACTTGAGCAGGACAAGTCATAACAACCGGTGCTTAAAGACATTTTTAAGCTTGTCTAACTTGTGAAAATGTGTCAGCCTGAGAAATGCTTTCCAAATTCTCCACACACTTGCTTTTCTGAAAGGATCCTGTTTTAGCCTGTTGTGACTCACCTGATTCGACATCCAGAGAGTACTTGTCTATAGCGAGGTTCATCGTCTGGTGAGCTGTATTACAGAAATTCTCTAGAATAAGGTAGACTGCAGACGTCACTTCACGGGGAACTGGTTTCGCAAATTTCATCCTGCTGTTCACTACGATGCTACCATTCCTGAAGTTTAGGATCTCCAGGTGCTGGAAGTTGCTAAGATTGGACTGTAGATATGGGACCAGCTGGAGGGACAAACAAACATGACCGAGGTTACCCATCAAAAAAGATATTTCCTCCAATATCTGCACCAAGTTATGCCATCATTTAACAGATCCTTGGTGATATCTTACCAAGTCCAAAAATTGTCCTTCGAGCGTTTTGTATTCAGAGGAGCTCTTGTTGAACAGATCCTGTGAAAACATCATGTTGGTGACTCGAAGACTGAAAAATACCATCAGAGCTCGACCAGGACTCACTGGCATGGCGACACTAGCCATATCATTACCATGAGTGAAGCCGCTGCCAGTCTCATCATCATACTGGAAAATGTCAAAGGACACATCAATGTTGGTTATTCTGGGTTTATCTGGAATGCGAGACTGTGCTGTGATGCTATCATTGTCTTTGTTTTCATGGAAGAAAATGAGGTCAGAAGTGCTAGGGGTTGAAATAAGATCATTCTTGGGTAGATGATCATCTCGGGAGACTCCGACATCCATTATACTGTCTGTAGATCGGAAGGTCGGTTGAAAGACTGGGAGTACATTTGAAGAAGAGAGATCTTTCTTAGAGATATCGGTGCCATTGGGAATGACTGATGTTGTGGAAAGGTAAGATGCTGTGGATGATAGTTTGACATTATTGGTGCTGGTTTCCGTTGGTTCAATAGCATCATTTTGAGTGGCTGTGTCTACAGTAGAGTGACTTAGAGCCTGTGATGTCATCTCTTCAGGAATAACTGGCTGAAATGTATGACTAGGTAAAGACTTCTCAGTTGAGTGTACGAGAGGTGTATCCTCTACCAGGGTATAGTCAAATATTCTGGTGAATGGAGATGACTCCTCAGGTGAGCATGGGGTTGGCACATCTACATTTGGTGTATCAGTGACCAGTACCGCAGGATCTGTGGCAACCACAATGATTTCCTCTTTGGTGAGATCTTCATCTGAGAATTCCAAAACTGGAGCTTGAGTGACTTTAAATGTAATGTTCTCGATAATCTCCACTCCGGCATTTAATGTCTCAAACTCAAAGATCGCTGGCAAACTTGTCATATTTTCAATTAAGGGTTGCTGATTAGAACCCGGGACAATGGACGAGTCTTCTACAGTTTCAGTCTTATTATCGACAACAGCAGGAGGTTCTGTGGCAACCAGGAAAGTACTTGTTTCTGTTGTAGTGTCCACCGAATTAATGTTTATAGATGCTTCTGTTACCATCATAACTGTTGGTGTAGTGGGACTAGTGGTACCCTGGGAATTTTCATTTTTAGGAGTACTCTCTGAGTTCTGGACTGTTGATCCTTCTACGGCAGAACTCTTGGTAGTAGCATAGACCTGGCCTGGCAGTTCAGTTACAGTAGCAGCAGAAGTGGAGAGTTCAACTGGGTAGTAATCAGAAATTTCAGGAGCCTCTTTGGTCTTCACAGTAAAGAATGGTGGGACCTGGTTTGTGGTTGTGTCTTGAGGGTGAATGTGAATGTCTTGAGTCATGAGAACATTGTCTACTTCAGATGGCACTTCAGATGTTGTCTGCTGGACAGGAATCTCTGATTTCTCCTCTTCTTCTATTTGGTCTTCATGGACTTCTTCAGCTTTTGGAATGTCTTTCTCTAAGCTTACCGAAGGCTGTTCTGTTAGCCATGGCCATGTGTCAATCATTTGGTCATTACTGGAGAAGCCAGATCCAGACCCCATGTCTATATGCTCACCTTCTACAGACTTTTCTACTCCTGGAGGTTTCACATTAGTTATTTTGGTTGTAGTATTCTTAGCCTCAAACTGGGTAGGATGGACCTCCTCAACCACAATAACAGGAATAGGGGTTGTGTTTTCTAGGAAACCCTCTTCTTCAATGGTAATATAATCTACAATGGAGGAAAATAATATTTAAGAAAAGGAATAAACAGCTGTAATCAGGTAACAGTGACAAACCAGGGCAGTCTGCAGGATGAAACCTATTTGCATAATTTACACTATATTCAGAATTGTGTTACATGCACATACTGAGGATATCATTCAGAAATTACAGATATTCAGACCTCAGATAACTACGGACTTAAGTGCTATTCAGAGATTTACATGGGTGGAGATTGAATAAAATGTACGTCTCATTTATGCATGATTCTGAATTTGAACTTATGTTCATTTTTCTTGTGTGATGTCAGCTCAAGCGAAGAGCAGTATTAAGTCTAGTTTGCAACCACAGTATGTCATGTTTAAATTTACATTTTGTCTGTAAATACATTGCAAAAACTTTTGGAATGCCATTCAAGGCCAACATTAAACACATACGTACATATGACAAAACTCCTTAATTAGTAGTGGTATTCCTTTTAGGTTAATCAAAATAGCAGATTAAAAGTGATAAATAAAAAAAACATATAATAATTTCATGATATGATGCAATATCAAATTTTAGTGCATAATTAACTTTCGTTGCTGGATCAAGTGCTATTTTACAAGCTGCTGAACAATGAGGATGGAAACCGGAATGGAATCTCAACATATTTGGCTTTTTCAGTTTTAAGGTTTCTTTTTTGTAACATCGTATTATACTTGACAGCAAAGAAAGAAGGGATCTGCCTTCTTCAGTCCACATTTCTATTCCCTGATTGATTGATTGATTGATTTTTTCTGATTTAAAGGCATGTGCTTGTGTTTAAATGTGGGGGTCTATGCACTAACTAACATTCTCTGTGTAACTCTTGTGTAATATTTGACAATATGGTGAAAAAAAACAATGAAAAAAGCTTACTCTCTGTAGTAAGTGTGGAATCTCTGGAGATAATTTTTACATGCGTTATCTCCGTATGTGGTGTAGCTGGATTGCCCTCAAGAATGATGATGTCATTTTCACTAGCCACCTGAGTCTGAGTGGCCTCCCAGGGGTGATGCAGATGCACGGTGTCAACCAGGAACCCCTCGTTTTTGATGAAGACATCATTACTGGTGAATTCCAGTCCAGGAGTACCAGGTGGCTTTTCTGCAGCAAGCACGTTGTCCTAAAGTGAGGAGACAAAAATGATACAGCTTTTACAATTTTTCTGGTCTAAATTCAAACTAACAATTCTAATCTTCATTCTTTACATAAACATGTAAACTATCCTCATTCATTTGGATATGAGTTTCTGCAAAATTACAAAAGTAATTATGTGAGACAAATAACAGCTTTAAAGCATGGCCCATGGTTCTGCACACTATCATTTGATTAACACAGACACTTTCCAACATACAATCAGCAGTCAAAGTGTCAAATACTTCACTGAAGGTTTTAAATATATCTTTGCATATATTCACAGATCGCAAATCCCGGCACCACAGAGGAAAAACAGTGCTCTTAAGTTCTAAGTGGAAGAAATTTTCCTTAATCTCCTTAGTGAACTGCGGTGGAAAGATATCTTTCCTGGAGTAACTGTGGAAAATACACATTTAACCATAAAGGATTTTGAATCCACAGCCAACATGAAAACTGAATCGCCATTAACTATATCAACAGCAATTCCTCCCGGCCACAGATGCCAAACAGGACATAAGTTAAATCATACTATAATGCTTTGCTTCTTCCATTGCTCAACATGCTGTCAAATGCGTTAGAAAGGTGTCAGGCCACCACCAGCCGCCAGAACAGCTTCAGTGCTCATTGGAATTCATTCTGCCCCTCTGTGGAAGTGTACTGGAGTGCTGAACAACATTCTTCTGAAAGACTTTCCTCTCGGATGGTGTTCTGATGAAGATGATGATGATGATGATGACAGTGATGGAGAGTGCTGTCTATTTAACACGTTGATAAAAAAAATGATCTCATTGGTGTTCGATTGAGTTGAGCTTTGCTGAAAGCTACGACATAGCACATGATTTGGATCAAACCATTGGGTTATCCTGGGTGTGATTACATCCGTTGTAGGATAAAGGTGATTAATGTGATTGACTTGCAGTAACAGACAAGTGAATCCAAACCATGCTAGCAATAATAAAGAAATAAATAAATGTCCGCTACAGTGTAAGAGAGCCACATTATTTCCCTTTAATTTGTCACCCATCTGTAGTTCTTCTGGCAACCACAAGATGTTTGATTTTATTTATGAGCTGCAAGAACAACAAGGCAATAAATGGCATTTCACTGAAGCAAATGGGCTAGGGGTGACACAGAGCAGCCATTAAAAAGCCCAAAAAATATCTTTACTGCCTTTGTTCCAGCGTTCCTTGATTCCTTGATTTAAGAGTTCTCCATCCTGTTTCTCAAAAGGTAATTAATTATATGCCCCAAGGAAAACACAATGAAACTACTTAAAATATTTTACCAGCATGTGACCACATGTTCATATAAGCAAGCACGTATATAAGAAAGAGAAGCCGAGACCGAAACGTGATTTCCTACTTTAGAATCGAAATCTGTTTAATATGTGTTGTGGGAAAAAAAAGTGTAACTTTTCACGTAAAAAAAACAGAGTGAGTCAAATCTTCGATCTCTGCTTTTTGGTTCTCAGATGTGTCTTTCCAATTAAACTGTGCTCAATGTCATAGTGAAAGTAAAAACACACTCAAACAGTTTTCACAATATGGCATATGGAAAATACGGAAACTACATGTTCTGTAATGAGTGTTAGAGTGGGGTAATCTCTTAACATGCACCACGAAAATCTGCTAATGGGTTGCCATTACAGGGCATTTGGCATTTAATACTGTTTCCAAGCTGCCAAAGAAAAAAAAAAAGTTTTCCCCACAAAACCGTGGCCAGGAAGACGGAGATCAGGAGAGAGACAGAAAAAGAGAGAGAGACAGGCATGGTTTTCTAATATCTAGGTGGTCTTACCAATGACCCCGAACTCACCATCATGTTATTGGAGTCGAGCGGTCTGCTGGTTGGTTTGGAAAGCGCCAATGTCTCCACTGAGAAAGTAAAAACAGAGACAAATAAGATCAGATTATGTACCGGGAAAGCAGATCGTAATTTATAATGACCATGGCATCATTTTGAGACTGTGGTATTCTCCAGCTGGAGATAAGAAACTCTGCAGATGCAACAAGGGTGGAAAATAATACAGTGTCTTTAAGTATACCGTTTAACAATTGTGACATGACAAAATCTGTTCAATCTGAATCATTGAATAATGAACTGATATTTCGTTACTTTCTAGTGCATTGAAATAATCATAAGACGGATTGGGATGGATGAAAATGGCTTGGTTTATATTTCTCGAGCTATTTCAAAACAAGATGGAGTGCCTTCATGTGTATAATGGGCATAAAGCTGTCAATTACCATCAAACCTATAATTTCTTAGTTCGCAGCCATCGACATGTGTACCGGAACACTTTTTTGTTAAACACTTCATACCATTTTCCAGCTGCAGAGTGTCAGGGTCCACATCCAAACTGGAGTTTCCATTGTTCCCAAGGCTCTTTTTGTGCAGTGCCTGGGTGATGTAATGGCGTAAATCTGTGACGGTGTAGACAACTGTGGGCAGTTCCTCCAGATCGGTGTAGGATTCCTCCACCTGGTTGGACTGGCGGGTGATGTCGGTCATGGTCTCGTTGCTAATGCCTGCTACATCTCCTTCCAGGACAATGGTGTAATGTACCACCACTGCAAGACCTCTGCGGAACAGAAGGCAACAGTCGTGGCGTTCCTGCTTACAATTTTAGTCTATCAGAAGACTTTCTAAAGCTTTCCAAGAATGTTTAATCTGCCAAGTTCCCTGGAAGTTCTAAAACCTTTTTTTGACTCAGTGTTCATAAACATTTGTTTAATATTGCAGCAACATTTTCAGTGGTTTGATTATTAAAGCTTTAATAATGAAATCCATAAGAAAATCCACAATCCATAATGTTATTATCTCTTTTGAAGAACAAGGTCAGTCCTGGTTCAAGTATTTGCTGTTGTTTCCTCTACCTATCTACTCAATATACAATTACGATGTTTGGCTACCTGAGGTTGTGTTTAAGTATTCTGCTATTCTGATATTGAACAAATCATGGCTAATATTGCATCAGTTTTATTAAACACGAAATAATTGTTAGAACCTGAGTTTGATCCCCTATATACAAAGATTGATTAAATGTCTCCACGCATAGCAAGTAGTAAATGTTAATTACCAAAACATAATTCTTACCTCTGGAATATCTATATATCACATCCAATATAATCCAACCAAAAAATGACTATTCTTGTTCAAAAATCACTGATGTAGATCTTTACTTTTTTAACTTAGTTTTTCTTCTATTTTTGCCTCTCATTTTTCTACAATTGTGAGGAACCCTGGTGAATTAACCACTAGATCCATTTTCTTTCCCCTGATGTCCATAATCTCCTTTACGTCTTAATATCTTTGTCCCTGCAGGCAAAGAGGCAAATCCAGGATGCTAATACACTTCATCACCCTCCAGTGCAAACATCCATTATATAGGTGCTTTAATGGTCTCAAGGAGCTCACAACATGCAGGTTTTACACCAACAAAAAATCCAACAATTGGTGACAAGAAGTTAAATTGGGCTTCTCATAAATGCTGTATTGGTGGGCAAACTGTTTTTTTTTTTTTTTTATGAAGAAATAATGGGAGAGAAATTAAAACCTGATTCCATTTGTGAGAAATTTGCACTAATGTGAAATGCCAGATTGCTTTGCTACAGAAACTAAAGCTAGCATGTAAAAGCAAAGCCTAACCCATAGATACTATGAGTCTAGAGATCAGAGATGGACTGTAAAACAATATAGAAGGTAAAAGAAAAATGCTGCAGGTTCCAAATGCACACACATGAAATTACCATTAGCTTTTTGGGAGGAGTCAAGAGTTCTCAGTTCGTGCAGCTGCTTGTGCAATATGGCAGCAGAGGGAAACATTTTGCTGCCAGATTATAGATTTATCTGTCTCTTGGGTAATTTTGTACAGGTATTATAAAGTGATGAGTCAGCAGTCTCACGATTAGCATCAGAAAATCTGATCTGTGTTCATCACATGTAAACCATGAGCCGCAAATGCCCATATTAAAAATAAAGATATATAGCTGTTAGGTCAGAGTATGAGTTCAAATGGAAAATAGGAAATACTCACCCTTGGATGTCTTTTTGTGGCCTGGTTTTATTGTCAAGAAGAAAAGAAGGGAACAAAATTCTTAATAACATCTCAAATGATACCCTTCCAGTCATTTCTGGAGCAGAGTATTGCTTTATATTAGTCAAGCCTTACCTGAATTCATGGATAAAAACCTTCTGGAAGCCTGGAAGTTTTTTGTAGGCATCTTCAATCTTTAGACAGAAAGAAATAGAGGCGTGATGTGAAACTGGATATTAGGGATTTTCCAGAAGACGGGACTTGCTATGTGATGAAATCCCAATAAATAAGAATGCATCTGGGAATGAACACGGTCTTTTCTAGCAGGACCTGACAAATTTCCGAAGGCATCATATCAATTCACCAAACACAGAGATGTAAATTATGCTGCACATTTCTATGGCATGGTGAACACACCTTTTTAAACTTTACATTTGTGGAAAATTCTAGGAGTCAGAATTGAAAGAAAACCCCACAGTTTTAGTTTCAGCCAATGTGCTAATAATACAGTAATGGGAAAAAAACAGTAGTTTGAGAATGGGGAAGAAGAAGAATGCAACAGAGAATGTGTTTGTGGTTAGAAGTTCAGTATGGGATCTCCAGAATATCACGATGCAATTTTTTGGATATAGATCAAGCACATGGCTTTTAAAACAAGAAAACAGGGCCAAAGCACTGAGTACAACACAGTTCACAGATCCTGCATCTGAAAATTCTATTTGGTTTGCAGAGAAGTCATTTGGATATAATACAGGCCTGTTTACTTAAATTCAACGTTTCCATATGTTGATGTAATTTATCCTACAATAAGCCTGTGACGCACCTTTTCAATGAACTGTCCAGACAGATGCTGGTAGTATAAGCTTGATGGATCTCTGAGAGCGTCATCATACGTCTCTCCTCTGAGTTTAATGCTCAGCTCCACAACTTGTCCCATTATCGGTCGCACAGGATGTGACAAAATATCGTCAATTTCATTGCCAATCTGGACAATAGACAGTAGAGTAATTGGTTAAGATTTCTGGAATAAATTCTACAGATAATATCTGAGACAGTAGCTACGCACCATGTTGCCTTCATCCATGATGTTATTGGAGATATGTGTAGACACTTGTACCATGGATGAGATGGTCTTTCGCTGCATGTTGGTTGTCAGTTCATTTAGGCCCACTGTAGATTTCTCAACCTTAACTGATGGTGCAGGTGTGTCATCCTGTTTTAGAGCCATTGTTGCTCGGTCTACAGTTTTAGGTAACTCTGAAGTTATATCATCAGGAACCGCAGCACTTGGTAGAGTTTCAGGTATGTCTAAAGTGTCCTCAAGACCATCTGTATCTTTGGACATGTTAGTACCTACACCTCCCAGCATTGCCCTTTCAGGTAGAGTTGAGGTAGTGTTCTCAAGACCTTCTGCCGTCTTTCCTTCAACTGTAGATTCAAGTAAATTCTCTTCAAGAGTTTCTTCTTTGATGTCAGTTTCCATGTTATGGGTCCCAAATGTATACTCTTCAGTAGTAGGTGTAAACTCAGGCATGAAATCTTCCACATCCAGAAGGAGGACACTAGGGTCAAGCGTGACATCTTTACCATTAGTGTCAGGTCTAACCTTAGGTGGCTCCACTTCACCAGTTGAGTCAGGTTTCTCATTTTCGATAGCTATAATATCAGCAGTAGCATTCGGTGACACCTCATGAAATGTAGTCTCTACAGTTGTTTCTGATTGTGCTTCACCTGTATTCTGAACAGAAGGTACTGCTTTAGTTACATCTTCTGTCATATCCACATATGTTTTGTCCAATGAAATGTCAAGTTTATTGTTTACAGCCATTTTAGGTAAATCTTTGAGGTTGTCCTTTACAGTATAATCAAATGAAACTTCTGCACTGGCAGAGGCATTTTCAGCTACAGGTGTACTATCTTCTAGGGATAGCTCATTTGTGGGGGCTTCAAGTAAAGCTTCAACCCCTTCAAGGGTTTCCTTCTCTTCAGAAACACTGTATTCATCTTCTGTCCTCTCTGATGAATCCTTATCTCTGGAAATTTCAGATGGATCCTCAGTAGTCCCAGATTGTTCCACAATAACAGACCCAGTTGCAACTTTATCACCTTCGTGTGTGTGTTTCATATCTAGAAATGTGTTTTCAGAGACATTTGGTAGGGTGCTTTCAGGTGTCTCAATTTCTGGGTGCACATCTTCACTAGGTTCAAGAGTGGTGCCTAGAGTAGAGCTGGGTGAAGGCTGTAGTGCTGCTCCACCACCACCATAAACATCTGCCTGCACAGGTTCTTCAGCTAATGGTACCTCGGTATCTACTGTGGTTTTCCCTAAACTGGAATTGACAGAACCTTCATCAGTAATGTCATCCACACCATTCTCAACAGCAGTGGTAGTTGTACTCAAAGGCATTTCAGGGGTATTATGGTTCATGCCATGTGAATCCCCAGTGGTTAAATTAAAAGGTTTAGCACTAACCTCTACAGTGATCTCCAGCTCTTTGGCCACACTGGAAACTGGGATAAAGTGTGCTGTAGTCTGTGTTGTTGAAACTATAGCTTTGTTTGGAAGTTTGGAAGTTGCCATAACTTCTGTCACAATATCTGTAGACTGGTCTGTCATTACTATCATTTGTGTTGGAGTATATGTAAACTTTTCTGTCGTTGTTATAGCTTTTGTTGGAGTAATCGTATACTGTTCTGCAGTTGCTATTGGTTCTCTAACAATATCCATTGACTGTTCTGTGGTTACTGTTGCTTCTGTTGGAGTAATCATAGACTCTCCTTTGGTTACCATAGCTATGTTTGGGGTAAACATTGACCATTGTGTAGTTAATTCTTTTGGAATATCTGTAGAGAGTTCTATTGCTTCTGTTGAAGTATCCATAGAATGATCTTTGGGTACTAATGTTTCTGTTGGAGTATTTGTAGACTCTGTTGTAGTTACTGTAGTAACTGTAGACTGTTGTGTGGTTACTATTGCTTCGTCTGGAGTATCCATAGACTGTTCTGTGGTTGCTATCACATTCGTTGGAATATCCAAAGATTTTTTTGTGGTTACTGTTGCTTCTTTTGGAGAATAAGTAAACCGTTCTATTGCTTCTGCTGGAGTATCTGTAGATTGTTCTATGGTTAATATTTTTTCTGTTGGAGTGTCCATAGACAGTGGTTCTGTGGTTACTACTTTTCCTGACAGAGCATTTGTAGACTGTCCTGCAGTTGATATCGCTTTTTTTGTAATATCCATAGAATGTTCTGTGCTTATTATTGCTTCTGTTGGAATATTCAGATACTCTTCTGTGGTTACCATAGCTACCTTTAGAGTAAGCATTGGCTGTTGTGTACTTACTTCTTTTGGAATATCTGTAGAGTGTTCTATTGCTTCTGTTGAAGTATCCATAGAATGTTCTGTGGGTACTAATGTTTCTGTAGGAATATTTGTAGACTCAGCTGTGGTTACTGTAGTAACTGTAGACTGTTGTGTGGTTACTATTGCTTCTTTTGGAGTATCCATTGACTGTTCTGTGGTTGCTATCACTTTCGTTACAATATCCATAAACTGTTTTACGGTTACTGTTGCTTCTTTTGGAGAATCTGTATACCGTTCTATTGCTTCTGATGGAGTATCAGTAGATTGTTCTGGGGTTAATAGTTTTTCTGTTGGAGTGTACATAGACAGTGATTCTGTGGTTACTACTGTTCCTGGTGGAGCATATGTAGATTGTCCTTCAGTTGACATCGCTTTTCTTGTAATATCCTTAGACTGTTCTGTGCTTACTATTGCTTCTTTTGGAGTATTCAGATACTCTCCTGTGGCTACCATAGCTATGTTTTGACTAATTGTTGACTGTTGTGTAGATATTATCATGATTATTGAAGAATCTGTAGAATGTTCTTTGGTTACTATCACTTCTGCCAGAATAACTCCAGGCTCTTCTGCAGTCACTCTAGCTTCTGTTGGAGTAAGCATAGTCTTTGCTGTTGTGTCAGTTAATTCTGTTGGATAAACTTCTGCTAATAGAGATGTTACACTGGCAACTATAAAGAAGAGAGGAAAAAAGATAATTGATGTAAAAGATACATATTAACTACACGTGAACATTGATCTTGATGAAGTAAAAACAAATAATGGCTTATATCTTCAATGTAAATGATAAAATTTATTGTGACACTGTACTTTTGGATGTTGAGCCCTTTTGTATTAGACAACTTTCAATTGAATTACAGAGTATTTTAGTGCTTATGGATCTGATTTTTCAGTCAAATCATATGCCATGTTGAGTCATGTCCAGTTAAAGCAGTTTCAAAGACCAGCCACAGCATGCAAACACTGCTACTACCCTTGTGTCAGATGTCTCTGAGCAAATACGAGGGATTAGTGGCTATTCTGAGTGCAGCACATGTCCATAGCTGCTTCAGTGTCTTGTAACTATAACTGTTTTAGCGAATCTGATCAACAGGATGAATACCAGGATGATTAGAAATCAGTTTTCCAAAACAAATTATAACATGACACTAATGAATGAAGGTTCATTTGTAATTTGATTCCATTTAATTCAAGCATTTTGTATTCACTTTTACCGATTATCGTATTTCAGGGGAAAAACCCTTTAAGTCTAACATAAAGTGAAATCACATTTAACCTACTTCCTATCGGTTAGATCAAATGCACTAGTAATCTCTGATGATGGTTATGTAAACAAACCTCCATCAGTTGCAGAGATGATATCCGCTTTTGTAGGAGCAGCTGTAGTCTGTTGGCTGTGAATGAAAAGAACGTCGGTAAAACACAATCCTTAACAAAGGAAAATGGGAAGATTAAAAAAATACAATGCTGAAATCTGCCTTAGGCTTATTTTTTGTACTTTCAAAGAAAAAAAAAATGAAGCCAGGGGTTTCATTTAAACTATTTAATATTTATAAAACATGACTAGTTCTTGTTATTCAGAAACCCAGGGAAAGCTATCCATAGTGTTATCTATTTAAAATTTTGTAAAACACTGTAAACCACTAAGCATGAAGCTTTACAAGAATAGCTCACCCAAACCAAAGACACATGAAAGATAGTGGAGATCAGGTAGTCTGATGATTGAGGCACTGGAATACAGTAAATTCTTTGGGGCCTTGTATTTATTTTTGCTTGCATGGGTTGGATCCATATTTGAGATTCCTGTAATGAAACTATCCTGAAACATTTCCATCCTAAGGGCCATGGTCTCTTCAAGGATGCCCCCATTCACATGGGAAGATGGCTGACTGAATGGTTTGGTGTATATTATAGGGTATGTTCTTCACACTCACCAAATTTCAACCCAATTGAACACCTGAGTGACGGGTTAGATAGCACTCTCCATGACAGTCATCATTAACACCAACTGGGAGAATATCTTTTGGAAGAACGGTATTCCGCTCCATGTACGTGTTCTGGTGATTTATCGTGGCCCACCATCTTACTAAGACAAAGGGTTGTGTTTTCCTTTAATTTGTCAAATTGTATCTGTGACTTTGAAAAGCTGATAACTCACCCCTTTGCTGAAGCCATTTGCACCCTCTGAAATGAGAACAATAGGCAA
The DNA here is from genome assembly GCA_030068235.1 of Notoglanidium macrostoma. Taxonomy (NCBI): domain Eukaryota; kingdom Metazoa; phylum Chordata; class Actinopteri; order Siluriformes; family Auchenoglanididae; genus Notoglanidium; species Notoglanidium macrostoma. The sequence goes on from JAQQZR010000023.1 coordinate 32,002,264, forward strand.
ATATAGTAATTTTTGGACAAAATGTATTAGCATTATGCAAACAAATATTAACGATAATTGTATCATTTATTAATGGAATATTTTTAAAAATACAGTGTGAAACTGGGAATTGCTTACATTGGTGATGATAGCAAGATGCTCAGGAGACTGACTGAAACTTCTGCCAATATCAAAGACGTTAATACTGCCATTCTGGCACCTGTTGATCCACAGCTGGTACTCATCTCTTTTGGGCAGCCTGTCCCAGAAGATCTTAAACGCCTCCCAGACAGTCTCCTGACAAACTGAATAATGAACAGATAGAAGTCTTGTCTGAAGAATTGGACAGAAACTAAAAGTTGAGTGGGAAATGTAAGTCATGGTTTGGATTTATACATCATTTTCTCAGTGATTTCAAAACTTGGTGAATTTCGCTGTATCTGTTGACAAATCATGATTCCCGGCATTAAAAGCACATGGGTTAGTTCGTTTTTACTCAAACACGTTTTGTGATGGACAGAATTGAGTCATTATTCAAGCCGTGTAACCATCACACCAACCCGTATGATAAACTGCTATTTCAGGGAGGAAAAAGACCAGTTGTGAAAACCGCTCATTATTTAGAAATCAAAAGTAAAAGAGAAGTGAGTATGAAACTACGACACCTGCATGTTTCCTCGATGTTCACTGTGTTACTAAAATAAACAGGCCACAGGAAATTTCATCCTGGATAACGTTTTTGGAAGGTCCTTCAAACATTCGCCCACTGAACTGGATTCTGCTACAGAAAACACACATTTTCCTGGCAGGCTGAAAAGACTGATTATTGTATGCAGTGTCATGGTGGTAGTTGCAACGAGAGAGAAAAAGAAATTCTGCATGATGGAGATGCTTGTAGTTTAAGTTCCCTTGTGCACATACACAAGCAAGCATGACAAAATACTCTAAATAAAATGTCGCTGGTTTATATCTAAAGAGATCATGCAAGCACATATTGCAGATTCACTAATGACAATGGTCACACTGTATTCACTAACCTAAAATCAAGAGAAGGAAATATGGAAATCCTGTTATTTAAAGTTTACTGTTGTAATATGCATGGGGGAAATTATGAGGAACTTTACAAGAAACCACCACGGATTACTGATCTGTCCATCTGGATGTTCCACAACATTAAACCAATAAAACGTATGATGTGTCATTCTTATAGCAATTTCTTGTTGTATAACGTCAACAAAATAATTTAGTTCCTGTTCTCACTTATGTTATAGGAGCTATAAACAGTTGTTCCCTCACCAGTCTGTTTTTTCTCTCTTGAGATTAACTAGACCACAAAAAAAGGAGATTACTGAGAAACCATATTACTGAGAAACCACAAAGAAGCATAAACCCCTCTGTCCAGAACATGTTGGAAAACAGAGTTGCACTTTTTTTTTTTTTACGAAGCACTGACACTGGAGACTCCTTCCTTCCAAGCGCTTTAATATAAACCACTGGTTTGCAGCTGCACTACTGTCAGAGCTGCTGTTATAGAAAATCAGAATCTAGAATTCAACAGCACTGTGGTATGAATGTAAATACTTTATATAACAAGTAATGGAGGTATTAAGAAAGCTCTATCTCTCCATACCTCTCAGGTGAAAGTAGTCCAGGTGGTTCTGTAGTGCTTGCTTCACCGTCTCCTGAGAGCACAGTTTGACTCCGCTCGGAAAGAGGATGCCTCGTTTAATTCTGGACAGGGCTCTCGTCACCTCTGCAGATCTGGTAGCCAATACCAAGCTGTCCGTCATCTGACTTTCTGGAGTGCTAGAATTTCCATCGTTGTCTAAGAGCCAGACTTCCTGCTCAGAGCCATCACCAGGAATGCTAACAGTTCCATCTAAAGATGGGCAGTCAAAAAAAAAAATCCATCCATCCATCCATCCATCCATCCATTATCTATGAGATAAACATAATATGTAGGGTCTAAAAGCCTAAATTTGCCAAACAGAATAAACTAGTACAAGTCCAAAAAGGTGGTATATTGTTGGCTGAAATGCAGTAGAGTTGAGAACAGTGTTAATTGGATCAAATAAGGTGTTAGTTGTGTTAACAAGATTGGTTAGGTGTAAACATCTGTTTGTGTTTCAAAAGTGCCAACATTGCTAATAAGAAAACAGCCAAAGAACAAAAGGTGAGTTCTACCATAAAACCCCTAGCATATGTAGAAAGCTCAATACTAATGGCATAAATGATAAACAGAATATCCTACCCATATTCCACCCCACTCTTTTACCTACCACAGACCACTGTCCCACCCTCTTGTTTTGTACTGGTTCACAAAACCGAGGTTTGTAAATTCACATGTCAAAATTTGCCTAGATTGAAGTTGGTAGCAAAGTAAACACTACCCGAAACAAATGTCTTTCACATCTTGCATCCTTTCCCCTTCAGTGAATTGGCTTTTTCTGCAGGGAGAATTTCATTTGCGTTCAGAAAAATGAAGTCAAAATTAGTGAAAATAAGTTAATAATAAATGCAGTCGAAATGAAGAGTTATTAAGGAATAAAGACATCTTGAAATAATTTTATTTAGTCTATATATTATATATATAGTCTATAATATTAATTTAAAATAACAAGATGTGAAATCAGAACATTATGTTAAGTTGAAATAATGTTATTAAGTCAAAATAATGCCATTCTAAGTCATAATAATGAGATACTAAGTCACAACAATGAATTAAGTCAAAATAATAAGATTTGTTTTGGGTTTTTTTTTTTAAAAAGGTATGTTGAAATAGGTTTTTCACAATATCTTGAAATAATGACTTTTTTCCCATAGCGTGCCATTCAGGGCTTCCGTAGTGTTTTTAATTTAAAAAAAAATTTCTAATAAATAAATACAAATGAAAGCACATGTTTATTTTCCACTGATGGAATTACACACCTGCATCCATGTAGAAGTTTCCGGTCAAAAGTAAGACCATCAGCATCCACCAAATATATTTCCACTGCACCTCCACCATTGTAGCAGCCAAACCAAATTCCAAGATATTTTACAAAATGTTTTTATCAATGAATATTAATTCACTATGAGCTTAAACACATGATAATCTGCATACCAGCATGCCTGACTTAAAAAATTGTCGAACTGGCGTTAGCGTGTCAATAAAACTGCATGCTTACAGGTCCCTCTGGTGCACCGGCTCTGCTCAGCAGGTGGCTCCTTAGTCAGTGTTAATCCTATTTGTTAAGTCCTCTGAGCTAAGCAGGTGCAGGAGTCACAGATGCTGCTGTACAGTTCACATGAGACACTCGACATGATGAAGACACATAGCTGATCTACAGACTGCAGGAACACATGCAACAGAACCACTCAGACCCGATATCTATCATTAATCAGGGAGGAATATTCAGAAATAATTTGTTCTGGTTGACTATCTGTTCAAATCAAAGGGAACCATTTAATGCTCTACGTAGAACCAGCACTAACACTCTGTGGTTCTTTTGGTGGTTAACAACTTATGGCTTTCTAAAGAGGTTCTGCATGAAACCGTTTTTAGGAAAACTGTCAGCAAAGCAAAGCTCATCTTATAGTGTTACATGGAACATGCACCAAGAGTGGGTTCCTCTGCAGTTGTTTGGATGCTTAAAGATTATAGCTTTCTATAAAAGAACCTGTTTTTGAAAGGGTATAAACACCTTATGAAGGAGCAAATCCAAGAAAGTTTTAGGATGCTACATGCAACCTATATTAATACTGGTTCCTCTGTGCTTCTTTGAGTGGTTACTAATTCTAGCTTTTGGAACTTTTTTGAAAGGGTATAAACATCTGATGGGGAATTTTTATAGAACGTAGCCAAAAAAAAAAAACCCAAAGAACATATTGGAGTTCTTACAAGATCCTACATTAAGACCAGGTTCCTTGAATGCTCTCTGGATGGCCAAAGGGGTTCTACTTGGAAGCTCTTCTGAAAGGGGAACAACATCTGATGGAGGGTTCTGTATTGAGCCATTAAGAGGTCTCACCAAAGGAAAAAAAACCCATAAAGAACATTTTTTGGTGCTTTATAGAACCTGCACTAGGATTGGGGTCCTTGGTGGTTCTTTGTGTGGTCAACAATTCTGTCTTTTTAAGTGGGGGGTTCTGCTTGGGACCTTTTTTGAAATGGAAAATAAAAATGTTGGCGAGTTCTGTGTAGATCTTTTAAGGGTTCCTACTAAAGAAGGAAGAACCCTTTAGGGTGCTACATTAAACCTTTTCTTCCTAATAGTGTAGTGTGAAAAAAAGAAAAACAATTGTGGTTTTTTTTTTAGGGGTTTTTAAGAGGTTCTACTTGGAACGTTTTTCTGAAAGGGATTTCTGGTATGCATATAAAATGTTCTACTGAATCTGCAAAAAACATTTCATTTCTTTACTGTGATAGTGCAGGTTCTGTTGAATAGATATCTTGTCTCAAGTGAGGAAATATAGACTCCTTTTTCCGTGAGGAATAACTGAGTATTTAACTTTTCATACTTTAACGAAAGCGACCTATCCATATCCTTACCGGGAAAGTCTGAGAACCATCATTGAAGCCTTTTTACGGTAATTCTAGATTAGGGCAGAGACACAAGGGAGGGTCGGATCCCATCTGTGTTATAGGACCTAATTTGGCTCTAATCTCTCAGTCTAGCCCTGATTAGCAAATCCACGGCGGCAGAATTCCGTGACCTCAGTCTCCTGTGGACAGAAGAGCGGCTCTGAGCGCACACTACAGCAATGTCACATCTAATTATAGAAGAGACGCTGCAATCCCAACTCAATCCCTCTACAGGAGTTGGAGTAGATGTAGGAATACACAAACACACTTCTAGGATGAGGTGCTGCTTCAGTTGGAGAGCGCTGATCCATGAATATATATTTTTTTCTTTTACAAATAGTTATACATTGGTTTGTAAATAAAGTGCTCCTGGGTTTGGGGTTTGAGCCTAAGTTCTTGTACAGCGTTTGTGTTTACATGTTCACATGCGTCTCCCTAAAATCATACCAGTAGGTTTTCTATACACTGGTGTCCAACTTTACCATCCCTCCACATCCAATGTGAAGCGCTTACTGGAGATGAATGAATGTCTGAAACCTTCAGATTTGTCTCTTATTTAAAAGCTGTTTCTTATAAATTCTACTAAGGGGGTTTATGACTCTTGAAGGAACCCACTGCTGTCACACAGCTTGTTCTGATTATCTGTAATTAGCACAGAAAGAGACATTTACCGTGGATGTAAGAATGACAAGGACAGCTTTAGCAGCTAGCATCCAATAAACCACAAAAGGCTTAATTACTTTAACCTGCTCATTAATTCTGAGCGCTTACATGTGGCTAATGGCCCTTATTTCTACGCATACATGAAAAGTGGGGTACAACGCATGAACATGCCTCTGGTGAAGAACGTGAAGGGATTCATTTTAAGTAGGAAGGGCTCACGCACGCACGCACACACACAAACTGAACAAGCCTTCAGGGATTCATTTAAACAACCACCGCATACACACTCTTCTGTGATGGACAAAATGCAGAAAGACTTTAACATGGACTGAACACTGGCCGTTATTGTTTGCAGCTGCGCAAGTAATCAGAAACAGAGCCAAAATATTTTGAACATTGTATTACGTTTATGATGCCTGGAAGGTTCTGGAAGTGTGTGGCCACACACACACACACACACACACACACAATTAATAATAAGAAGGCACACACGTTTTTAGAAGCATTACATTTCTTGCTTTATTTTTGTCTTCATATATTAAAGCACAAACTATACAAATATAATAAATTAACATAAAATACAAATATTCTTCGCATCTTGATAAAACAGTGTTTCCCACTCTTACTCCTTCAGTTCCCTTTGCACAAATTAGCGTTTACACACACTAACACATACATTTTAAAATCTTCACTAAGGTGATTTCGATGCGTCGTGGAATTAAAGGACCATGATCATGAATCACGCTTTGCACACTTCATCATACTAAAGTGTTTCATAATGAGTCCAGCATTTAAGTTGCGAGATCTGGGAAACGCTGGTACATAACGTCGTCCCACTACAAGGCCACGATCATCAGTCCAACCCCTTCGACCAATCCTGTTAGCTGCTGCTCCGCACGGCTCCTCCCACTTGCTTCTGGTACAGTTGAAGCACCAGCTCGCGGAGCTCCGCTCTCTTCCTGCGGACCTGCTGCCGTGGAAACCAGCGCTCCAGCCGAAGTGGGAGATCAAAGTGTACGATTGGATTCTGAAAAGGACATATTTAATTAAAAACATGGTCGAGGAGATTTAAATGCGTCTCAGTTGAAGCACTCAAACAAGTCAGGACAGTGTGTGATGTCTGATCTGTTTCCCAGACACAAGGATGTACTATAATGGCAGGAAAAGCTGTCCAGGCTGTGTGTGTGTGTGTGTGTGTATGTGTGTGTGTGTGTGTGTGTACCTGCTGCATATTGAGGACCAGAAAACATATTTAACCAAGAGAGTGAGGACATTTTGACTGGTCCTCACTTTTTCAAAGGACTGTTTGAGGGTTAAAACTTGGTTTTAGTGTTCAGGTAAGAATTAGGTTTAGGTCAGGGGTTTAGTTGTGATAGTTAAATGTTAGGTTAAGGAGTTGGGAAATGCATTATATCCATGAGTGTCCTCACAAAGAAAGAAGTACAAGAACGTTTGTGTGTGTGAGTACCTGCAGAAAGTTCTCGACGTACTGCAGCAGGTAAAGTCCACAGTCGCTGCTGTTGTCCTGCAGTGGCACTTTGCAGTGGCTCCCTTTAATGCTGTCATTATTAAACACTCGAGGAGTTCCTCTCCGCACCTCCCACTCCACCTGTAGGTACCTGAGTGGGGACAGGTGAAACATAATCACAGTTTAGCGCACAGGTTCTCAACTCATATATTTTACCATGATTTACAGTATATTTACAAATTATTAAAACTGATAAACAGATATAGTTTACAGAAATGAATAAATAAATAATCATTCAATAGCAGCTACGGAGTAAATCATATATACATTCTTCTAAATATGCATTCGTTTCTACTCAACCCGTAAAATAAATGTGCAATTTTTATGGCATCATGTCGCTCCAATTCCTCACACACACTCAGAAAAGCACATGCACTCGAATAACCCCCGAGAGGATCTTTGAAGAGCTTATCTCCTGCCAGATCTCCTGGTTTTACCGCTGTTTGTTTTTGATTTGGCGTTTTTTATGACTGACGGACCTGAATCGCACCACTACGCATATCAACGTGTTCCACCTCAAACCCACGTGAGTGGGATAAAAGCACAGCTCACATCGAGCACACGCCGAAGGCGGTTCAAAAAAAGGAGCCGTTTTCGAGTCTGAAGGCATTTTTACTGTAGCGGACAACTGTTCTGCCTTTTATTGTCGCTGGAACAGTTCCCCATAAATTTCGCTAGCATGCTACAGAAAGTAGTGTGTGGAGTGAGTCCAAAGCTAATAAATACAATTCTGAATCAAAGTGTCAGACTTTGAATATTAAGGGATTAAAAAAACCAATCCAGAGACACTATGTTCACAAGACATGTCCCTTGTGGTGCGGCATACAGCCATGAAAAAAAAAGAAAGTACACTCACCTTCAATTGTTTGTTTTTAGTTATCATGGCCGAAATAAAAATTGAGAGGTCCAACTTCTATAAACACACAGATAACCTCAGGTGACAAAAAAAAAAAAAAAACCCACACGCAACATGATTTCAACAAGTAGTCATTTTTTCCCCAAAATGTAAACCAACATTCAGAACCTAGTTAGGAAAAAAAATTAGCAGCCAAGCGTTACTATAAGGCCATCTCCAAACAACCTCAAATTCCCCATTCTACAATGAGAAGAACTGTTTATAAATGGGGTTTGGAATTAACTAGTCAAAGACACTAGTACAGGATGGCTCATCAAAAAAAATTTAAATAATGAGATATAAAATTAAAAGAATTCTGTGAAACCTTTTTTTTTTTTTTTTTCTTATCATTTTAGTGTCCATAACACCAGGTACAAAGAGAGTGGAACACCTCCAAAAAGGGTGAAGTAATAGAGGCTCGTATTTATAAAATTATTTTATTAGATCAGTCTGTGCGATATGAACAGCAACAGCTCTGTGCTTTACCTGTAGCAGTGTTACTGTAGTCTGTAGTTCGGTGTGTTGTTGCAGTGTAACGTCACTTGGAAAACATCAGCGACGCTAACAAATGATCATATAAACACTATAGGAACAGTACCGGGCAGCGATATTTTGACACTTTTAAAACAATTACCTGTCCACCACAAAACAGGTGTCACTCTGAAAACATTTGTCCCTCAGCAGTGATTTCCATCTGGGCAAAGCCACACTGTTTATCCTCGTCATTTCTGTCCCGATTTTGCTTCATGCTTTCGCTTCTTTCTAGAGGTTTGTCTGTCCTGGACAAATGCAGCCATTAGAAGTGGACCCGCACCCTGTGTAGCTATAAATGGCTGATTCTAAACTTATAAAAACACAACGATTTGTAATTACAAGTATTTGTACACTAATGAAAGCATACTTATGAATATTATATTCCATTTATGCTATTAAATTCCCCCAAAATCCTACATACATTGTAGCTTTAAGTGAAAACCCACTCTCAGCGATGAGCCGGGTTCCGTTGCAGTTTTGAGCAAAATATAAATGTTACTTAATATAATTTTGACAAAACACAAACGGTCAATGGTTTCCATTGAGTCATGTTATGTGATTACTGCTGGGTTTTCTCCTCTCCTCTCTTTTTTTCAGAATGGAAGTGTTTCCATTTGCTCTCCATGTCATGTGACTTAAAAGCGGAAAAATGTGTAAATATTGCCTATTGAATCGCCTGAAAAGCGTAAAGACTTTTTAGAGATGTTTTTTCAAAATTCACCTGTTTCCATTTCTTGTCTTTTAGGTCGCAATTTCAAACTGCACGTTAAGCAGGTTAATGGAAACACGGCTAGTGAGGAGCTGGAAAACACCTGCAAGACTTAAATTAAGATTACGTTTCCTGACTGAGCTTAGTGCTTTCAAATACAGATTATTCACTGTATTTGAAAGAAACCCTGCCATGTTGTCCCTCTCAGAGTGACAGCAAACAAACCTATTTTGCTTTGATTTGGCCTCGATAAATGGATTAATATGTGTGTAATCACCCTTAGAGTCAATCAGGATTAGTAACTACTTCACCGCTTACTATACTATTAAATCCTGGTGTTCCTCAGGCTTACGTGCTAAGCCCAATGTTGTTCAGTGTGTTTAATTAAAACTACACCCACTTCTCACTCTTGGCCCCAGGTTTGTCTGTGTTGTTGGTTTGTGGCCACGTCGTTGCAGTAATAAGGAGAACTCAGTAGTTAAAATGTCCAGGCTACAGTAATAATTTATATACAATTATCTGTGGTATAACGTGCAGTGAAGTCATATGGGAAACTCACTCTTGTAACAGCGTGTAGATGCGATAGTGGTAGGACAGCTTCAGAGAGTCCATGATCAGAATACAAGGCCTGGACACACACAGAGAGAGAGAGAGAGAGAGAGAGAGAGAGAGAGAGAGAGAGAGAGAGAGAGAGAGAGAAAATAATCAGATCATGGCTCACCCTACACGCCTCTCTCTGTTGTTTAAGAGTTGGATTTGCTGAAGCCATGTGTGTGGAACTCCAGCATGTGCTCAAGAGCATGTAGTAAAATACACCTTACCTGTTGACGGTTTAACCAGTTACCATGGTAACAGTCCCTGACCGCCAGCAATGTTTTTTTTTTTTTTTACTCTACACAAACCACAGCAAGACACCACCATTCCGACACGTGAACAAAATGGATAAACATGTTTGGTGATGCAAGATCTCACATCAATACCATTTTTATGTATATTCTGCCTTAACGTGGTTGAAATTGGTATGAAGCGAAATGAGGATTTCTCACACAGCAGAAATGGTGACGTAAATGATTCGTTCTTGAATAGAAAGGAACAACTAAACTGAACTCGATATGAAATAGAAACAGTTGTTTTAAGCTCTCGTACCTCCTGGTGACCATGTTCCTCTGGCAGGTGAGCACTGTGCAGTCCTGAAACACACACACACATTATTCCATTAACATTATTTAATCGGCTCTACACAATTTCACAATGTCCTCTGATTATATTATGCTATACATTTTGCAACAGAAAATAGGTAAGAGGCTTATGTTGAGATTTTTTTCCACAAGGTTAAATTGTGAGTAATGGAAAAAATCAACATCTTTTTATCTCTATAGCATTCCAACATAAGATCCCTCATTAGGAGCATCTAAAAGAAGTCATGTCGAGTCTTTAGCCAGCAAGGCCATTTGGAAAATTCCCAAAACTTTATAAATATATTTGGAGATGCTGGCCGTTTTCTTCAGCTTAACGTTGACATCCTCCTGTAAATACTGCCTTGTGAAGAGCACAAGTTGGAAAAAAGCAGCAATCAAATAAACTTACTTTGCCTTTATACGTCTGATTATAACATCAATATTTATTGCTTGTATTTGATTTGTGTTTTTCTATAAAGACCAGATTTCCAGAGGTTTGGGAATGAGCCAAGGTTTTCAGAGGCAGTCCTTAAGAAAACTCAGTGTGTGCATGTTTTTTTTTTACCGGAAGATAGCTGGACTTAAGAGTGATGTCTTTTGATTTGCCCTTTGGATCGTCCGAACTTCCTGCGAACACAAACAGACATACACACGCACATAGCACACATAACAGAGGTTTATACATTATGTTTATGGGTAGGAGTCATTAAGTGACTTAGTAACTCAAGACTCTTGATCGTTCTGTGTTGACAAGTCAGTTAGCATGCGCATTGAAATGTTTATATTTCCAGGACAATAAGTCACTTCGTAAAAAAACATACATGCAGAGAACAGATGTTTCAGTTTAACTACTAATAATAATCTTTATTAGAAAAATGTTTTTAGTTCAGTCCAAAATCCCAGACTGCATGAATTTTTTTATATATAAATCCTTCTCTCACCTCCCCTACTTCAGGGTTGGAATATGTGTGTGTATGTGTGTGTGTGTGTGTCTTCCTCAACCTACATATAAATATATATTCATTTGACCAAAGGAAAATATACAGTTTAAGACACTTTAATGAAGCTACACTCACTAATGAACTGACTATAAATAGAACATAAAAAAGATAAAAGATCCCTGAACCAAGAATAAGCAAAGTTAAAGACCCCTAAAAAGCTATAGTGTGTTCCTAATAAATGTTGGAGTAGTGCTCCAGCTTTACAGATGAAAATATATATATAAAATTCTTCAGTTTAATGTTTTTGTTTACAGGTATGTTATCGTTATTTACGAGTTTGAATTTAAATGTCATCCCATAAATAAAAATGGGCATCTAATAAACAGGCATTACTGCACATACCAATCGCTTTATTCAATTTTTTTATTACAAATATTTGTTTTATTGGTAATAGCCAGCACTATACAGGTCTCCCTTTATTATTTTTACTTTGCTTACAGTTTCCTGTTTGTTCCGATCTGCAAAAGGTGTCATGTGAACGAGTGTGGGAGTGAGAAACTGCAGTGCAAGGTGACGGAGACAGATTTCTGGAATAAATGAGTGTATGAGGAAGTGTGTGTTCCAGTCTCTCCGTGACTGTATGTGTTTACGTCATCCTGTCATTTCAGACTGAAACGAGATGTTCTTACACCTTCTGGAGACATCCAAACCACATGTGGGGAACAAGGCTGCTGAAAGTAATTAGATTAGATGGACGTGTGTATGTGCGTCTGTGTGTGTGTATGCGTGTGTGTGTGTGTAGCACCTGTTTGGCTTCTCTTCCACAGCACGCACTCGGGCTGAAGCAGACCCGGAAAACAAATCACTACCAGGTACCAGTGGGCTCTGGAGAGAGAGAGAGAGAGAGAGACTGTAAGATAGACATGTCACACACACACACACACACACACACACACACACACACACACACACTGTCTGGACTACAACCTCAACAGGCACAGGGCGTTCTACAGGACTCACAGTCCAAACTGAAGTATAATCAATGGCAAAAACTATCTGAACAAACGTTTTGTGCATGTGTTTGTGTGTAAATGTTAACTTATTTTTCGGTTGTTCTTTTGGTTTTTGAAATAAGAACACACTGTACAAGTCCCGTCGTTGTTGCTCGTCACATTTGCCCCCTGTGTCTAATACTAATACATGATGACTTCATCAAAGAGGGCCAGTCAAACACACTTTATGTTCATTTTACCCACGGAGAGAGAGTGTGCAGAAAAAAAAATACACTCACTCCTGATTGACCGGTATGAAGAGGTAGTCCTTGCTGAAGATGTCGACGTTTCTGGTCCACGTTCTCACTCTCCTGTGGCGTCTGTACTGCGCTCTGTGAGACACCAAAACACACACACACACACACACACACAAACTGTAAGTATACATTCCGACTGGAACAGTTTATACACATTACATACAGAGGGGCAAAAAAGTATTTAGTCAGCCACCAATTGTGCAAGTTCTCCCACTTATAAAGATGAGCGAGGCCTGTAATTTTCATCAAAGGTATACCTCAACTATGAGAGACAAAATGAGAAAAAAAAAAAATCCAGAAAATCACATTGTCTTATTTTTAAAGAATTTATTTGCAAATTATGGTGGAAAATAAGTATTTGTTCACCTACAAACAAGCAAGATTTCTGGCTCTCACAGACCTGTAACTTCTTCTGTAAGAGGCTCCTCTGTCCTCCACT
>JAQQZR010000023.1:32036436-32049364 GCA_030068235.1 Notoglanidium macrostoma
ATTAGAGTGTGACACTTTGAGCCTAAAATATTGAACCTTTTCACAATATTCTAATTTTCTGAGATTTTGAATTTGGGACAACTGCACCTCGCGGATTTGACAGGAAATGACTCGGAGCCATGGAGTCATTTAATAATTTAGATGGCCTGCATTACCACGTTTGACCACATGGAGGAGCTCTTGATACATTACAATGTTTTTGCAAGTCTGGTGACTCCTCACGGACTCGGCGTGTTTTTTTTTTTTTTGGGTTTTTTTTTCTTTTCACTTTCTTCTGGTAGAAATTAATTTAATTAACAAAAAATAACTTTCCGTTATATCATCTAAGCAAATGTGTTTTGCTAACTAATATCTGTAACTACAAGCATAGTGCTCAGGCCAGGTGTTAATTTTTGAATTATTCGGTGAGTCTCCATGCAGTTTGCACGGTTCTGGGATTTTTCTTTCTCTTATGATGAGAAGTAGTAGCAGTGCTGGCTCAGGAGTTTACCAGAAAGGGGTGTGTGTGTGTGTGTGTGTGTGTGTGTGTGTGTGTGTGTGTGTGTGTGTGAGACGCACAGGGCGTAAGCAGAGGTAAAGCTTGACTTTGTTTTTTTTTTTTGTTTTTTTTGCGTTTTCTCAACATCTTCGGGAAAGAGGAGTTTACACTTCATTGTGGCTTCTGGGTAACAGGACAAGCTTTGTTTTGTATTATCTTCACAAGAGAGAAAAAAAAACACTGGTGTCGGAACGACTGTTTATAGCTACTATAACAAAAGTATGGTTATTTTGTTAGGTATTACATGTTGTTTAATATAGTTCTGATGTCACACAACCAGTGACAAAGTGTATGGTTTTGGCAGTGTGTTGCTGCAATTAGTAGATTTTTAAGCCCCATGGCACTGGACAAATGATAACATTTCAATGTTTCAGTCAGAACCGTAGTGTTCTAATTGTGTGACCTGGCAGCTAAAAAGCTGATTTGTGAAAGTTGTAAATGTGTAAATTATGATTTGTGATTGCAGTATTAATGTAATAAAGACGTAAATGAAGTTTCTTTCATTACAATTCACAAAACTTATTATTCACTCACAGCTGGGGTTAGACATAGTTACGATTTCATCATTGCGTTTGCGTACAATGATGTGACAGCAAAATAATTGCATGAGAACCGATCCTTTTTGTAATGGTGATATTGACTCTGAGGCGAAGTCTCCTTCTGTGTGTTCTCTTAAAAAACAAAAAACAAAACCGGGAGGCTTCCTGAATCACAGCCAATTAGACATGGCCTTTTCAGTTTAATCAAAAATTTCATTACATGCCGTGTGAACTATGAGAAGTGTTTCTAATGGAATTACGCTCCGACTTGTGGATTGTAAAAATGCAGCATGCAGAAGAACGTAGTCCAGAGTATTTTGATGCTTCAGAGTACACATACTACACACTTTGATCATTTAGAACTACTAAGTGTTCTTATGTGAGAAGCACAGTTCTGTGTAGAACCCTACAACTATATTTCCCCAAACAGAACGCATGTTAGATGGTTTAAAACACATGATAATCCATTGACCCTTTAAAGAACCCTTGAAGAACCCCCTTTTGATTTTAAGATTTTGTGCACAGAAAGGGTTCCAAGTGGAGCCTTTTTTTTGGAGTCAAAGAACCATTTATTATTCAATGAACCCTAGAAGAATTTTGGATAAGGAAGCGTTCATAGCTTCAACAAAAGTTTATTCACTTGGAACAGTTCTGTATAGAACCTTACAACAAAGAGCTTTCCAATCAGAAAGCATTCTAAGTAGAAGCCCTGAAGAACCCTTTAATGGTTCCTACAAGCTTTTCTTTTTTCTTTTTTTTTAAGGCCATGTAACCTTAATTGTCCAAAATTATTTAAGGGTTCTTCATAAAATTGAGTCTTTCAGTTGGAACCCTTACAATTTCCGTGGGGTTTTAAAGGTTTTGAAAGGTTTTTTTTGTTGTTGTTGTTGTTGCTGCTATCAGAAAAGGTTCCTAGTAGAACTCTCTTCTTTTGGATGCTATGATCTAATGAATCCTTAAATAATTTGGGGAAATTAAGGTTCTTAAAGTTCCAATGTATTTTTCTGTCAGAAAGAATTCCAAGTTAAATCATTTTTCAGAACTCTTAATTCTCTAATGAACCCCTTAAGAACCCATGAAGAACTTTTAAGGGCTCTTGTTGTTTTTGTATCATGCACTTACCCTGATGAAACACTCAAAAAAGGGGGTTCTTATGGGTTCTTTAGAAAAACGTTTTATTCTATAATTTTACATAGACTCTCTAAGAGTTCCCACTACATTTTGGATGCCAAGAACTTTTATGGGTCTGAAATTCCTTAAGCTTTCTTATTAAGGATTAATTAATGATTCTTGACTTCCAAACAAGGGTTTTCCTTGAAATCCTTTCAGAGAACAAACTATAAAGGTAAATTTTTTTTTTTTTACAAATTATACAGTACTATGACATCACAAACCAAAATGCAAATTTTAATAATGTGATGATATGAATATTGTCAATACTGTACATGCTTGAATAACGTTACTTCCTTTCTGCTGCCTCCAACCAATCTCCCAGAATTCCATGCACAACATTAAAGGGTGATGCAATTAAGAAAAGCAACAGGAAATGAATAATGCATTACCATTTAAGGGTGTCCTTTCTTAATTAAGATCCCACCTGAAAGACTTCAAGCGCCTCATTCTAATCCCCCAGTAACACTCGGTAGTCGACTTTGCCTGGCCATTTCCTCTTTCGCTGAATCCCTGTCACTGTCATGGTGGCCATTTTGTTACTTTACTAGATTCAGTAGTTTCTTAGCTTGAGGAATAGAAATGATAAAACTGGAGATACGCTCTTCAGAAGCAGTAGAATGTAATGTCTTGATTTTTTTCCTCTCTTGATGTTAATACTTGATGTGATAAGTTGTGGGGTTTTTTTTAACACTGCTAAAGAAAAGTGTAAACTGAACACTTAGCATTTAAGGCTTTATTTCAGACTGTTGTGCTGAAACCGGAGACTCCTTCCTTACACGTTGTTGCAAAAAAACCTTCAATGCATTTCTCTTTGTTAAATAACATATTTTTGTTCATTAAACCATATTAAATTGTTAATCCACCATACTGTTACAGCTGTTTCTCTACATACAGAAGAATTATTATTGTTAGTAATTAATACATTATTCAAATAGTGAAAGCCAAAGGAATCATGAGCTCCCGATCGAACACCCCTCCCTGAGAATATTCACTTTAGTTTGTCCTAATGCTAACAATGCCACGAAGTGTGAATGAGTGGACAGAAAGGAAAAAAATCTTAAACATAGCTTTGCTCGAAGGAGCATTTTAAAGGGAATAGACATCGAGGGATTTGCCTGTAATGCTCGGCGTGGGAAAAGGAAGCATTACTCATTAAAGTCGCGGTTTTCAGACCAGCACTTCACCACAAGATTTGGTTTTTTTTTCCTGTTCTCGCTCTCTATTGATTACTCATAATGCCCAGTTTCATCATACAGCCTCAGGGAAGCACTGATCATCAGTTACATAATATATTCCGATATTTAACAACGGGAATTGTGACGATACAAAATGATCTCGTTGACTGGATGATCTTTTACACTTTATTAATAGGAACAAGTTCTAATATATTGCATATTTTTTTGAAATGTTAACATTATTGACATAAAACAAATGTTTTCATCATAGGCTATTTGGGAGAAGGCTGGCTTGGTAGGCAACAATCTTTTTAGCCTCCCACACTTTGGTAATAAACTGTGCCTTTTCTTGTTGCTGAGGTATAACCCTTATAGTATCTTCAATACGTAAATGTGGATACACTGTAGTGTACCATTAAAACAAAGAGTGAACTTATCGTGAATAATTTTAAGAGTAAAGGTACACTGCGTAGACCATGTGTACCACCATACATTCTCAGAGATAAAGGTACCTTTGCTTGGTATTGTTGCTTGAGTGGTACCATGAAGGGTGCATGTTATGTGCCTTTTAGCTAGGAAAGTTTATTTTTATTATTTTAAAGATTATTTTCTTTATAAGGTTTAAAGATAAATGATGAACACTAAAGGTACAAAACATGCACCCTTCATGGTAGTAGACCAAAAATAAGGAAAATCCTTTTAATTATGTTTGGGGGCTTTTTTTTTGTTGTTGTTGT
This sequence comes from Notoglanidium macrostoma, assembly GCA_030068235.1. Taxonomy (NCBI): domain Eukaryota; kingdom Metazoa; phylum Chordata; class Actinopteri; order Siluriformes; family Auchenoglanididae; genus Notoglanidium; species Notoglanidium macrostoma. Next base: position 32,040,599 of record JAQQZR010000023.1, read on the forward strand.
TTTTTTAAAGTGCAAGATATTGCTACAAGTCTTAATTTCAATATTGTAGCTCGCACTTTCAGAAAAAGTGTTACTGAACTGTACTTTTCCTTGGCAGTGAAGTGGTATCAATCAATGGTGCATCTTAAGTAGTATTTTTACTTTATCCAAGTGTTATTTAAAGTGAGTACTCATACCTGGGTAAGTTTGAAAGCAAAAAACCACAATGTTTTCTCCTTACATTTTCATTTTGGGCTTGTTAAAGTTAAAGTACATTTTCAAAGGGCTTATTAAAGTTCTCAAATCTAATGAAATATTTTCATTTGTCTGGATTGTTGAATCACCCTTAGGTTTAAATACAGATAATTTTGTCTTCATATTTTCTACTTTTAATAAAGATTTTAATACTTTTAGCCTACTTAAATGAAGGTGCTCTGTGCGTTTTCCATTTTCATTATCTTTGAGTTCTTTTAAAAATATGGTCTACAGAGTTACCTTTCCAGGTTTTAAGCTACACTATATGCACCTTCCCTGGTAGAAGTACTGAAGGTACCAGTGGCACCACCTGAGCGATAAGTTTGGTACCTTTTCATTTCGGAGAGTGTGTGCGAGTGCCAGTCCACTTTATTTTTGCAACCAAATTAATTATGCACAACTCATTACCCCCTCCCCCTGAGTAAAGCCTGTGTCCAGTGGGGCAGTAATGGAGCAGTTTGGGACGAGACCCAAGTTCCCAAGCCTGTCATTTAGTCGGAGCGCTCGCTCGCGCCTGCCAGGGACGGTTTTCGTGATGAGCGCGAGCGCACCCACATTAAAGGCACTGACCGTCCCGGCCGTAACGGAGCTCGCGCTGATGGACCTGCATTCAAGAACCCCCTTTTTCCTTTCTTCTCTTTCTTCCCCCGCCTTTCCGTCTTCTTTTTCTCAGCGGGAATCACGGAGCAGCACAATGGGGAGATGAAGGGGAGGAGAGGAGGAGGAGGAGGGCGCGCGAGGGGAGATCGGATTAAGCAGCAAATCAGTGCGCGCGCACGCACACACACGGTGCATTTAGTTTGCATTTTGAATGGTAGTGTGTTCAAAGCTAGAGTTGGTGCTAAAAAAAACCTTGACGTGTGGATTGATAACGTGCGTGTGTGTGTGTGTTGACGGTGGTGGTGGTGATACAGGTTGCCACACTACATATAAACACGCGCAACCTGTCCAAACTGGAAAGTTTAAATTTTGCGCCTATATAATATCCATCAGCCTTTTAATATGCTTACAAGATCATTAATTAATGAATATGTAAATATAGTTAAGTGGCAAAGGTAGCATAAAAAGACAAAAACAGACAAGTGATCAGCAAAAGATTGAGGTTGTTGGGTTTCTTGGGATCTCTGATGTTCCTTTAGTGAAATTGTGTTTGTTGCAGTATAAACAAGCCCAAGAGGCCCATAGCACCACATCTTGCATGGCTCTTTTTGTTTTTCTCATGTTTTAACTTGTTGGCTTGGTGTGTGTATGTGTACTACAACATCTTAGTTACATTGTCGAGTAGAGCTACATGTACATGGTTTTTCCTTCAAAATAAAAAGGCGAGGGGTATATATTTTTGCACTTAACTTTATATGAATGGAAATGATCGAGTGCAAATATAGCCTATAATACAGTATATTTCATATATATAAGCTCTATAGGTATGTGTATTTAATAATAATAATAATAATAATAATAATAATAATAATAATAATAATAATAACGACAGTGCAGGCCGTGATCACAACACTCAGTCATCTATTCATTTAGGGGTGAAAAGAGGAGGAAAATCAATTTCCAAAACAAACTCTCTTGTTGGGGAAAGAAAGGAAAAAAGAGAGAAATAATTAAACAAAGCAGCAGAAAAAAACTGAACGAAATAAAGTAAAATTTAAGCAAAAAAAAGTGCAAAGAAAGCTACAGTAAAAAAAAAAAAGTTTTTATCTCTTTTTTAAAAAAAAAATGAGAGCGTGCGAGCGTAAAAAAACAAACAAAAAAAAAACACCCCACACACAGACACACCACCTTTCCCCAGTTAGGCCTTAAGCGAGTCCCATTTCCTCTCCCAGCTCGCGTGATTATCGCTCTTCCTCAACGTAAACACCGGGCCCGGTGCGAGCGCGCGCGGTGAGCTCCGGTATTAAAGCTGCGCACGCGGGACTTTTCTTTGTTTGAACTCAAGCTGGTTTTACTGCTGAAAGATTCCTCCGCCTCGGCTTTACGACTGGTTTAATCCTCCCAGTGCACAGTAACGCTGCCGCGTGTGTAATATTTACTGACGTTATTGTCTCCGTGATAGTATTTAATCACGTGACAGTGCGATCAAAGCTCAAGCGGATCTTTTCATTCTTCTTCTATCCCTTCATCATTTCTTTCTTTCTTTCTCTCTCTTCCAACATTCCTTTCCTCCCCCAACCCTTTTCTGTCTGTCTTCTTTCCTTTCTTTCTGTTTTTTTTTTCAACATTCTTTTGTCCTTTCCTTTTTTTATTTTTTCCTTATCAATTCTTATATAAATTTATATATATTAATTATTAAAGTAAGACTTTAGTCCCAGATCTTGGCGCGTGAGAAAGCGAGTCAAAGTGGTGACATTTTGGTGTGCGCGTGTCTGAGATGTAACTCCGTGTCTCCTGTGGGTCGCGAGCGTTCTCTGTGTAATACACGGTGTAGTTGTGGTGGTGTTTTCTGTGTCCGTCAGGCTGCCGATTTATTTTGTTTACTCTCTCTCTCTCTCTCTCTCTCTCTCTCTCTCTCTCTCTCTCTCTCTTTTTTTTCTTTCGCGGGCGTCGCGCGGAGGTTTTTATGGTAATTGCGGTCCCCCCCTCCCAGATTGGCCTTCTGGGTAGGGCGCGTGAAAGAGAGAGAGAGAGAGAGAGAGCGAGAGAGCGTGAGTGTGAGTGAGTGAGTCAGGAGCCAGTCTCGCGCGCGAGCTCGAAAAGAGCAGCAGTTTTCGATTCTCCGGCCGCTCAGCTGCGCGTTTGGGATCTCGCGCGTTCGTAAACCCGTGAACAAAGAGCGCTCGGTCGTGTAGTGTCTCACACGCAGGATTTGAGGAAGAGAAAGAAAAATGAACGTCAATATTGCATGTTTGTCACCGGCGCCGGCGTATCCCTCTTTGTGCGCGTGAGGAGGAACCGTACTGTCGCGCGGCGTGCTCGCCTGTGTCTCGCCGAGCCCCCAACATGGCGCTACGAGGCGCGAGCGGACCGAATTAGTTTTTTGTTTGTGTGTGTGTGCTCGCGCGTGCGTGTGTGTATTTGTGTGTGTGTCCTCCGGAGTCCGAAGGGAAGTCTTCGCCGCCTTTGCGCTCGCGTTTTCCACCACATGGACTCGCGCTCTGTTCGGACAAAGAAACGGGATTCGCTTTCGGAGCTTTCTTTTGGGAATTCAAAGATGCGCGTGTCTCTTCCGCGCTCGGCACCGCGTTCTGCTCTGAGTGGATATTCGCGGAGGCGCTGAGGTCCCGCAAATACCGAGTCGAGCCGGGCGCTCACTCATCTCCACTTTCAACTCGGATATTTTTTTTGCCCCGTCCCGACACGCCGCTCGCGCTCCGTCCTTTGTGAGTTCGAGCAAGAGGAAAAGACCGCTCGCGCTCACGGAGCACCGGGTTTCACAGTTCTCATTCATTACCGGTAAGAAGTTCAGAACTTTATATATAGCGGGTTTCTTAAGTAGCTGTGTGTGAGTGTTTGTCCGAGTTTGGGCTTTAAACGATATGATCGTTTACAAATAATCATCTCGTGCACATGCGTCAGGGAGGCATTTATAGCAATCGCGTGCCCAAAACAAAAGTTGTTTGTAAACATGTTTGTGCGCGTTTCCTCGCTTGACTCGTGAGCATTCCAGTGACCGGGTCGGCACGAACTTCGCACCAACGTGCGCGAGACGTTATGCGATTGGAGTTCGCTTACCTTCCTGCCTAAACGTCTTTATTTCCGGGATATTTGTCATATATGAATGATTTTTTTTATAAATACATAGATATATATTACGGGACTTTCCTCTTAGCTGACCTTTGTGATTTTTCTTCTTCTTCTTCGACGTCTATTCAAAGCGAAAACACACCATGATTCCGTGGAAGCGTCGGCTTTCTCGGAAATGCACGTGTTCTGTTTTTCACGTCAAGTTTTATCGGAGCTCACGATCCACGCTGCATTTCGGTTTCCCTCAAAGCGTAGATACGGCTAGATTTATTGATTTGAAGCCTCGCCCTTTTTTCCAGACGGTAACCTCACCTTGTGCTTGCGACTTTGCAGTTAAGCGGTTTTGGAGGTCACGCACACACCGCCATTTCGTGTTTTTTTTCCGGGTCGTTTTTTTTTTTGGCCCCCAGTAGTGGAAACATTATTTTACATTCATACATGAGATGCTATTGAAAGTCAGTTGGTACTGCATTTAATTTGCTTTTCAGGTTTCGGAAAGGCACGTGCGAGGCAAAGTGGGGCCGAGAATCGTAGTTTATAAGAAACCTCTTGCGTGATCTGTCGGTGTTTTTTGTTTTTGTATTAAGTTTGTCTCGATCTTGAGTTGTTTGCTTTTTGCAGACAGTCCTGTTCGCTTTAGTGTCTCAGCAGCTGTTTTTTTTTTTTTTTTTTCCTTTCTTTTCTTCTTTTTTGTTAATCTTTCAAACCCGGCGTCTCTTTCCCTTCCCACGTAACGGAAAACAAAAAGTGCATTGTAAAAACAAAGGCACGTTTTATAGCGCGCGCGTGTGTTTTTATGTGCACGCAGACCGGTCCCGGCGTCGTCAAATCCGCCAATAATTCCCAGCCTGTGGGCGCGAGATTCGCGGAAAGGCATAAAGTCATAATTGGACTTTGCAAGCTGCGTCCCAAACCACCCCACTGCACGAGTAGTGTGTCAAAACTGCAGACTCCCAAACCAAGGGGGTTAGGGTTGTCTGTAGAACAGGCCACGCCCCCAAACTGGTACTAGGTACTAGTTCGGTGTCTTTTGTTACGTGGTACCGTTTTTGGGTGGAAAAAAGTGATTTGCTGTACATAATTGGAGCGTAATTTACTTTTAGAGGAATGTTTACACTGTATACACATTTTTTTCAGGTAAAAGTTACACATTAAAAGTGACAAAAGGTGGACGCTTAATGGTAGCACCCAAGCGATGGTTTAGTACCCTTTTCCCTAACAGTGTGGACTAAGAAAATAAACAACTTTTCTAAACAATTGATGTAAATGATTTGTTGATTTTTATTTCCTCAGACCAGAGATTAGCTACAGAGCAACAGACATTAGTTCAGTTTTTTTTAACTGACAACTTGGTGCGTGTAAACAAAAATTCAACAACTTTAAAATAATGCTTAAGAAGCATGCGTAAATTATCACTGCATCAAATTGTGTGTCAAAGCCGGTGACGTGAAGACTCAATAGGCAAAACATCCAAACCGTAAATCATTAATGGTTAAGTATGGAAACAAAATTTTCAAAAACACATTTTCGTAATTAGATCATATATCTGTGTAAAGTAGGCTACACGCAGAACCTTACATTGTTTTTGTATACTCACCCAATGTAGATTTCAGCCCAATATGTTACGTTAATGGTGCTAACAACAAATGAAACCGAATAATGAATAATATCGAGCACACCCTTGATACAGTCCAGTTGAAAAGTTGTAGCTATACACTAGCTATCCATTTTCATCACCAATGGCATAGATAGTTTAAAAAAACAGATTCGTAGAAAAGAGTTATTTCTTTAGAAATGTTTGGTCCTATTCCGCTCTATTTAACGTGGCATAAAGGCAGGATTCGTCAAGCACGTGCGCATGCACCATTAAGCAACTCGTGACTTGGGTAAATAATACGTCATAGTGCGTTAATAATCAGTGATGCAAGCCAAAACGGGGCTCGAGGCACCCGTGAGGTGTATATGGGCCAAATAAAATCCAGGTTTAAGTTGAATCTTGCGTCACAACGTCATTGTGCTGAAGCGTGGGTGGCCCGATGCGACGTGTTGCTCAAAAGGTGAAATTCCACGTCATGTGTCGTGACCGCTTTAATCGCAGGTCGACGGCTGTGGAAAAATAAATAGGCCGCGTAGTCTATCTATCAGCCCCCGTTGGCCCGTTTATTTGCTTTCTCCTACCCCATCCCCCTTTACCCCTACCCCCCTTTACCCCTTATCCATCCCGCGCACCTCGCCTCCTCTCGCTTTGCCTCCCTCGCTTCATGTTCATCTCCGCTATCCGGATTTGTTTATTTATAGCGCGAGCGGCTCAGCGGGGAGCTCGCCTGCCTGCCTGCCTGCCTGCCTGCCTGCCTGTCTGCCTGGGCTCCGCATGCACACCCGAGAGCCTTAAAGAAAAAACAAAAACCCAGAAACCGACTCGCGCGTTATGAGATCAGCGTGTTTTGCCCCGGCACTGGTGCAAAAACCGGTCTAAGAGGCCAAAGGTCCTTTGATTTAAAAAAAAAAAAAAAAAAAAGAAAAAAAAAGAAAGAAAAGTCAAAGGTCAAAAGGTATCGGGTGGCTGTTTGAATTAGTATACGCACACGGGTCCGGGATTATAGCGCGCCTTTGTTGAGGAAGTGTTTTTGCCTTGAGGAACAAATGAAAGAAAGTAGCAAGTCTCATTATTGTTTTGATTTTTTACTTTTTTTTTTCCATCCGCGTGCTAAAGTCGGGTTACTGTCTTAAATAGTTTTTTCTTCTTCTTTAAACTCCAGCTTGCGGTTTCTCTCTGATTAATATTCATCCCCGCACGAGCGGATTGAGCGGAAATATCTCGCACTAGAGGGAGAAATAAAGTGCGAGGCGCGACGGGGGACAAGTTCACCTCGCTCTAGCGCGGATCGCTTTACAGAGCCGAGTTGGCTCGCGCCGCAGACGTCACGGGTTTTGAATGGAAGCCTTGCCTTCCCCGGGACGCGCGCGGGCCCCTCGGGACGGCAGCGCTGAAACGCGAGAGCTCGTTCCGTCTCGTCTCGTCTCTCATCGCCTCGCTTCACCGAGCGCCCCCCCGCCTCTCTCTCTCTCTCTCTCTCTCTCTCTCTCTCTCTCTCTCTCTGTGCCGCAGCAGGAGCGCCCGGAGCGACGCCTACGCATTGTTTTCTTTTCTTCCTTTTCTGTGTGTGCGTGTTTTTTCTTTTTTTTTCAACAGCCAGCGTGAGGGACGGAACACCACTGGAAAAAAACAGCACGGTGCACGCGATGTTATATGGTATAGTGCGCGCTCACGGCGGAAAGATAAAGCCGTGCACTAAGTTATAAAATATAAATCCGTGAACACGTACACACACGCGACTTTATTTTGCTTTATTTTCAGTAAGAGTTCAAAACCGCATAAGTGGTGTGCTGAAATGGAATTTTGCTGTTTAATACCTGACACTAATACCATACTAATGGAACAACAATTATTATTGTTGTTGTTGTGTATTTGTTTTGGGTTTTTTTTTTATCTTGATTCTGTTCTGGTATGTAGTTCTGAATAAAACTCACCTGAATGTTTATTTTAAAAACATTTCTCAGACACACTTCAAAAGTAGGCTACATTAAAAAAAAACAAAAAAAACACCCAGGTCCCCAAGCTCTTTCAGACTAAAATTAGTAGGCAGGTATATAATAGTCTAACATAAAGGTGAAAATGTTCATACTTGAACATGTTCAAATGTTGAGTATTAATCCTGATGTAGTGCACTGCACTGCGTGCAGTTTCATACGAAGCCTTTCAGGAGACAGCATCGTGTTTTGACTGTACACTGTTTTCAGGATGTAAGCAGTCTCGTCAGAGCGTGTGACCTTTCCAGCACCATTAGTGTGACATTGTTTTGTTACAGTTGTGTGTGTGTGTGTGTGTGTGTGTGTGCATGTGTGTGTGTGTGTGTGTGTGTGTGTGTGAGAGAGTGAGTGGTTTTGGAAATGACCATGTCCTGTTGAAATAGTTTGTGACCTCTAATATCTCACCTCTTAGAAACTTTGTATAAAACCGCTGTCATGTTGACCTAAGCGTCTCCCACACACGTGCACACACACCGGCGCGTGCTCTTTCCCCTCCTTTCATAACACTAAAGCAGCCGTGCAGAGACCAGAGAGTGCTTTAGTGCAGCGAAATGAGACTTGGATGCCACACAAGAACGTTTGTAATGATGTGTGCACGTCCAGAGGTTCGGGAAGTTTCTTGAGACGTACATGCGGGTGGGGAGTCCCAAACTCCTGACGCGCACTGTAGTGACTCCCAGATAATCTTTAATATATGTATAAACACAAACCTACAATTGCTCACTGTTTCTGTGCACAACATTGAATATTGTAGATGTAAATATTAAGAGGAAGACAGTTCTGGATTACTGAAATATCCCCCTCCTTCCATCATCACCCCCCCTCCCTCCCCCATGCGCTCTTCCGCGAAGTTGTCTAAGCTCACAAGCTGTGAAATGGTGGTGCCGCGTGAGCTGTTGAGACTAATAGTGTAGGAGCTCGCAGGCTCGGCAACTGAAATGAGCCCCCCTCTCTGTTTTCTGATCGTGTATTGGTCGAGGATGAAGTTTTGTGATCAGTTACTATTAGAATAGCTTAATGTTCCATATTGGTGATTGCACTGTTAAAAATAAACAAAGGGTAAATATCCCTTGCGGGGAAAAAATTGCACGTTTTTCCACTCGTCCACGCTTTCCCCACGTGTCATCGCGTGACTGATGATTAAAGACTTTGTCATTATTTTTTTTTGGACAACAAAATTCCAACAGCAGCACTGCTCCAAATCTAAATACTATATGTGTGTATCTATATATATATATATATATATATATA
>JAQQZR010000023.1:32049464-32066922 GCA_030068235.1 Notoglanidium macrostoma
TATCTCTGTTTATATATATATATATATATATATATATATATATATATATATATATATATATATATATATGACTGTTTATACATGAGAAAAGGGAATGAAGGTTCATTAAACACAATAAACATCCACTGGTAACTCAGATGGAGGAAAAATGTCAAAGTGCATTTCATCACGTTATAATCATGTGTGAAGATGTTCTCATGTGGAAAAATGAAACCATGTGAATAATTATGATTCATGCGCAAATAAATGCATCGCGTATGAGGGGGAAAAAATTTAACATCACACGACACGTAACATTAAGTGAAGTGTCGAACAACCATGTGCGACTTGTCTGTCCATTTCAAAGCCTACATTTAAACAACTGAAAATTTATCTGTGGTTAAAATCCTGAACACAGCACTGAAAGTGACCCCTCGTCTGGCCACCAGCTTGCCTGGAGTTTGATCTTGAACGTGTGCTGTTGTTCTTGGCATGTTCTCTCGCTCTCCGTTGGAGACAAAGATCCCGCGGGCGCGCAAGAGTCTGAACAACCTCCCCCCACCTCCTCGTCACCGGGGTAGGCTAATCGTTTATCCAGGCCGCTTTGTCCTTCATGGCAATAACCTCTTTCTTTTTTTCCCCCACCAAGACTTTTGGCTAGGTTTTCATCATTCCGCTGCTTTCACGAACGTGATTTCTCTCGCCAGTTTATGACTTTGTTTAGCAGTAGGGTGTGAGTGTAGTGGAAACGGCTAACACACTCGGGACCATGAGCATGCCTGAAGTTGGAGTTGTTCATTGACAGAAGCATGGATAAGAATATTAACTCTTAAGCAACAGCCACCAGACTTCAGACATAAGTGAAATTATGTGCTGCTGGTGTGTTGTGATTCCAAAGACAATCTGCCACGGCTGCCATGTTGGCTAGCTAGTTGGATTTCTTGTAGCTATCTAGCAAAGCAGAAAAAAATCAGCACTTTTCCCCCCACCGGTGGAAGTAAATTCCTTCTTCCCCCCCCCCCCCCCCCACAAATTTTCTCATTCTGTTTAAGTGAACGATCCTTTTTTTGCCAGGCAAATATTATTTGTGTCCACGCTGACTGCTTCTTTTGTGTTCGCTGTAGCTGTTAATTCAGTGCTGCCTGTTTTGTAGTTTGCGCAGATCTTTTTCCCCGGTTTAATCGGGTCCTTTCGTTTAATTTTATGGAATTTTTATCATTACAAAGCTATGTTAAAGCTAAAATAACTGTTTTCGTTGTCGCAGGCGAACTTCATACAAAATGATGTTGGATGTTGTGACAAGTGACCGTTAAAAAAAAAAAAACACTTATTTGCAACGCTGGAATGTAGCCTGCTCTTACCTACTTTCAAGTGTATTAATATACTAATTTGCACAGTGTCGCACGTTTGGTTTCTTACGTAGCCTGGGACTTTTCTTTTTTTTTTGACAGATTACACCACCGCAACAAGCCCTGAACTCTGAACTTCCTGTGAGCTCACCACAGTGCAGCAGTTTCACTTCTTATCGCGTTAACTGACCACACACTGAATCTGCCTGCGCTTGCTTTATTTGCAAAGGCGGAAATCTGAACTCTGTAGGTGGATTGGCGATTCTAAATCACCCCTAGGTGTGAATGTGAGTGTGTGAGTGTGTGTATTATATACACACACATATACACGTGCTGTAGTGAGATAGGCCAGGGTGTATTCACACCTCGCACACACTGTACCTGGGACATGCTCCTGATTCACCGTGACCCTGACCAGGATAAAGCACATGCGTCATATATTTGCTAACCGTTTCAGAAGCCACACCTTCTCCTTTTACCGCAGGATTTATGAGGTTTTATGTGCCTAAATCCACACCTCAAAACTGGCACATTTTACACTCTCTCGTCTTTTGTGTGCCAAGGTTTTTTATCGCCCGTCTCGCTGCCGACACAGAGCGACGCAGCTGCTCACACGCCTTCCTCGTGCCCTTGGCGTCTCCCCATGAGAGTCACACATACACAGCTTTAAAAACAAAGTCTAAACAAAAACGCAAAATGGCTTTTGGATTGTTTTTCACTGAACTAATGAAAAAAGGGGTGCGTGTTGGCTTTGTTCATTATTGTAAATTCTTGTCCTTGTTCCACAGTTGCACAATCGTTGGCGTGTGATATTGTCCTCAACATGGCAACAGTTGGGTCTTGTCTTATTTTTTTCCTAATTCTAATAATTATTAGTATTGTTGTGTCAGGTTTACAATTGGGAAGTGCTAGACGTCTTGTATTGTATAACTCCGTTTACGTTTTTGTGGTCTGTAGGTATACTAAAAAGTAAATTTTCAGTCACTTTTTCCATTTTCATGTCAATCAAAAGCATTTCAGCAAGGATATAATGGATGCAGCAAGATTATATAAAAACATCCTGATGTAGTTGATTAAACTGTTGATACAAGCACCAAAACTCAAGCCTGTTTAACGGGAAAACCCGGCAGATTCCCACATGTTTGTTTTGAGTCTTGATTTAGAGCCGGGCTACTTTTAGCACCGAACAAAGGCGCCTCAGAGAGTGTCGCTTTGCAATTGATTACCTTTCAGCTGCATTTTCTCCTCTACAAGGAGGCAAGCGGTCTCCCACCGAAGCAGCCCAGGACGCATAATGTACTCACACTAGCGCACAGGGTCGTTAAGAGTGCAGAAAACGAGCGCGCAGGGGAGCGTGTGGCCGAACGATTCGCTCGGATTAGTCTTTAATGGACAGAGGGAGGGAATTGCAGCTCAAAGGGGAAAGATAGAATTTATGTGGAGGATTTTCTGATGTGCTGATGGGTATTAATATACTTTTGTCACTGTTAATTTCTTGTGTGGATCCAGATCCTGACCAGAGAGTGTCTTTGTAGAAATAAAAGGCTTTTGAATTAAAAGAAAGCCAAATTGCACACTAATCTACATAGGCCGTTATTATAATCGACAGTTTTTTTTTAATTTTTTTATTGTGATCACGCGCAGCGAAGCTGAAATGGCAGGCCACGAACCCTCCCTGTTTAAACGTTCTGGCCTTGTTGCTACATGGGTTGCCATGGAAGTGACGAAAACACTCCAGCAGCGAGAGGATTTTGTGCGCGTGAGGCCGAAGCCCGCTTTGATTGATGAGACCGGGGGCGGTCTGCCTCCCTCCTTCAACGGCAGCGGCTGAGACCGCATCTGCAGATAAGAGCCCCGGGTCTGCCTTATTGAAATCCGAGGGCTCTGTAGAGCCATCAATAACGGAGGCGCGGTTCGCAAGCTCAACAAAGCTCCGCTTTTATGTCATTGCCAAGCGGTGGGGCTGGGTGATAGCATCTTTCCCTCAGTGGCGCTATGATGAAATTCCCCCTCCTCCTCCTCCTCCTCCTCCTCCTCCTCATCTGCGGGCGCCGGGCATTTTGTGTGTGTGTGTGTGTGTGTGTGTGTGTGTGTGTGTGTGTGTGTGTGTGTGTGTGTGTGTGCGCGCGCGCGCGCGCGAGAGAGTGTGTGCGAGAGTGCTTGCGCGTGTATGAAGGAGGAGGGTGAGCAGTGCATGGCGGCATTCCTTATCAGAGCGCTTGTGACTAGATAACCATATCACGTGGTCTGAATCCTGCTCCGCAGCCTGGATACGGGCCATGCGAACGCAGACGTCTTTAGCAGAGACAGTCAGACTGAGGCCTGACCGGAGAGAGACTGTTTGCTTTTCTTTTCTTTTCTTTTCTTTTTTCTCTCTCCTATTTTTTCTTTTGTACTGAGCACTCATTCCATCCCACCAAACTGGTTAAAAAACCTTGAACTAGAGCAATGTGCGTGTGTGAGAAAATGACCATATGTTTCCAAAAAAAATTTGGAAACATGAAAATGGCATGATCTGTAAAGAAAAAGCTATATAATAATAGGTCTTGGGCTATTTTAATACATGAATTCAATTTGGATGTTATTTTTCCTCCTATAGGAAGTCAATCAAGGGATGGTGCTGACTAGAACATCCAACGTGAACTAATCAAGCAATAGAAGTCGTGATTCAAAGCATGGTAAGGTATTTTTTTTAAGACTGCTTACCATATGAATCATAAAAAATGGATGCCTTCATGATATTCCTTTCTTCCCCTCACTCCCTTTTTTAACTGCCATAATAAAACACAAGTTTTCTGCCTTCCTGTTGTGCATCAGTCCTCCATATGACAGTTCTATTCCCTGCTAGTTGTTTTCAGGATTATTTACGTATGTAGGCAGTAGGGATTCATGTAATTTAAATTCCCACAATCTTATTGGCATAGATGCGTGATGTGGTCTCTCTGGGGCTTGATGGGAAGACAGATCTGAGCTGTCTGCTGGGCATCGTCAACAGCATACATCAAAGCCCCGTCTGCCCCCGCATAAGCCTTGGAGAGGCCAAGTTTTATGAACAATTTCCCTCATGTGACCTTGACTACATTGCGCCGTCTGCACCATTCAGACTTTAGTGCAGGAAACTAGCAAAAAAAAATCTTCATGATACCTTCATGATTCCTTATTTAAATATGATTTTATGTGTCAGTTGAGTAAGTTACACTTGGTATTAATTGCAAAATTTGACCACAAATATGAAACCTTACAATTGTAGTTATAGAAATTACCATATTTTCTTGGAATCAGTGTTTGCCTTATTACCACATCAGTTTACTGTGATCCACTTGAATTAATTGGAGTTAAAAATTTTGTGGTTGAACTGGCCTGCTTTGTTTTTTTTGTTTTTTTATCTCTTTTCCTTCCAGGTGGATGCAAGTGCAGCCTGCAGAATGAACCCACTCGCAGCACTTGCCATTGATCGGAGCAGCCTAATGCGGGAAAGCCTCCACGTTCATGGGGGAATGGTTTACACGCCAGGAATCCGAACCCTGCCAACAGAAAAAGGCTATGTTGGGGACCGGATGCCAGAATTGCTCTATAAACCTGATGTGTCGCTGGACAGCAGAAAGGCGACTAATGGCTATGTTGGACTTTATAAAAGCCCAGCACCAGGGATTCAGAAACCTCTGGTTGTGCCTGGAGCCAGTGCAGAAGCTTTGGGTCTGGATAGGTGTGTTGATAAGCCCTCTGACCTGGGATTAAATGGTGGCAGCAGTACCAGCTACCTTCGTATCCCATGGGCAAGCCCTTACCACGAGGCGGGACTGTATCCCTTTCTAGACTCCAGCAAGTATGCTGCTCTGAATATGTACAAAGCATCATTTATGTCTCAGCCTTCACCATACCTGCCCCAACACCTGGCCTACCAGTCACTTTGTCCTGGGGCAGGAGGGAGTGCAGCTGGTGCTGAGCGCTTGTTCTATATGCCACCTTATCCTCCAGCTCCCATATCTTCACCTCTTGCCCCTCCTTTGAGAATCCCCACAGCTACAGTAGCCCCTACAGCACTGTCCCCACTGGTGCATCATCAGGACAAAACCCTACAGAGTATTGGGCCAAGGATTCACCATGATCCCTCTGCATTTGGGCAGCAAGCCTTACATCAGCAAGCTCAGTCCCACCATCAGGCACAAAGCGAGAGGCAACACTCTAGCAGTGGAAATATTAATAGCAGCAGCAGTAGCAGCAGCAAATCCAATAGAATCCCTTCCAGCAAGACCTCAAGCAGCAGTAGCAGTAGTAGTAGTACTATTAGCAGTAGTAGCGGCACCATTAGTAGTAGTGCTTGCATACCCAGCAACTCTTGTGCCAGTATTCCAGTAGACTCAAGCACTTCTCTGGTGATGCAGGCACCCCGACCCACTCCTCGACCCTCCCACCCCCCTGGTGCTCCCCCACCTATTGTGGACAGCACTTCAGACTTTCAAAAGACCGTATTTCGGAGTCCTTCATCCTCATTATCAACCTCATCCACTCCGACAGTTTCCCATCCATTCTACATATCCCAAGAGCATCGTTCCCCAATAAGGACTGCTAGTCAGAAGCCCAAGTCTAAAGAAGGGAGCTCAGAGCAGCACAGGAGTGGAGGAATCGAGAGGAAAGGCTGTAGTTCACCCATTAAAACCTCCACTGAGAAACCTGTACAGCAGGGGCCCCCTACCAAAGACCCAGCAGACAAGCCATTAGACCTATCTGCCAAGATCATGGATTTTGAAGGACCTCCTAATGGATTTCCTCCAAAGCTGGAGGCTTTAGCAAATCTGGGCTACTCTCCCAACTCTCGTTATGGACTTCCTCCAAGCAGAGAGCTTCTAAAAGAGACTCTTTCCCCCTCATCCTCTGCTGTCAGCACTTCTTCAAAAACTCCAGAGAGGCCTGAGATTATTAGCACTTTACACTCTTCCTGGGTGGTGCCAAGCACAACCCAGGCACTGTGTTCTGAATCCAACCATAACAAAGGTTCCACAGTCATCAAAAATAAGAATCTGGAGCATGTCATTTCCCAGCCAAGGAGCTCTTCGTGTCCAAGGATCGGAGAACCCAACAGTGGTGTCGTATCAAACCCTGCTCCTGTTGTTGTAAATTCATCATGTCGTCCATCATCTGCCTCACCATCTCCTAAGATAAATGGTGATTGGCCCAAGTCTGTGCCAACCCCACCAGAGAAGGTGCAATCTACTAATCGTGGGAGCAGCCAGCCCTTGGCCTCAAAGCCTGTGAAGACCCCCAAAAAATCAGATACACCTGAAATTGGCTTCAAGCCCCAGCAGCCTCACATTGAAAATGGACATCCTCCTCCTCACCTCTACATGACCCAAGGGGAAGCCTACTTGCCCACTAGCTTGGCATATGCTAACAGATACCTTCCATACACTGTTTCTGAAAGTATGCCACTTTCACACTTGCAGTTGCCCAGCAAAACACCAGTGTATCCCCATCCAGTCCTGCTGAATAGCAACAGCTTGTATTCTACTCGTTTGCCTCACAAACCTGGTCTTCCTTATGCAATACCATCTAGTCATGGAGAATATGTGACATACCATGATTCGCAAGAGATGGTTCATCCCCTAATGTCTCCCCACTTGCCTCTTGACCCCAAAGTCAATGAGCGACTTGAGCAGAGGTCCAGGCCTCAGGACAAGACTTGGCAGCATGAGGAGTCTCCTTACAAGCAGCACAGTGTGTCAGACATGGACACACGCTACACAGCTGAGAGAGAATCTGAGGGGCCAGAAGTTCTGGGCAGTAAACCTCTCACAGCAAGCAAAGAACCCATCGTCTGCATCGACCTGGTCCATGATGACACAGATGGCAGTCCTGAGCCAGACAAGTACACCACTACTTCTGCCAAGCAGAGAGAGCCCACCAAGCCAGCCGGCAATGGGACAGTGGATGGGATGAGGAGTACTGGTAATTCAAAAGTGAAGGAGCCAGAACTCCTGCAGATCCTGCGCTCCAGCCAGCCAGTTGAATATAAGCCAGCTGAGGCTGAGCGGCGGCCAGATCCCTGCAGTCCTCCAGAGCCACAGGAGCGGGTTGAGTCTCCCGGGCAAAGCCAGGGTGAGGACAGTTCCAGTGAGCACAGCCCACTGCCTCCTTTGCTGGAAGAGCAAACTCTGCGCTGTGCCAGGACCTCCGGTGACAGGGTCCGCCCAGACGCTGCAAATTTCAAACCTGATAGGCACCATGCCATCCGGCAGTATATGGATCTGGGCAAAGAACGAGAAAACATGGAATCTCCTGAGGATGAGGAAGATGGACATGGGTGCTCTAAAAACAAACGATCCAGCCTTGCTAAGAGGATCGCCAACTCATCGGGATATGTGGGTGACCGCTTTAAGTGTGTTACCACTGAGCTTTACGCCGATTCCAGTAAATTGAGCCGGGAACAGCGTGCCCTGCAGGTAAGCAAGAGATGCAGATTTCTTCTGATATTAGATCTTACACCAAATATAGTTTCAGAATGTACTTTGGGTTAAAGGTTCAAGTGGTTCTGATGACACATTTTTGTTCCTCTGAAGATACTTTGTTAATTTCTCGGAAAAGGACCGTCAGTAAAATTCTTTTAGTTCTTTAAAATCCTAGCTCTAACAGCTGTAGTTGCTCTACAAGGCAGTTCTTGCTTCAGATTGTCACGCTTAGTCATATTGAAAGCCTCAGTAATTACGGCTGGCTGTTATTCACACACCAGTCCCCCGCTATCCCCCCCTCACTTTTTTTAACACCCTACTGCAAGGCTATTGAACAGCGGGCAGGTTTTGGTGGCAGCCATAAGGGAGGGGAATTAAGTTGGGTTTTTTTGAGCATGTGGTGTGTGTGTATTAAGGGTTAACACAACATAATATTTAGCTGTAATACTTGAGTAAGCTGCTAACCTGAAGGCAAGACCTAAAGACCTGGGAGGGTGTAGGTCACTGATATAAGAGCTATACGTAGCTGCACACTGTCTTCTATTCTGCCTACACACACACAGACACACACAGATCTCAGGCTTGCTGTGTGCACAGTGGCAGCCCTCCCAGCTTAAGTGAAATCCGGCCCATTCATTTCTGATGGGGAAGATTAGAGGTCTTCAGCAGCAGAGAGACGAGTGCTCTGCCTGGCAGTCATTAGTGTACACACACACACACACACACACACACACACAAACAGAGTGCAGACGGATGGGCGGTAGGCGTTTTAACGATTGCCATATTCTATCCATGATGGACTGAGGACTTTTAAAGAAAACCGTATGCGATAGTTTCCTGGATTCAGAGTTCTGGCTTAATATAAACTATTTATAATGTTCTCTCTTGAGAAGAGTCCTTTTCAGTCCAGGACTAAAGTGTTCCCTAATTTTTAGAATGTTTTTGATGTATGTTGACGTGTATATATAATAACAAATTTAACTGACATGTTCATGTAAGAAAAACAAGAACAGAAAACATGTTACTTTATTGTTTTCTTAGGTAAAACAGTATAAACTCATCGTCATAACGATGGCCCTGTGTTTGTTTGCAATTTTTTTGGTAATCAATGTTTCTGTGTTCAAATGATTGTGTTTACTGGGAAAAAAATGATTTTGAGCACACATTCTAATCACTTAGATCGAAGTCCTATCAGCAGAGGACAGTAATTTCAGTCAGCCTGCTGCTAACTGGGAGGTTAGTGCTTTAATATTTTTTTTCCATTGCTAATCAAAGGTGAAATGAGTAACACTTGGTGTTGTGCACCAATGCAGAAGGTTGCATAGTGACTCAGATTGTTGTGCGTTTCATGCATTTAGGGAAAATGAATCCTGTGGCGTGACAATGACATTTTTTTTATTTCCATATGCAAATGTCATGATTGAAAGTGCATTTAGCTTCGCGCAAAGGTTAGCGGTAAAGTGTGCAAAATTTGCATCTGGCGTTCCCGGTCATGGATTGCACGTGTGTGTGTGTGTAGCGAGCAATGATGCGTTTCTCCGAGTTGGAGCTGAAGGAGAAGGAGGGCTGCGCGTCTTCCAGCACTGGGCCGTGGAGAGAGAAAGAGAAGGAGAGAGAGAAGAGTTTGGCTGAGAGCCAGCGTGGAGAAACGGAGTGGGAGCCAAGCCAGCACTGCTCCAAACCTCCAACAGAGCAGCACAACGGTAACACACACATACACACATGCGCACACACAAGCACACTTTCACTCGCTCTACGCTCTCGCTGTGTGATGTTCTTTAGTCTCCATC
This sequence comes from Notoglanidium macrostoma, assembly GCA_030068235.1. NCBI lineage: Eukaryota > Metazoa > Chordata > Actinopteri > Siluriformes > Auchenoglanididae > Notoglanidium > Notoglanidium macrostoma. Next base: position 32,059,029 of record JAQQZR010000023.1, read on the forward strand.
TTATTGGGCAGCAATTTAACTGAAAAGGAAACAGTCACATTTGGGAGATCTTTCAATTACCAATGTTTATTCAGTACCTGAATATCCTCAGCGCTGTTGAATTCTGTGTTCTGATTGGTCAGAAGGTGTTGATTCACTTTCTTTACCAGCAGCTCTGACAGTAGTGCAGCTGCTTTATATATCACAGATTTATCTTAATGCACTTGTTTATATTCATACATTACCACTTCTATAGATTTCTTAAAGTAAGGGGATATTTATTTACGGAAGGAGATGTTTATGGAAAGAGTCTCCAGTGTCACCACTTTTTAACAGTCAGAAATAAAGCGGTAATGTAACCTTTTTCCACATCTTCAGAATGAAGAAGTTTGTGCTTTGTTGTTTCTCGGTAACAGAATGACGACAGAACGAAGGTTTATCTCTGGTTTAACGTAAGTGAGAACGGGAACTAACTTGTTTTTCCAACACTCCGCACAATTACAAGAAATGAAAAAGTATGACCTGTTGTTCTTTAATATATATGTATAATAAATTTGTAATCATTGGCAAGTTGCTAGGCGGCATGATGGTGTGGTGGTTAGCACTGTCGCCTCACAGCAAGAAGGTCCTGGGTTCGATCCCCGGATCACCCAGTGTGCCTTTCTGTGTGAAGTTTGCATGTTCTCCCTGTGCATGCGTGGGTTTCCTCCCACAGTCCAAAGCCATTTTAGGATGTCAGATTAGGTCAACTGGCTACTCTAAATTGCCCATAGGTGTGAATGCGAGCGTGTGTGGCTATTTGTCTGTGTTGGCCCTGTGGTGGACTGGCGACCTGCCCAGGATGTACCCCACCTCTTGCCCGAAAAGTCTGCTTCCCCCTGCGACCCAGACGGATAAAGCGCTATAGATAATGGATGGATGGATGAATGGCAAGTTGTTGCGTTAAAAGAGAAATAAACCACTTTTGTACATCCTCTTATAGGAAACTAATCAATTTGGAATGGTAACAGTAACTCCTGATGATTATTCTGCTATGAGTGTTTTATTACATGGTTAAACCATGCGAGGATTTCTCTGAACGCAGCTAGACTACTGTTTACCCAATAACAGCTAGATATAATGACTAGCGCTTCAGTCACTAGCAAGTTAGCGGCTAGCATGGTTGCTGCATATCATAGCCTCATAAACTGTGCTAGGATGAATGTCTGATAAAAGCTGCCTTCAAGAACAGTACAGTCTTTATTTAAAAAAAAATAATGCAGCATGTCTCGGGAACCGTCTCGCTAACCGGCTTTCTCTTTCTGTTTTCATTTCATCTGTCTATCTGTCTGTTAGCTGCTGTTTCTCTCTCTCGGTTCTCTTCATCACTACTCTTTCGTCTCTCTCTCTCTCTCTCTCTCTCTTATGAAAAAGGGACAGCCCCTTCTGCTGTGGCTCTCCACACAGTAGCGCCAACTCAGCGCGGTAAACAGCACTTCCTCCCCCGCCGCACTCAGACAAAAGACCCACACACACACGCACACACACACTCATGCACACACACTCATTTTTATCAGCACGTGGTGTTTTGCTATCTGTTTTCCTCTCCTGCTAATGGAACGATGCCATTATATTTGCAAATTTGCATAAATGTGTCAGTGACCTCCCTCTCCCTGGAGAAGTGTGTGTGTGTGTGTGTGTGTGTGTGTGTGTGTGTGCGCACAGTGTAGAGAGGTGGAGGTGTGAGGACGTTGTGTGATGGGGTAAAAGTCGTGGCCGAGTTTCTGTCTGTCCCTCTCTCTCTCTCTCTCTCTCTCTCTCTCTCTCTCTGTGTGTTATTAGTGGACATTTTTCACTGGAACGGTCTCTAACCCCCCCAATCCGGGCGCCACGGAACAAGGTTGCCATGGAGACCCACTTTGGCGGAGAGTTGCCATGGAGCTGACGTAGCCATGAATTATGGGATGCATGTGTCACGAGATGTGTGTGTGTGTGTGTGTGTGTGTGCATGCGCCTGGGGCACAACAAGCAGCCTTCTTGTCTGGGCCAGGAGAAGGGCAGTCCACTGGAGCGTGTGTGCATGTGCGTTTGTGTGCGTGTGTTTGGCTGATTCATGGGGTTCCACTGAATAACCTCAGAGGAATTAGGATGGTAAAACTGTGCGTGTATGAAACGGAAAGTGAGGTGGCTAAAGTTGGAAAGTCCGTGTCATGTGTGCTGAGAAAAGGAAGTGTGTGTGTGTATGTGTGTGTATGTGTGTCTGTGTGTGTTTGTTTTGAAAATTGCATTTGAAATATATTTAAAGATTTAATATTTAAATGTGTTCTAAAAGCAAATTTCTGAGTTTATTATATACTTGGGTTTGGTTGTAATTTATTTGCAATGTGTTCATTGTTAATATTTATTTGTCCGTCTGTCTGTTCATTTGTTTGTGTTTTTTGTTTATTTATTAAAATTATGCTACCCAGGATCAAACATCTTCAACTAATTTCTGAATCATTCTTGATGCTCACTACATAGGGTGTATCAGGGTGTATCCATGTATCATGGAACAGGTATCATCCGCCCTATGTAGTGCACGTCATATGCAGCCATGGAGAGCCTCCATGTGAAAAAGCCGGTTGAATCATGTCTGCTCATTTTTATATGTAAATTTAAAATTTGTGGGGAAAAGAAACTCACTCTCGGGATCTTAAACATTCACGTTTTCACATTCAAATTTTACGAAGTATCTGAGCAAAGGGGGGGGGGGGGGTCCAGAGTCCAGAGAGCAATCCCCTGGTGGGGTCTGTTTTTGATCCACGTTGCTGCTTGGAGACATTCTCAAGAAGCCTTTTACTGCCACGCACAGCGGAGAGAGGAGGGGGGGTGTCGGAGAGCTGGAGTGCTGCCTAAGCTCTCAGCACGGATGTTGCAGGCTAATTTAAGCTCTCCCTGTGTGTGTGTGTGTGTGTGTGTGTGTGTGTGTGTGTGTGTGTGTGTGTGTGTGTGTGTGTGTGTGTGTGTGTGAGCAAGCCCGAACGCTCTATGCGTATGAGGAAAGGGTGTGGTGAAGCTAGCGCAAACATGAGGGTGTCCAGGGAACAAGGGGAAATGGGGGAAGTGGGGTGTGTGTGTGTGTGTGTGTGTGTTTTCCTCTAGTTCTTCAGCTCCAACTTTTTCTTTCAAGTCTAAATAAAAATTCATGTTGCATTTTACACGTGTGTGTGTGGGTGTGCATAGGTGGGAACCGTGTCCCTGTCCTGCAACGCTGTGGCCCTCCAGAACGAGACGTGAGGGAAGAGAGGAAGGAACACAGCCAAGCCCACCAGGACAACAAGCGCTTGGCTGAGGACAGAGAGAAGGATGGAGAGAGAGAGCGAGGGAGGGAGAGACAGAGAGATGAAGACAAGGAGGAGGAGGAAAAGGCCATCTTGCCGGCCAAACGGGCTCGACTCATGCCAGGTAAAGAGCAACCTCCTTTTCTTTTATTCTGTCTTTCATTCTGTGTGTGTGTGTGTGTGTGTGTGTGTGTGTGTGTGTTCTCTTTGATCATCTTTTTTTTTTATTTTCTTATTGCTGCCACATGTTTCATGCAAACCCACACATTTTGTGTTTGTGTGTGTCCATCTGACACTCCAGGTCGCCGTGGCTTTGTGTTCGGCCTAAAGGGCGTTTTCATGGCCAACATCAAAACAACCTTTGTGTAGTGCTACTCTTTTCAGTATTCTCCCAGCCTGTGTACGTGTGCGTGTGTGCATGTGCACGCATGAGTTTAGATCATAAATCTTTGGTTTGTTACGTCTGTCTTGGGGGAACAGTGCTAAATATCCAGAAATTTCAGTCTGGGGAATTTCTACTTCCTGTTTCTGCTTCAGGTTTTGTGCTGCCGCTGGGGGGGGGGAAAAAAAGTTATTCCATGACGTAAATTGTGTACATGGTGCCGTAGTGATTTTAGGAGGAAAAAAACACCCAAACAATTCGAGGAAAATAAAATCAGCTATGAACAAGTCATGTTGCGCAACACATTTCGACATCTAGTAACCTTATTGTGTCAGAACTTGTTTTTAAGAATGTTATTTTGTCAAACACCAGCACTAAGGAACAATTAGCTAGCTAACCTAGTTAATGCTAGCAGGCATGTGCATCAATACAAAAACAGGCCTCATATCATTTTCTTGTTATCTCTATAGTCAGTTCATGGTATTTGGTTTCCAAGCTTTCAAATATTACAACTTTACTCTGTCGTTTCACTGACTTGACAGAGGCGTGGCGGCAGCCATCTGAACAGGAAGTGAAGAACCTGAAGGTGTGTATTGAGCTCACAGGCCTGAGACTCAACAAACCGCGGCAGTTCCAGCATCTCCACGAGCTCTGGGAGCATCATGACAAGCCTGACCTCTGCCTTCGAGAGGGGTCGAAGGTCGCACCCTGCGCTGAAAGAAAGAGCAAGACAAATGGGGACATGGAGAAAGGAGCCAGGAGGAGGGTGGAGGAGGAGAGGGGGTGGAGCAGAGACACTCTGGGATACGCAGACGCTGATGCAGGTAAGATCCAAACGTAAAGTTTTGCTAGCTTTCCCTTTATTCCCTCTCTCAGACAGGTGGTTTTAGTTTCTCTGTCCTTTTTGTTTTGCTCGTTCATGCAAAACATCACACCAATTCATAAGTTCCAGTTTTCCACCTCTTTCTAGTTACAATCTGACTTTGCATCTTATTTTCTCTTTCTCATATCTCTGTCTGTAAGATGAAGGTAAAGAAGCACAAAGTTGTCTGGAAATTTTTTTTTTTTTTCGCTTCATCAGCTTCATTCAGCAAAGATCCCGAACTTGGCCCGAACACATGGCTGACCTAAAGGCTTTCATTTTCTATTTCTCTTTTTTTGTTCTGTGTTCGGAATATCTTTCATTTTCATTTTCTCTCCATCTCTCTCATTCTTCCTGCCTCTCTTGCTCTGTTTGTACCATTCTGGCTAAAGAGGCCCGAAGGTGGCTCAAACACATATTCACATTTTCTTTTCTTTCTTCCTTCCTTCCTTCCTTCCTTCCTTCCTTCCTTCCTAGCCTTGTTCTGAATCTGCTTTCATCTCTGCATCTCTCTTGCTCTTCTCCTCAATCTCTAGCTCTATCTGTGTGATGCAAATAAGGAACCCGAAAGCGACCGGAACACACACTATGGGACTAAAAAAAAAAAAAAAAACCCAAACACACATCGTATTTCAACCTCATTCTTTCTTCCTCCTCTCCATTTCTTTTTCTCCGTCTCGTCTTTCCTCACTCTGACACCATCTGTGGGATTCCAGCTAAAAAAAAAAAAAAGCTTAAATGTGGCCCAAACTGAACCATGCTGAACCAATTTCTAAACAAGTTCCATCTTTCTCTCTCTCTCTTTCGTTCCTCGTCTCTTTCTGGGTTCTGAACGTGTGCTTGTGTCCTTTTGTCTCCGTCTTTGTTGTGCCCCCCCTTCCTGTTTCCTTTTTTCTGTAAGATAAAGAGACAAAAAGCCCAAATGTGACCCAAACACAATGTTAATTTCCAAACAAATGCTTTCCTTTTTCCTTTGCTCTCGAGCTGATTTTTTTACTCTTTGTGTTTGTGACACCATGAACAGCTTCGATTATTGATCTATAATGTGCCCGAACAATAAATGTGATCAGGGAAATGGTGAACAAAGAGCAAGAGACTTATGACGTCGTTCAAGCCAGCTGGTGATTAGTTTACAAGTGCGTGTTGGTCCAGGCCAGACGGTGGGAGTGTGTGTGCGTGTGTGTATGTGCGTGCATGTGCATGTTTTGGATGTTTCTGGCGTGTGTGTGATGGGGCTGGATTTAGGAGTGTGTGTATGGAGTGGTTTTGGGCATGTGCGCTGAGTGTCTGGTTGTTTTTAGGCGCATGTGTGCGCTCAGTCAACACCAGAGTGCGGACTGTTTTAGCCCTGACTCAGAAGCTGAGTGCTGCGTCTCAAACGTCACACTCCGCCATATGTTCCTAATCCCCAAGTAAGAAACTAGCTGATGTTGTCATAAGTTGATGCAGTTTTCTCGTATATGCGAAACCAAAATAAAAGACGCCGTCTATCACAGAAGTCATTTTGATATCATTAAGCTAGTTCTAGAGTAGCTAGCTCTTGTGTAAAATCATCGTTCGATCGCTCAAAATCTTTAGATGGCTTGGAATTTTCATCGCTTTGTTATTGGCGGTTAACACGGCCATCTTGTTGAGCAGCATCACGGATGTTGTTCTGATACCGTTAAGCTAGTTCTAGTGTGGCTAGCTTTAGCTGACTGCACTTTCAACGCAGCATTTCCTTCCGAGTACATATTCATGTGAGATTAGTAAACAATTTGCAAGTTCAGGCCTGTGTAACAAATTGACGGCCAGCAAATATGTAAATCATAAATTTGGCCTAGAAAGGTGAGCCACTGTAAAGGAGTGACGGCGGAATTTTTAACGATCGCGCGCTTAAGGAAATTTCATCACGTTGTTAAAGACGATTAAAACGGCCATTTGTTGAGGAGAAGGTGACGGCGTACCACGGCAATATTTGACAGCGTCGGCTATTTTCATTAGACGCGCGCCGGCTCCAGGGCAACAGCTCAATCTGGTCTCCCCGCGTCCAGAGACAAACGAAAGAACACGGAGCCCCGAGGCGGACGAGAAAACCGAAGGGAGAGAATGATAGACAGGGAGAGAGAGGTAACGGAGCGAGGGAAGGAAACGGAGGGATAAAGAGCACAAGGCAGATTAGAGAAGCGATTTTCTCACCGCCGTCGGCCCGCGCTAATGAGTCCTGCTGACTGACGGCAGGCTGCTTCTCTTTCTCTCTCACTCTCTTTCCCTCCCTCCCGTAGCCTACTCGCTCATACGCACACACTCAGACAAACAGCTATTTGCACAGTTGCGGAATCTCATGGCTCATTGGACTGAGGCATGCGTTGTCTGGGCAATGCCGTTACAACTGTGTGTGTGTGTGTGTGTGCACGCGTGTGTGCGTGTGCGCATGCATCAGCCTGTCAAGTGTTTTGGCTGCTGGACGCTGTGCTGGCGTTTTATCAAGCGTCTGCAGGCACGGAGTGTGTGAGGTGGAAAGATTTTCGCCTGCCTCGTTCTCTCCGTCTGACGAAACTGGAACTGTGTGTGTGTGTGTGTGTGTGTGTGTGTGTGTGTGAGGGTGAGAGAGAGTTTGTGTGTGTCCAGTTCCGTGCTAATGGGAGACTAATGTCCCCCAGATGTCCCTGACAGAGACTCACACACACACTTTTGAGATGGAAACCAATACACACACGCAAAAACTAATTTGCGTCGCCTGTGACAGGGTGTGAGAGACGAGTCGCACGCGCAAGTCGCATAGAATTCATAACAGTTAGCCTCAGGCTCCTGTGTGTGTGTGTGTGACAGAGAGAAAGTAAGTTCGGTGTGTTTTGGAGCTTCTGTTTGATCGCGTTTTTTTAATTCACTTTGAAAGCCGTTGCTCTGCCTTTTCTAGAGCTGCTATTCATCTCTCTCGCTCTCTCTCTCGCTCTCTCTCTCTCTTCTCTGTGTGTGTATGTGTGTGTGGTCCCAGAGGGTCTCGGGGACGTAATTAGCCTGTTGGAAGGAAAGCGGTTTGCGCAGTTTGCCCAGAGGGACGCCGTTTCTCTCTCTCTCTCTCTCCCTCTCCCTCTCCCCTCTCTCTCTCCCACACGCTTGCGTGTCTGCAGACGCGTCCGTGTGAGAAATTTCCCAGCGCTGTAGGGCTATCGGCATGCTTTCAACGAGAGTGTGTGCGCGTGTGTGTGTGGGGTTGAGAGCGAGTGATGAATAATGGAACAGATGTGGAGCGCAGGTCTCGCTCTGTTTCAGCCGAGCTGCCTTCTGCTCGCGCTCACGTTCTCGCCTGCTCTCATTTCTCTCTCTCTCTCTCTCTCTCTCTCTCTCTCTCACTCACTCACACACACACACACACACACACACACTCTC
>JAQQZR010000023.1:32067022-32087961 GCA_030068235.1 Notoglanidium macrostoma
CACACACACACACACACACACACACACACACACACACACACACACACACACACACACACACACACACACTTATTATTTGGGCTCTCCCTTCCCTTAACGAGAATCTGGCCTGGTTACCTAACGAGACCTCAGCGTTGATTTGCGTATCCCTGAGCTCTCCCTTTCTCTCTCTTCCACAGCCCCGGTCCTGTCTGCGGAGAAGCTCCGCCCCTCACCGTCTCCCGTCGACGCCCTTTCACCTCGCCCCAGGCGTCACGGCGACCCCGAAAAACCCAAAGGCAAGCGCCAGTGCAAGACCAAACACCTCGGGCAACGGGAGCTCAGAGCGCTCGCACAGCCAGCCAATGAGGATCTTAGCCCCGCCCACCCGCTCAAGGTGAGTGCTTTGTATGCGTTTTGGAACTTTTCCGGTTTTCATGCTTCGCCTGAGCTAGTTTGAGGCTATATCACCAAAAGCAGCGGTGTTAATCTTCCCAATTAGGAGCTGCACACTCATTTCCACTCCTTCCGCTCCACTCCGCTATGTGTGTGCGTTCGCGCGTGTGCGCGCACGCTCAGAGCGTGACTGTCGTGACCTCTTCTTGCACTGAAACGCAATCTCCCAGCGGAGGGAGGGAAGTAGGGGGAGGGAGGAAGTCTGGCCTCCCTCTCTCTCTCTCTCTCTTTCTCTCTCTCTCTCTCTCTCTCTCTCTCTGTTTTCGCCTCCGGAGTGAAATGTCTCCCTCGCGAAGCGGATTCTTTGACCGGCTCGCACACTCACAGTCCACGTTTTATTGCCCCTAACGTGCCTGTATGAGCGCACAGGCTTTGACTTGAAAAGTGATTACGGGAACATAAATTACCGCTGTTCTTCTCCACGCTGGCCTCCAAAACGCTCGTTTACGCAGCTTTCCAATCTTAAAGGGACAGATGGGCGAGAAAAAAAAAATCTAATTTACACCATTTTCCAGCCAAGACGTGGTTAGTTTCCGATGTTTGTACTGCAGCTATGGGGCTAATGTAGTTAACGTAATGGAAGGCTGTCTCGCTCAAAATCTTTTTCGTAAATTCTTTCCTAAATCTTCGTAGACTTGCTTCAAACATCATTCACGTCGGCAATTCCATTTTTATGCACATTTTGTGAAGTAGCAGTGGGTGCTGTTTGTGTGTTTATACACAAGGTGAAGTAAAGGATTCCAGCTGTTCCAGCTCCTGGATGCTGCTGTTAATGTAACACAAAATAAGATTTGTGGTTAAGGCAATGATTTCTTCAGATTATTTGTGCTGAACGAGTCCACTGATTGGTGTGTTACAGCGGGATTTCCAAAATAACTCGCAAGCTACATACTGCCTGTGAGTTGTCTACGAATGTTTTTTTTTTTTTAAAAAGCAAAAGCGTAAGTGGTGGAATTGCAAACTGTGCTTAGCTGTTCATGAGCTTGGCTCGTTGTAGCGCAGACATCATTTTGCTGCATGACATCCTCTGGTGCAGAACCACACCTAGAATAAATCCAGGATGCGGCTAATCTCGATTGCGCTAAACCGTCTGGATCAGATGTGGAACAGAATGAGAGGATTCTTCTAGACGTTTACTTCGAGTTGTTTTTTGAGTTGACTATCAGGTAGAGTTGTTCTTGAGCTGTCTTTTGAGTTCTTACTTCGAGTTGTCGTTTGCCCGATTCGTCTTATGAGTTGTCTTTTATGCGAGCCGTTTTTTACTCCAGTCGTCTTGTACTCTAACTATATTCTACTTGCGTTCTCTTACTCAAGCCATTTTTACTTGAACTGTATTTTACTCGAGTTGTCTTTCACTTGTTCAGCTACATTTTTGTGAATTTGTCTTTTACTTGACCCATATTTTACGTTTTTTTAACTCAAGCCATATTTTGCGTGAGTTGTACGTTACTTGATTTGTCTTTCCCTCGAACTGTACTTGAGCTCTATTTTTCTTAACTTGTCCTTTACCTGAGTTGTCTTTTACTCTAGCTGTATTTTTCTTCAGAATGTATTCAACTCATTCATTTTTTTACTCGAGCTGTATTCTTCTTCAGTTGTCTTTTACCGAAACTCTAAGTTGTCTTATATGAACAAGTATTTCACATTCTTGTCTTTTCTTCTTTCAGTTGTCTTTTATACATTGAGTTGTACTTTACTTGAGTTGTAGTTTAATTCCATTGTATTTTACGAGGTCAAATACAATCCCCAAACCAGTCCCCATAAGTAACTTCTGTGATTAAGAATGAAAAAAGTGGTTAGTTTTGATGTGACTAAGAGCGTCGTCCGGCTCCGCTTGGCTACGGAAAGGTCGTATTTTAAGAAGGGGAAAAACAGTTGCAGTTCCCTGAAATGTTAGAACCGGTTTCAGCACGTCCAGACAGCGCCGTCTGGAATTAGCGCAACAGGATTGCGTTATTCCGGCGAGGGCGAGTTTTATGTTCGTAGGCGCGGATTTGGCGGTCTCGCTCTCGCTCATATTGAACGCAGTCCTTACAGCGCTGTGCTCCATGTGTGCGCGCGCGTGCGGGCGCATGTGTGTGTGTTGACAGCTGCTTTGCTGCGCTGCTCCTCTGGGCTGGGCGGACTCCCAGGCCTCGCTCGGCTCGCATGATCTCACTGGCCCGCTGGCTTACACACACACACGCACGCATTTTCCATTCTCCCTCCTCTCTTCCGCCCTGCTGGTCTCCATAGATAGCGAACGTGTGTGTGTGCGCGCGCGCATGTTTCCTGTTTAGCTTTCCCTGGCAGAGAGCGCACGCTGATGGAGGAACGTCTGCCGAGCTGTGGTTTCCAGTCAGCCACACACACACACACACACACACACTCTCTCTCTCTCTCTCTCTCTCTCTCTCTCTCTCTCTCGCTCACACACTCACACACACACACACTCACAATTATACACACACGGTGTGTGACCTCTCTGTGCCTCGAATTGTTTGTGCGTGGGCGCTGTTTATTTTAAACTGCCTGTGTGTGTATGTGTGTGTGTGTGTGTGTGTGTGTGTGTGTGTGTGTGTGTGTGTGTGTGAGAGAACCAACTTCCTCCCTGAGACGTATGTTTCTCGCCCGCAGGTTGCGAAGCGCAGCTCTCAGAAGTCAGATTACGAGCCCAAGCCGTCACCCCCTGTGCCCACCGCTGTCACCACGGTGCCCGCTGCTGTCGCCACGGCGACGTCTGCGCCCGCTCCGATGCCCCCTGAGGCTCGCAGACTCATCGTGAACAAAAACGCCGGAGAGACGCTGCTGCAGAGAGCAGCTCGCCTCGGCTATGAGGTAAGCCGCTTTGTGTGCGCGTGTGTGTGTGAGTGTTTTTTTTCTCCTTTCTTTTAGTCTCTCCCTCCCTTTCCCCCCCTCGATCGGTTGTGCTCTCTCTCTTTCCCTCTCCCCGTTCGCATCTCATTAATTCCGCGCGAGACGGAGTGTGACACGTGAGAGCCCTTGACAGGCACGGAGCGATCGCTTAGCGCGCGCGCACACGCGCACACACACACATCGTGCACTCTTTCCCCTTTCTCCTCCTCCGCTGGCGTGCGCACGGCCTCTCCCTCCCTTTTCCTTTTTATATCTCGCTGTCTCGTTTCTCCCTCGCACGCTCGCTCTCTCGCTCTCTCTCTCTCTCTCTCTCTCTCTCCCTCCTCTTTTCGCTTTTGCGCACACGCACACGCTTTCACTCGCACGCACACACATACACACTCTGTCTCGCTCGCTTTCTCTCAACGATTTGCGCTCTCCTGGCGCCCTCGCCGGAAAATCTTTAACTCTTTCCTTCCTCCCTTCAGCGTTCTCTTCTTGGAATCGCAACCTCAGAGAAACAATTTCTAAAATAAACTGGAATTTCTTACCAGGAAATTTAGTCTGCTTTTTTCTGTGCAAAGAAGAGAATATGTTTTTTTTTACCCAGCGTTGCTCAATCGTCGATCTTTGGTTAAATATCCTGTACGTATTTATTTACTTGTAGGAGAAACTTTAACGGCAAAATCATGCTTTAAGCGTAAAAGCATCCTGAAATTATAATTCTTGACACTTTAGATTTTTTTTTACACATTTCCTTAGCATTTATAATTACACGGTTCTACGGTTGTACTGTCTAAATTCGGAAAATAAAACGGCTTCTACACAGGAAGCATGCACACCAATCACAAATAATTACACAAATAAGTACCTCTTATCAGGAACATTAGGAGATTTAGAAATATTTCATTGAAATAGAATTAGAAATAGAATTGTGAAATTCAAGATGGCTGCTGACCTAGCTAGCTAGAGCAATAGTGCAGAAGATGTTAAAATTCTGGTGGGTTTTTTTTGTTGTTGTTGTTGTGTGTTTTTTTTTTTTTGCATTGTTGCACCATAACATTTACAGCTTAAAAGAAATTTCCTTGCTGTTCTCTGTCGCTTTTTGGGTTTGCTTAACAATTTCCTTTTCTTTCCATAGTTTTCTACTAGCGTTTCAGATTTCTTCAGCTCTGGAATTCAAAAATATTTCCCAAGATACTTTGCTGTACAGTTCAAAATAGAATAGGTTTCCAGGCATCTAACGAGAAAAAAACTTGACTGATAGCTAGCCTAGCTAAATATACATGTTTCCTAGCACAAACTAGCATATTGTAATACGTTATACCTCTTTCTTACATAGCCAGATCATGTCTACGGACGACGGCTATTTTTTGCATTTCAGGAGACATCTGGCACGATCCGGGGGCATTCTGTACGCATCCACGAGTGACGTATCGCTTCCTTGAGAGCTGGCAGCTTAATTCCTGGAATCTGCCAAAACTGTTAAACTCGTTGAAAATTTTTCAACAGATGAATTTGACCGTAGCAACCATAGTACAATTATTATGCATACATGAGATGTTACATGGTCTACTGTAGCAATCCTTTGGAATGCGTCACAATCCATCGCAACGGTAGAGTGCTCAAGCTTACGCTTTTTCATGCATGGGGGTCTTAAAAGGCGTGGCTTCTTTCGTTGCTATGCTGTGCCACATCCTTTGAAACTGTACACATTGCCGTACAGCCTTGGTTGCTGCTATCACACATCCGCAATCAACTGCGGAAGCTAACCGTGACTCCACTGACATCTTTCGTGGCTACCTTGGTTTCATTTGCGTATTTGTTCCTAAATCATTCTTTCATCAGAACGGCTACAAAATCAGGCAGATTGGCCATGGTAAGCCCCATCCACAGTAAAGTAAAACCAGCTCAAACGGCTATGTGAGAAAGGGATATTGGTAACTGTCGACTTGTAAATTTATAATCATTAATAGTGTTTGTAGCATTTGTTTTCTGGCTATCAATAATGAAAGTTAGCTAGATTTGCTTCTGTAATTTTGTCAGTCGATGTGATTGTTGATGTAGCGTTTTTTTTTTTTTTGGTTTTTTTTTTTGTGATCAGTCCAAATTGCTAGAATTGTTGTGATTCATCGTTAACGTCAAAACTGACTAATCACAGACAGTCAAGCGTAGCTTTCTAATTAGCTGATAGCTGTGTGAGGGTTTTTTTTTCTTTGTGTGAAGTAGCAAACGCATTTCTGTGAAACTGAGGTGCTTGGTTGATGTTGCGTTGCAGCGGCGTTTCCGTGGCTGTGTGTAATTGCGCGCTTGGCGTTGTGTGCCTGATTTAGGCAGATTAATGGCGAGCTGGATTAGTTCCGGCAGCGAGGCTGAAAGGACTGGCACAGAGCACAGGAAATGAGCGATTACTGCAGCGAGCACATGATCGCTCGCTCCCTCTTTCTCTCTCTCTCTCTCTCTCTCGAGGCGTTTCACTCGCTCTTCGTGCTCCCTCATCTCCGCTCTCTCTCCCTGATTTCCCTCCTCACATGGCAGAGCAGAGAGAAAGTGATGTTCCCTGAAGCAGGACTCGGTAGGGCGAAAGTGATGGACAGAGGAGGGGTTGTTTGTGGTTGCTTTTTTCCGTGTCTCAATCTGTCTGTCTGTCTCTCTCTCTCTCCTTCTCTCATTCCACTTGGGGTATAGCTGTTTTCCTTTCCTGTTTGATGTAGGCGTATGGTTTAGGTATGTTTGCGTATGTGTGTTTACTTTGTGTCACCGTGCTTGTTTACTGGAGCCGTCTACCTTCATATCATGCAGGACTCTGATAACACACGCACACGTACACAGTCACGCACACACACGAGTGACAGCCTGCCCTCCCCCAGTCAGATCTCTGTTTGCACACCGTCGACTTTATTCTCTCGTTGTCTTTCTCCCTGTCTTTCTCTCCACCCTGAATGAAAAGTGAAGGAAAGGCAGTGAAGGACACTCTGATGCCCGAGACAGTGATATGCACTTATTTTTCTTTCTTTTCTTTACTGCCCTAAGATCCAAGCTAGCATAACCTTTTTGTGTCCAGTTTTGTCAATAACAACCTGCATGTCCCCCTCCATCTATGTGGATACGCTCCAGGCTGTGTTTGTGTTCTGACTAGCATGTTTAGCTAGTTCGCAGAAATCCTGGCCACCGTCACTGGCTTACCCCAAACACCTCAATATGCTGCTTTACGTACGTCACAGTTTAACTCCGAGGACAGCCAGAATGTTTTTTATTGATTGATTAGCATTTACAAGCATATATATATTTTTATCAGGAAGAACAGAGAATGCAATTCCAGACAGTTTTCTTATCATGCCATTAACTGCACTGTTCACTTTTTATTGCTGATTAGTGTTTACAAAATAAATCGTAAATGACGTTTCCAGGTATTATAAATATTTACTTCACTTGAGTTTGGAAAACCACACTTTTGTTGTGGTGAATTACATTGTGGTGATGTTTAGATGGAAAATAGTTGCACTGTTAAGCTATGTGTACTCTTGTGTACTATTTCCATTCACCTCATTCCATTCAGATTGTTTGTTAGCTAGCTCATAGCTAACTGGATCACTAAAATTTAGCTAAGGCCATTGTAGTCCATGTATTCAACATCATAATGATGCTGGAGGGCCTTTTGAGTACTCGCTTTTAGGTTATTACACTACGCATGTTTGTATGCAAATCCGTAGGCTAGTTAGTACATAGTAAAATGAACATTAGCTACTGAATCTGAAGCGAATGACTACAAGCTAGTGGTTTAGTCTTTTATAGACCTAGAACTGTCAGGGAAAGGAACATTTTCCTCAAATTTGATGCTAGGATATTGGGAAAGTGTCTGAGAAAATTACACTCGAATTACTGTTAGCATCAACTGCTAACTGGATTTCAGCGGCTTTCCGCCATTTTCAGGCACGTGGGCAGTGCGTCATAGCTTAGAGTTGTGAAAAATGTTTGATTTGTGGAGCAGTGAATATGAATGAGGTATTCACACGGTAATCTTTTCGCAGCACAAAACGTCAAAATATATGTCAGTGTAACCATTTTAATATTCACTGCGGAAGTGATTTTGTTTTATGCGCGCGGCCGTTATCGCGTTGTTGTCATAGTAATAGTAGTACGTGCTAATGTGGATTTGTCTTCTGAGGGCCTTCAGCGCGCCCCGTCTCTCTCTCTCTCTCTCTCTCTCTCTCTGACTGGCGCGCGGCCATTAAAGGTCTCGTCCTGATCTCCGCTTTAATTAATCACCGGCCCGGAGGCGCTAAATGCGCGAGGTTTTTAGGCCATTAGCTGCCCGCGCGGCGCGCCTCTCGCTCTCACCGCGCCGCGCGCAGCACTAATTAACACCGCCGGTTGGGGTGAGGGGGAGAAAAACGCGCGCTCGGGACGGTAATGACCTCGAACGCCTTCACCACGTACCCCATCACACGTGCTGTACGTCAACTATGAATAAAAAAAACGTCGACACGGCGTGCTTGTAGCTTCGGAGAGCCCTTTTTGGAAAAATTCCTCGGTTGGCGAGAGAGCTTAAAAGCTCCGTTGGGCTTTCTTTTCCCGCCAATCTTTCCGACGCGTTGGCTCGAGCGTGATCTCACGAACACCCCCCACCCCGCCTTCCCATAAGGCGCGCGAGCTCTAATTCCGCTCTAATGCCTTTATAATGCGCGCGGTGACAGCGCTTCGCTCTGAGCTGAGCCTGCCGAGCCCCGCGTGCGCTACTCTTTAAAGAGTCGCGAGAGAAGGGAGCGGAGCGCTCGGGGCGTAGGACACACACACACACACACACACACACACACACACACACACACACTGTAATCCCGTGACGTCTAGTATTCATCCCTCTCCGTCTGCTTTAATATCTTTCTCTCGAGCTCGCGCGCCCGCCCTTTCGCTGGCCTTAACGGTCGAGGACAGCCTGGCCGTGTGTGTGTTCTCAGTCTGTTGGCAGCGTCTTGTTTTTTTTTAGTCCTTCGCTTTTTCCTGCCCCTCCCTCGCGCCCCCTCGGCTTTTAGACAGGAAGCCGCGCGCTCGGTGCGTGTGTGTATGTGTGTGCGTGCGCGCGTTCGTTCGTGTTCGTGTGTGTGCGCGCGCGAGATAAGCAGCGAGAGCTGGCCGCCCTGCCAGCACTCTCAAACGCGCTGTGTGTGTGTGTGTGTGTGTGTGTGTGTGTGTGTGTGTGTGTGTGTGTGTGTGTGTGTGTGTGTGTGTAAAGCCACAAGCGGCTGTGTGGCGCTGCCGCAGCTTTGAAATATGACAAGGCTGCGCGCTCGAGCCTTTCAACGCGCCGCTCGGCCCTCTCTGTGCGTGCTTGCTTTTGTGTGTGTGTGTGTGTGTGTGTGTGTGTGTGTGTGTCAGAGTGTGTGTGTGTGTGTGTGTCAGAGTGTGTGTGTGTGTGTGTGTCAGAGTGTGTGTGTGGTTGAGCTGCGCGCGCGCGCACACACCTAAGAGCAGCAGTAAACACGGAAACATTACACAGCCAGCCAACGCTTTCGCACGAGCTTTTTTCTCCCTCGCTCCATTTTTCCTCTTTTCCCTCTCTCTCTCTCTTTCTCTCTCTCTCTCATTCAGCCGCTTCCAAAACAAATCGCTCGCAGCGTGATTCTCCTCCAGGCAATCCGTCTGTGTGTGGTGGGAGAGAGAGAGAGAGCGGTCTGGGCTCATGTCTGATTTATTCCGGATGCACTCCGCAGGGTTTGAGCTCGAGTGGAAAAATCGGTGCGGTCTGTTTTAAAAAAAATAAAAACGGCGTGCGCGTGTAGGCTACGCATTTCAGCCTACGGCATGCGCTCGCGTGCTGTTTTTGGGAGGCGAGGGGATCAAAGCGAGCTGGAATTTTTAACCAGCAACCACCAGCACTAGTAAATATAATTAAAACATGTAACAAAAACATGATCTGAAACTCTTTTGATCATGACGAGACGAAAGCAATGCTCCTTTTACCGGAGTATCGCGCGCCCAAAAGTCACGTTTTATTTATTGGCAAGCTGTCCGGACGAATCATTGTGCTCGTCTATCCGACACTAGCTAGCAGGAAGGGAGAAAACTTATGATGATTAGGGTCTCTGTAAGCAGATGTTTGTTTAACGTTCATGGAAGGCGTCTCCAGTGTCAGAGGCAAAAGCTGTAACTTCAAGTGTTCAATGTTGTCATGACAGGAATTGATGGTTTATTGGTATCATGACAAGCTGCAGCGTTTTTTCTGTTCTCATTACCGCTCTCAAAAGAGAGACTGGTGAAGGAACGGCTGTTTATAGCTGCTATAACGCAAGTGAGAACTTGTTTTTGTGGATGTTCCACAAGGTTAAACATGGCCATAAACAGATGAAAAGTACGACATGTCGTTCTATAATAAATACAAAATTTGTAATTGTTACCAAGTTACTGTAGTATAAGGGAAATAAAACACTTCAGAGTGTACTGTTGGAGCAAAACATTGAGTGACAGAGTGGTGTGATGAAATGGTACATACAGCTGGGAGTTGATTACTTTTCTAAAACCGCATGTCCAAAACTGCAAGTGTTTCATTCCTCTTACACCACACCAACTTGCCAATGATTACAAAATTTATTCATTAAAGAACAACACATCATAATTTGTACAATGCATAGTGAGGGTGCTTCAGAGTGCTTAGCTTCTCTCTCTATCTCACACACTCTCTCTCTCACACACACACCCTTTCTCATTGTTCCGCCGTCTTTGTTTTCTTCCGTCCTCTCTCTCTCTCTTTCTCTCTCTCTCTCTCGCAACCCTCCACTTCCCTCGTGCTTCCTGAGCCGCTGACATCCGTCTGCATCGCCCCGAGCCTGTTGTTTTTGTTCCCGAGCTGTGTGCGTGTGCGTGTGCGTGTGTGTGTGTGTGTGTGTGTAAATTTAGAATGTTCGTCAGAGCAGAGCTCTCCATTCCTCTAGCCTCTGTCTCTCTCTGTTTTCCTCATATCTCTTTATCTGTTTTATATTTTTTCTCTTTGTCTCTCATCCTCTCCTGTCTTCCACTTTGACAAAAGTGTGGGATATGTCCAGCTGTGCTAGCTTGTGTGTGTGTGTATGCGTGTGTGTGTGTGTGTTTTAGCGAGAGACAGCAAGAGCGAGAGAGCGCGAGAGAGAGTGATGTGTTGATTGCGGTCCCTCGCCTGAAGCTGTGTTTATTGAGGGAGATTAAAAGTGGAGGAGGATTGGTTGTGTGTGCGGGGAGGGTGTCTTGTGCCTTTACTGCATTCCACCACTACTTTTGTCTTTCCTTGTCCCTTTCTCTCTGTCTGCCTGTCTGTCTCTCTCTCTCTCTCTCTCTCTCTCTCTCTCTCTCTCTCTCTCTGGGGTGTTAAATGCAGCTTTATTGTCTGTATAATGCATCGCTGGGCTCCACAGGCTGCCAACACACCACGTGTGTGTGAGAGAGAGAGAATATTTCCATGCCGGTGCAGAAATCTGCCTTTCAGTAGAAATTAGAAAGGAAATGAAAAACACGCCAGCATCACTGTGTTTCTAATTGCTTGTGTGTGTGTTTTTAATCTGCTATATTTTTGAATGTGTGTGTGTCCGGGCTTGCAGTAGTGGTAGCGTAAGCTGTGTGTGCTTGCAATTGGGCTTCATTAGTGGCGCCGGTACGCTCGTCTTGTTTCGGAGCACATGCACACAACATGCCGTATCCTGGAAACCGAGTAAGCGGGTGAGACAGGGGAGGGAGGTATATCACTTGGGAAAAGGTGTGTGTGTGTGCGCGTGTGTATTTATTTCACACACACATACACACACAAACACACACACACAGCTTTCCACAACAAGTCAGCAGTTCTGTAAAATCCGTGTTGTCCCCCAAGCCTTTTTACACCAACAGGCCACGCCCCCTGAACCATGATTGACAGCTGGTTTTATTAAAAGGGGAGCGGCAGCTTGTCGAGTCCTGTGTGTCCACTCTTCCTTTATGCTCTGTTTCATTATTATCGCTTCTCCCCTATTCTCTACGTTCAAGAATCAAGGGCACTAAGTAGTGCGCTAATAAAGGATAGCAGTCTACGCTAATATTTCTTTGACTATACAGTTACGTGAACCTCATCAGTCTGCAATGTTCATACTAACAAGTGACAAGTCCCTCTGATATTTTGTACTTTGTTTCTTGTCACTTATGGGTGGAGCCTGATCCTGTTCCGATGTGAAATGGTAGCAGCCATATATCACTTCTAAAACTACTTAAACACAAATTAAACAACACACCACTCGGTGTAAAAATTGGTTGTATGCGTAAAGTTCTTGATTTCATACTGGCTTTGTTGGCAGATTAGCAAAACCAGCTAACTGTAGCTAGAACCGTCGGAACACATGAGCCACAGGATTGGCCAAAGGAATCATTCAAGCCATTTGTGTCACACAGGTACATAAAAATAAGTGATCGCCTGTAACTTTTGTTGCTCGCTAGTGTGAGCATGGGGTTACAGGTAGCCATTGTGGTGCATTCTGGGATTTCCGGAATGTGTTGTTCAGGAATGTTCTCCACTGTGTGTTCAGACGTGAACCACAAAAGGATGTGCATTAACCACGTTGTTAACGTGTCATGGATTTGCCTGTAACAGGAACTCACTCTCACTCACTCACTTCACTCTCACTCTTCACTCCCCGTCCCTTTTCTTTGCACAGGAGGTAGTGCTCTACTGTTTGGAGAATAAAGTGTGTGATGTGAATCACCGTGACAACGCCGGTTACTGCGCACTGCATGAAGCGTGTGCCCGTGGCTGGATCAACATCGTCCAGCACCTGCTGGAGCACGGAGCCGACATCAACTGCAGCGCACAAGACGGCACCAGGTACACACACACACACACACACACACACACATCTTATTCACTCACACGTCTCATTTATTCAGTCACACTATAAGTGAGTCATGAATTCAGGCTTTTGATATAGGAAGTAACACTCACAACTGACTCACTGTTCTGGTTTAAGTTGTGAAAAAACTGTTGCTAGGCAACTGGGAAATATGGAGCCAAGCTTAAGCTATTTAACACGTAGCTGTGTGTGTTTTAACGCACAGTGAGGACTCAGTGACTGTGGAATTGATTTAAAACCTCAAATGTGTTGGAAAATTAACAAGAAAACATTCGCTGTTCTGGTTCAAGTGCTGTTGCTAGGCAACTAGGAAATATGGCCTGCTATTTAAGCTAGTTAACAGCTAGCTGTGTGAAAGACTCCGTGATGGTATAAACTATATAAAACCACCTGGAACATCAACATTTACCTCAGATGTGTCGGAGAATTATTGAGAAAACACTTCGTCTGAGTAAAATTCCACAGAAATTTCTCGTAGCATTTACCGCTAACTGAAGCTCCGTTTATTCCGCCATATTGAGAAATGTTGAGTGAAATTAAATTTACAGAAGAGGCTTAACACAGTTATGTCTAGTCTATAAACTATATATAGTACACACTAGTGTGTGCTCTCACGTGCCCTCGTTGAATACTAGAATTCCTATTCTGTTTTGTGGGTGTGTGTGTATCTGAGTGTGTAACTCCAGCATTAATTACACAACCCACATGCGCGCGCGCGCACGCGCGCACACACACACACACCCGGAGCGTGTAATTACATAGTGAGTAATAACAGGGTGTGTGTGAGCGTCGGCTAATTAGAGAGCGCGAGATCGATCAGGACAGACGGGTCAGTCTTCACATCGCTTCACGTTTAACTTTTAACACTTCACAGTCGTGCTAAAAACACCACGCTAATTAGCCACGGCGCTGTTTACTGCCGTACGATAA
Organism: Notoglanidium macrostoma; assembly: GCA_030068235.1. Classification (NCBI taxonomy): domain Eukaryota; kingdom Metazoa; phylum Chordata; class Actinopteri; order Siluriformes; family Auchenoglanididae; genus Notoglanidium; species Notoglanidium macrostoma. The sequence continues at coordinate 32,080,066 of JAQQZR010000023.1, forward strand.
AGAACGCCATCAATTAATGACCGTAATTACCGTCATGTTGTAATGCGAATATGGTGACATGACGATCTGGAAATACCGTCGTTTTATTCTGATCTAGCATGTTTGCAGGAGATCTTGTGAAATATTTAGTGTTTTTGTTTTTATTATTAAAATCTAGTTATTTATTCATATTCATTATTATATGATCTGTTGGCTAGAATGTATTTAAATCTATTTACTCTAATTCATCTCACACCATCTTTATTTTTTGTTCTTTTATCTTGTATTTTTTATCAGTTTTTAAAAAAAAAATTTGTTACTTATATTGTGAACAAAAACAAATTTTATTTGTATTATTTTACACTGATTGTAAATCCACTTTTTACATTATCATATTTATTACATTATTTACATTTATTATTTTGTGCTTTTGATTTATTAATATTTGATGATTTCATGCCCTCTCTATCACACGGAACTGGGACGTGTGAGACATGGTCACGTGTGAGAGCCACTGTGGGGTCCATGAGTGAGGCTTGTTAACTGAACCGTGTGTGTGTGTGTGTGTGTGTGTGTGTGTGTGTTGCACAGGCCTCTACACGATGCGGTGGAGAATGACCACCTGGATGTTGTGCGACTCTTGTTGTCGTACGGTGCCGACCCAACGCTCGCCACATATTCGGGCCGCGGCCTGCTCAAGATGACACACAGCGACATCATGGAGACCTTCCTCTCTGGTCAGTGTCTGCCTCTCTCACACTTTCCCTTTCTCTATCTCTCTTTTTTTATCCCTTGTTCCTGGGTGTGGCTTCCTGGAGGTGGTTACTAAGAACCTTAGCTTAAATATTTTTAATAAATATGTGCGTTCGCTGCTTCAGTGTTGTTATTTAGCGAAACTGATGATTCCAGAAAGCTGTGTGTGTGTGTGTGTGTGTGTGTTGACGATCGTGCTGCCAGTTGCATTACTTGGGAAAGCCATGTGTGCTTGGGTGTGTGTTATTTGGAACAGCTGTGTATATTCTGTATGTGTGTGTGTGTGTTTCTGCGTGTGTATATGTGTGCGTTTCTCTCATGGTGGTATTTGGGAAAGCGGAGTGTTTCCCCAAAGGAGCCATTTTAGCAAACCATCTGTGTGTGTGTGTGTGTGTGTGTGTGTGTGTGTGTGTGTGTGTGTGTGTGTGTGTGTGTGTTTGCTTCTGATTGTGTTATCTGGGAAGAGTGTGTGTAAGTGTGTGTGTGTCTGGTGTGTTTGGATGAGCAGTAATCTGGGCTCCTGTCATTATCTGCGCTGAAACTTGGTGTCAGTTCTACAAAGTTTTATAAGTGTTATATTTAAGTGTGTGTGTGTGTTAATCTCAAATTAATTTCGGGATTTTTTTTTTACTTAAAACCTGAAGGCAACCAGCTTCTGCAAACACACGCACTCTACAGACTTTAACGTGACGTTACTAATTCATATGAAGCGTGTAGTGGTGTGGTGGTCTCCAGCGCCGTTCATTGGATAAAATCGGTCACATGGTACAGACACTGCTTACGTCCTCACACACTTATCATACTCGTGTATAATTAAAGTGGAAAATATTTCTGAATGAATAAATGCTGTGTGACTGTGTGAAGCTTACTAGTTTCCATCAGCTTCACAATCATTAGCCTAGACAGCATGTTAGCTAAACACACACATCTAGCTGGTGTGTATGTATGTGTGTGTGTGTGTGTGTGTGTGTGTGTGTGTGTGTGTGTGTGTGTGTGTGTGAGGTGAAGGGCTCTCAGTGGGAGACGAGCCCTCAACTGAGGATGCATTCAACCCTGCTCTGTGTGTGTGTGTGTGTGTGTGATTGTGTGTGTGTGTGTGCGTGTGCCTTCTTAGTCACGCGGAGCTGCACCGAGCCCTTTGAGGCGAAGCAATCAGAGCGCAAGCGCTCTCTCTCTCTCTCGCTCGCTCTCTCTCTCTCTCTCTCTCTCTCTCTCTAATCACTTCTTCCTACTTAGCATTTAAAACGTCCCCCCTCCACCCCATCTGCCATTTAAAGCCTCGCTCTCCCGGTCTCAGTCTCTCGCTCCCTCTCTCTCTTCCCCTCTTGCTCCCTCTCTCTGTCTCCCTCTCTCTTGCTCTTTCTCTCTTCCTCTCTCTCCCTCTCTTTCGCTCCCTCTGTCGTTCTTTCTCTCTCGATCTATTTCTTTTTCTACACATCTCTCTCTGTCTTTCTCTCTCTTTCTGTTTTTCTCTATCTATTAACTTATCTCTCTCTCTCTCTCTCTCTCTCTCTCTCTACCTACTTATCTGTCTCTCTCTGATCTGTCAGTCTGTGAGAATGTTCCAGGATAGCCACATCGCTGTCTCAATTTAACCCAATAAAAGAATCTGTGGTGATCAGGAAGGCCTTCGAGATCACTGCTGATCATAACTAAAACTTTTACATTCCATTTTTTGTTTATAAGTCACGAGTTCACTACCTGAGACTGGCTAGCAAGTTAAAACTGTGAGCTGTCGTTAGGTGCGTTATTTATCAACATGAAATCTGGAAATAAATAACGCATTACGCAATTCATATTGCATGCATAAATATACATTTTCTCAACTGTCTGTAGTCTAACATCATGTCGTTGATTTTAGCTAGCTGTACACGTGAAAGTGATGTTCTGGCTATGACAAAATGGCTTGTATATGTAAGTAGTGCACGTATATAGAGAATAAGAAGTCATTTGGTATTCGGCCCTGACTGTAAAGGTTACCGTAGAAACAGCCATAAAGGTTTGTGGCATCCACCCTTTCAACCCATGTTATAGAAAAACGTGCTAAAAACGTCTGTTATTTCAGCCACAAATGACTTCTGATGTTGTTTTTCAGGATGTAAGTGTAACGTCTGTGATGTAAAATGGCAGCTTCAGGTTTTGATGTTGAAGTCCGCTCTTGTAGGACTTGAAATGAGGGTCAGCAGCGCGGCCGCTGAGTGGCCAGAGTTTACCGTGAGCGTTTTTAACGTCTGCCGTGGCAGGAAAATCTTGTAGCGAGTGGCGTCTACCTTCGGTCGTCTCTAATCGTCTCTAATCTGTGTCTCTGTCCCTCCAGACTACTTTGCGGACCTGCAGGGCCGAGAGGACGACGACCCCAGTGTGTACTGGGAATTTTACGGCAGCGCTGTGTGTGGTGAGTGCTGATTTTCTCATACTCTCTATCTCTCTCTCTCTCTCTCTCTCTCTCCCTCTCTCCCTCTCTCCCTCTCTCTCATGCACACACACATACACGCACACATGCACACGAGCGTGAGCAGAATCACTGAGAGGGACAGACGCAGCCCAAGGGCAAGTCTGAGTCTTCCTCATCTGTCCGAGAGACAGGAAGTGAAAACAGAAGTGCGTCTGCTTTCATCATCTTGCTCTGCCTGTCTGTCTGTCTGTCTGTCTGTCTGTCTGTCTCTCCAATAAAAGAGAATTCGATGTCCTTTTTTCCTACTCAAACATGCAGATGGGGTACATTTTTAAAAAAATAAATCTCAGTCTGCCATGTGTTAGTGACCTGTGTGTGTGTGTGTGTTCTCGGGTGTGGGGTTGTTAGCTCTTCAGCTGGTCGCAAACAGTCGCAAAGCTCCCAAACACGTTTGGGAATTCCTGGAATATCTGAGAAAATAAGAAGGAGGGATTAGTAATGGCTATGGAGAGAGAGCCGGAGAGAGAAACAGACGTAGAGATAAAGACAGAAAAAGAGAGAAAGAGACACAGATGGGCACAGACAGATAGACAGACAGACAGACAGAGAGAGAGACAGACAGACAGGCAGACAGACGGCTATTTTTGGGAGCCTCTCTCTGCTAAAGCGCCGCCTCGGAAAAACCCTGACTATAAAACGGAGAGAGAATGAAAGAGAAAAAAGGGGGGGTCTGATTTTCCCCTCGTTCGCTTTGAGGCTTTGCGCTGAAGCCAACACACACTGGAAAGAGTGAAGAGCTTTCACACACACACACACACACACACACACATACACACATCGTGCAGTGCAGCTTAATGGAAGGCAGCGTTAATAGGAGCCGGCGTAGCGCGAGCGACGTGAGAAGGACTCCGGAAAAGCGAGAGAGAGAGAGAGAGAGAGAAAAGGGGCGGAAGAGAGGGAGTGAGTGAAGGACAGAGGAAGGGAGGGAGAGAGGAAGTGGGGGGAGGGGGTGTCCTCTGGGAGAGAGCGGTGGAGCGGAATGTTCAGGAAGCTCTCACGACAACAACACCTGCGTGTGAGAGTGCGAGAGAGAGAGAGAGAGAGAGAGAGAGAGAGCACAGTGAGAACGAGCGGCCCATCAAGCGAGTGCCGGTGATATTTTCCGTTGTCGGCAGGAGGTGTCACTTCCTGGTGGGTCGGTCACGTGAAACGAAGCACGTGCGTAGGCGACTCTTTATAGTAGCAGTGTTGCAAAATGTTCCGAGTCCCCCCCCCCCCCCCCGAAATAAATCCATGCTTATAGTCTAATCAATGTTGGTCATGTGGTTAAAATCTGCACCGTTAAAACCTGATTCTACATGAACCACAACACACAACCGCTGCTTTCAGTGTAAAGTGGGTGGGGCTAACTCCTGTAAGGGTCACTCTGACCAATCATGAGGCCGAGGGTCATTTGCACCGCCATGCAGCCGTTATCAGAACTACACAGTTGTACATGAATAGTGTTCTTAAGGTCTGAGCAAATGAGCAAGTGAAATGTAGCGAGTACAGAAAGCTAACCTAGTGAGTTAAAACGTGGACCTAGCCTAGCCTACCCTGCACAGTTTGTGTAATTGTGGCCTGGTTCACACCGGGGACGTGAAGCACGTGGATCAGTCAGTAGAACGTCGGTAGTCTGCAAACCACCTCGAAAGGCACAGCGTACACAAGATGATGAAATGGTTCTGAAGTGTCCTTAGTTTTTAATCAAGGACGACCCAAGATGAAGGAAGTCGACAGGAAGCTTCTCTCATATCAGTCGCCGCTCTCGTTTGGAGAGGCGCGAGATGGAGGGAGCGGTAATAAAGTTTGCGCGCGAGGGGGAGGGAGGCACGGCGAGCGCAGAGCTGCGTGGGGGAGGGAGCAGCTGATAACAGTATGAGCCCTCTAAACAAATGAGGCTTTGTACCGCTGCCCTATCACACACACACACACACACACACACACACAGCTTTATTCACGTCACATGGGTGCAGCTATTCAAGGCCAAGGTCTTGTACCGTGTGAGTGTTTGCGTGTGTAAAGAGGATTTGAATCTGTGTGAATATCAGGTGACGACGCAATAAAATACTATAAAAGCATGTTTATAGATTCAGTACAAAAAACCTGAAATCATGTGCATGACTATAGAAATTCATTAATGGCGTGAGGTGTAGCAGGCCACACCTACTTGACCAGAAATGATCATTGTATAGGCCACGCCTCCATGACCACCTGTACTGAGACTGACAGGCACCGAGGCCACGCCTCTTTCTGAGAGATTAGAGCAAAGATGACGCCTCTTTAATTAACTTTACTGGTTCTGGCTCAAATATATGAATATGTATTAGTGCCTCTATTTTGGATTTGCATGCAGTATTAATGCGTATGTTCTTGATATGATCAACAATGATGATAAAGTACCATGTCGTATTCTTGTAATTACTTATACGGTCTGTCTCTCGGTCTGTCTCTCAGAGCCTGCTGAGGACGCCGCGGCGTTCGACATCCTGGCCGACCCTCCTGGTCCGGAGGAGGACGATGGCGAGGAGCAGAGGGACGTGTTTGAGTTTGAGTTCTCTGACCGACCGCTGCTCCCCTGCTACAACATCCAGGTGTCCCTCTCACAAGGGTGAGTGTGTGTGTGTTGGATTGATGTTCCGCCTGCGTCGTGTTCCAATACATATACAACATATTCTCTTTTGAAATAGTTAACGCTAAGCCGTTGCTAGGAAACTAAAAGATACGGACACCAAACTTAGGCTAGGTAATCACTGAGGCAACCAATTTATATTTGGGTTTTCATTCTGACAGCATAAAAGGCACTATAACGCTGAAGACAAGTCAAAACTATCAGGAACTATGAGCAGTCAGACTGTTGCTAGGCAACTAGGAATTACGGTTGCTAAGCATAAGATAGCTAATGACTGAGACTATCAGTTTGCTAAATACCATGTAACCTTTAAATCTTTCATATAATCAATGACAGAATGTCAGCGGAAACTAGACAAAAACTACACAAATGACTCCAGCTCAGTATAGTCGTGTCCGTGTTGTCGAACTTCCTACATCCAACACGAGTCGCGCTTCTTGTGGCTAGTTAAGGTTAGCTCATCGGATTAGTTAGTTATCGGATTAGTCCGTGTACTGGAGATTAGACGACGCTTAAGGTCAGTCACTTTGATTAATTCCTTCGGTAAACAGAGTGGTGAGTTTTCCAGAGCATGGAAACGCCCCTGCTATATGTAGCATAACAGAACTTGGCGCAGAACGTGGGAGAGAGGAAATGCGGTGCGCTGTAGGATTGGCGTTCGCTTTCAGACTGAACGAGACACGGGGGAGACAGGAAGACGGAAAAAACGCAAACTGAAACAGATACAGAGAGATGTGGAAAGAGATTAAAGCAAGAGACACATGGACCTGAAGGGGGAAGAAAGAAGGAGGTGTACACAAGGAGGACTGAAACCGCAAAGGACCGAAATGCAAAAAAAAAAGTGTGTAAAAGAGTGACACGGAACGAGAGCCGGAGAGCCCAGAAGTGACAGACTGGTGAAAAAAGAGATGAGCTGAGAGAGAGAACGAGTGGACTGCTACAGAACTGAAAGAGACAGACAGGAAGGGGAAGACTGAGAGAAGATAAGACTGAAGAAAAGAGGTAGAGAAAGTGTCTGAAAGAGATAGCGACTGACAGAACTGCCTGTGAGAGAGAGAGAGAGAGAGAGAGATTCAGAACTGAAAGAGAGATTAACAGAGAGAGACCACTAAGGAGACACACGGAAATAGAAGCACACCGAGAGAAAGAAATTCAGAAAGGCATCCAGTGAGACACCAAGAGAGAGACACCTGAAAGAGAAGGGCCGAGAGAGAGAGAGAGACAGAGAGAGATACCTGGAGAAAGAGGCAGAAAAGAGACAGAGATAGCTAGTGAGAGAGGAGAGACAGACAAAGAGAGAAAGTGATGCACAGAAACAGAGCTAGAAAACAGAGGACTGAGAGAGACAGACTGAAAAACATGAAAAAGAGATGGAGCCTGAGCAAGACAGACAGGCAGTAAGAGAGAGAGAGACGGATAGACAGAAATGAAAGAGACAGACAGGTGGGGAGACACAGAGAGAGAGATCTGAAGGAGATAGGCAGGCAGAGAGAGAGAGAGAGAGAGAGAGAGAGAGAGAGAGAGAGAGAGAGAGAGAGAGAGAGACGGGTAGACAGCAGTGAAACAGACAGACAGGCAGAGAGGCTCCGCACGCTCGAATCCTAGCGACGTGCCGCTAAACAGACACGGCTAATTACCTCCCACTCCGTCTCCGTCCCAGCTTTACTGACACACACACACACACACACACGCACGCACGCACGCTCGCTCGCTCGCTCGCTCTCAGCTGCTGCGCTCGTCGTTCTGTGTAATTTTCGCTTCCCCTCCCCCGTCTCCGTTCTATCTCCATCCTTCTCTCGCTCTCTCGCTCGCGCTGTGCGCTGCCGGCTGATGCAGTATTAATGGCTCTCTTGTGCCTCCGGGGCCTCTCCGCTCTGCCCAACACACACACACACACACACACACACACACCTCGCATTTCCTCCCTCCCTCTCTCCCTCTCTCTCCCTATTCATCCTGCCGGCGCTCAGCGAGACCCACACACCGCCTCAAGTGCCATCGACCGAGCGCTGCCTGTTACCGCTCTCTCCCCCGTGTGTGTGTGTGTGTGTGTGTGTGTGTGTGTGTGTGTGTGTGTGTGTGTGTGTGTGTGTGTGTT
>JAQQZR010000023.1:32094094-32106330 GCA_030068235.1 Notoglanidium macrostoma
TGTGTGTGTGTGTGTGTGTGTGTGTGTGTGTGTGTGTGTGTGTGTGTGTGTGTGTGTGTGTGTGTGTGTGTGAAAGATTTTCTCGTTTCTTCTTTTTCTGTACAGAGTAGCCAAGTAATGCTCAGCTAGCCCTGTGCTCACCATAGCAACCAACATGTGCTTTTAGTTCGTCTCTTGTTGGCGTCTTACCTGTCCAGTGTTTTTTTTCTGTTTACTTCCAAGAAAGTAGCTATATATAGCTTTTATCTTTTAACTGGTTAAACACGACACACTAATAAGAGTGCAAATTGTCTGTGTTCTGTGCCGGCTATCATCATACTAGTCTTGTTAGCAGATTAGCAAAACAAGCTAACTGTAGGCTACTAGCTACGTACACCTAACGATCACCGATATTTCCTAACAAGCTTTCTTTTTCTCTCTTAATGAAAGATTGTAGCCTGGATGACAGGATAAGATGAAACTGCAATTATGTGTTTTTAAAGTTTTTCGTCAAAGAATAAACGTGAACTTAAGCATAGATCCAGTACAAATGTCGCTTTTTTGCTGAAATCACAGCTCTGAACGCAGAATAATCCAGCCTGCTAACTCGACGTGCATACCACGTGTTTACAAAAAGGAGCATTTCGTCCATTTTGGATATTTTCACATCCAAAGGCGGCTGTTGGTCGAAGATGCAAATTTCCTCCCAGAGTGATCAATCGCGGTAAATTCCAATGGAGTTAATGCAATTTCTCTTGTGGAAAAAAGCCAGATTGGACGTTATTAAGGAGTCTACTTCACACGTGACCGTTTCCGTGTTTCGGGGCACAGAGTTAGAAAGCTCTCGCGCGGATCAGGCTAAACGCTTCTAAACTCATTAATTCTGCAGAGGCCCTTCAGAGGCCCGCGCGCGCTCTCGGCGTCACGCGGTGCTGCGAACCAGTGAGCCAGATCGGCAGCGGACGAGGAGGAGGAGGGAGAGAGGAGGAGGAGGAGGAGTGGGAGAGGTAGGGGTGGCGGGGGAGTGCGAGGCTGAAAGGACGGTATTATATTCTGCGGCGTGAAGGAAATCAGAGAGCGCGCAGGGGGTCTCGTGGGACCACGGCGGCGTGTTGTAATAGCACAGCGCGCGAGCTCGGCGATGCTGGGGCTGTTTTAAGTGCGCGTCGATGGAAGGGGGGAGGGAGGGTGGAAAATGAGTGGCTCAAGGATTAGAGAGGAAATGAGTAAGATGCGTGCGCGCGCGTGTGTGCATGTGTCTGGGTTTTTATACCCTTAGGAGGACCAGATGTCAGATCTTACTATCCTTGTGAGGACAATTTTGGATGGTCCTCCAATCAGATATTTAGACCAAAATAAAATAAAAAAAAAGTAAAAGTGCCAAGAAATTTCCTTTTCATTTTTCATTACTGAGGTTAAGGTCCAGGCTCAGTGCAGGTGCAGGGGTAGCATTTATAAGCTTTAATCATGAAGTCAGTGAAAGGTACTCACAAAGATAGTAAAACCAACGTTTGTATGTGTGTGTGTGTGTGTGTGTGTCTGAGAGAGAGAGTGACTGAGTAGATCCAGATGTTGTTGCCTTTGCCTCACACGAGGCTGCTGTCCCCGTGGGCTTCACCTGTCACAAACACGTCACAACTCATGACACACACACACGTGTGTGTGTGTGTGGGGGGGGGGTATTAGCAGTAGGACTGGGTGGGGCAGGCAGGATCAGGTGGGATTTGTTGTGGGTGAGAGACCGCTGCTCTAACGGCGTGTTGACGGGGAAGGGGAAGTGTGTATACACATACACACACGCACACACAAGTCACGGCTCGTAGGAGTTTTGCTCTCCAGTAGGTAACACCAATCCAGCCATCTGTTGGTGCAATCAGAGTCTGGCGTGCACACACAAACACACACAGACACACAGACACACACACACACACACACACACACACACACACACACACACACACACACACGTGCACGGCGGTAGCCAAAGCTTTAAGGCTTGTGTGGCTGCGAGTTGGAACAAGGGCTCTGGCACTGAGCCAGAGAGAGAGAGAGCGAGAGAGAAGGAGATATAAAAGAAAGAGAGAGCAAAAGAGAGATAAAAGAGAGAGCGCTTGCGGTTCAGGTTGCAGGAAGCTCTTTGCACGCAGCGGCGCCTCCAGCAGCCGTTATCAATCAGGATGATCACACACACACACACACACACACACACACACACACACGGGCCTACGCACTCCTCTCTCTCTCTCTCTCTCTCTCTCTATTCCACCTGCAGATCGTTATGGATCGGTTGGTATAATTTACAGAAACACCCCCCATCCCCCAAGATACACACACACACATACACACACATGCATGCTACTTATTCACCCAGCTGATTAATTGCCGTTTAATTTCATGGATAAGAAAATACCCCTACAGAGCTCAAGGCTTTGTTCAGCTCAGCCACTGGGAGCGAGTTGGAATTGTTCGCCGGCTCTGCCCCAAACCGCACACTAGACCTACTCTATTAAATCATGTGTCAAAATAAAACACCACCATTGGTTCCTAAGATTACCGTAGTTGCCATGTTACTAGTTAATATTTTCCTGTTCTAATTCTCGTTTACACTGCACTCCCGAGCTTTTGGCTCGCCTGCGAATTGTGATGTTATGTTGTGACGTGTTTTTGCGGAGGCAAATGTTTCCCCTTGGAATTCTTCACTAACTACACGCTAATTTTAAAAAATGATGGACTAACTGCTAGGGCTTTTAAGATTAATACTTGTCGCACTGTACAAGATACCAAAAAACTCTCGGCTGAATTCTGTAACAGCCTGGTCCTTCTGGTAGCTCGTCTCTCTCCTCCTGGTAAGTGCTAAACTCTCAGAACTCTGTTTGCAAAAGCTAATGAATAGTTTGGTGCTTTTAATGCACCTATTAATGAGTTAGCTAAGAGTGCAGAGCAGTTTATGACTTACTGATGTTTTTTTTTTTTTTTTTTGCTGTAATGGATTTAAATGCCACCATTTGCTGAAAGGAAAGTGAAGGCCTGCGAATGGATGAGTCACGTGACTGGCTTTGTTGTTATTTGCTCATGGCCGCCGTGCTGGTGTTTTTCTACAGAGCTGGGATTCTGAAAGCTGTGAACAAAATGGCGTGGAAGTGTGGCTTGTTTTGCTTTGTTGTTAAGCAGGTGTAAACAGCACTGCTGACCATAACAGAGCTACTAGGTCACTGACTGTTTATAAAATATTAAGGGTGTGGAAGTGTGCACCATGCTAATAGTTTGCCCAGTTGTAATGCAGGAACCAGGAAACATTGGGTCAAAGATCTTCAGGACATCCCACAAAGTGAGCGACCTTAGTGATGTTTGTCATTAGATTTGGCATCTTTTGAGTTGTCTGTGATTTTTGTGCCTTTCACTAATGTTTGTGGTCCTGCTGCATGATAAATAAATGTTTAAGTTAATCAAGGTTTTAGGTTTTTGCTGTGTGTGCCCCTCTGCTACACCAATGCCACATACATTTGCATAAGGAAAAGTCATCATGTATAGTAATCAACTTTTCTTTAAAAGGGTAACAATATAGCTGTTTTATAGATGGTGAAAAAATGACTGATTATTGTTTTCCTTTCCGTTGCTGTATCTGGAACTGTAACATATTGTGGTGTCAGGGATGTGAATCCATGTAAGATGTTGTTATTTGGCTCATAGCTGGTTGGAAACTGCCAGACCTGCCTCGCGTTGAAATGTGCCCATGGCTGAAACCCTACAGCAGAAAGATCTTGAGTCTCCACAGAGATGCTTCTGCTATGTGTTGTTGGCCTCTCCAAAAATGGGCCGAGATGCTGGCAGAGATCAACTAAAACAGCACTGGGCAGATAAAATCAACTAGCTCAAAATATACGCACGTCATATATGCACGCACAAGAATAGCAAATAACTCAAATCGCATTCTGTGCTTAGAAATGTGTGTATGCACAGTTTAGACACAAAACTGTGTACACACAGGACCAATGAGACCCCGGGTTCAACTGACTTACCGCTAGTGAGCAAAATTTGACAAAGATCATCTTGTGCGAACCATGTTCTTAACGAGCAATAACTGATCACCATTGTTTACCAACCACCAAACGCTGATCGCCACTGCTCCAAACCACCAATCACTGCTCGCAATTGTTACTAACCACCAATCACTGAACGCCATTGTTCACCAACCACCAATCACTGATCGCCACTGATCCTAACCACCAATCACTGCTCGCAATTGTTACTAACCACCAATCACTGAACGCCATTGTTCACCAACCACCAATCGCTGATCCCCACTGATCCTAACCACCAATCACTGATCGCCACTGTTTACCAACCACCAATCACTGATCGCCACTGTTTACCAACCACCAATCACTAATCGCCCCTGCTCCTAACCACCAATCACTGATCGCCACTGCTCCTAACCACCAATCACTGATCGCCATTTTTACCAACCACCAATCACTGATTGCCATTGTTTACTAACCACCAATCACTGATCACCTTTGATTCATCCTTGACAGAAATGATACAATTAAATAATGCATAAATAGTTTTGTGGTGCCCTGACCAGGCAACTTCTGTTCTATTCTATCCTTATGTGCTCAGAAAATACTCCTTGTGAGAATGGACTTGAAAATAAGTCTATGACATCAACTGGTGACTTTTTGACCATGTATTAGGTACTTTCTTGTGATCTTAATGTTAGAAATGTTACAGCATTGCCTGCACAACTTTTATTTCCAGGATAACAGGTATTTATATTGTGTACTCTATTGTGTTTTTATGTCGGAATGTGTGTGTGGTTTTTTTTTAAACAATCGGATTTACGGTCCTTTTCAGTCTGCGGTATAACCGGAACTGAGACAAACCTAGCCTTCGCTCTCTGGCAGCCTGTGTGTGTGTGTGTGTGTGTGTGTGTGTGTGTGTGTGTTGGCGACGGCAGCCTCGAGACTGCGCCTATAAACACTTTCAAGCGTCTCGCTGTGAGACACCTCTGGCACCGAGTCTGCGCCCGCAAGAATGAAACAGAGAGAGAGAGCGAGCGAGAGAGAGAGAGAGAGAGAAACGGAGGGAGTCGCGGAGCACGAGTGCTGCTTCTGCGCTCGCTCGTTTCGCCCTCTCATGCGCGCGAGCGAACAAACGGAAAATCAGAAAGCGGTGAAGTGTGAAGAGCAGGCGCCTCTGATTCACACACGGCGGCTCGAGCGCGTCCTAATCTGATTGTTTACGGAGAGGAATGGCGTGAAACTCGAGCGTGAATACAGGGCTAACCCGTGAGGATGACCCTGACCTTTAACCTTTAGGCCTGACCTTTGACCTGCTGGTAGGTCAGCCCCCCCCCTACCAAAAAAAAAAAACCCCAGAGCACTGCAAGAGAATTCATCAACAAAGACTCCCCACTGTCGTGATTTAAAGACAAAACAAAACAAAACCCGGGTTAATTGTGTGCCTTGACACGTGAGCATGCATGAGGCGTCTGATTCGTCACGTGAGCAATGATAAAACTAATACACCCAACGAAACTGCAGTCGCCGTCTCCGCCCCCCACCCGGGGGGAATACAAAGTCTATATTTCTTTCTTACACACACACACACACACACACACACACACACACACACACACACACAAACACACACACACACACACACGGCGCATGCAAATCCGGTTGCTGTAATGACATTACAGCGCTCAGTTTAGCAGTCGGTGTAACAAGCTTAGCATAGCATATAGCTGAACTCAAGCTCTCTTTTCTAGCATCCTGCGTTATATAACCCGTGTGTGTAGGCTATAAAAGTTCTGTAAACAGTGCTGTAGGCTATGCTCTCCTTTTCAAGCAGGTAGCACTGGTGCTGGAAAAGTTTCAACTGCCCCTCATGCTAAACAAAAAAAAATGTACTATATGCTGATCAGAATGTTGTCAAATCTTTTTTCCCCAGTTCTGCTTTTTGGTACTATCTGATCTGTTGTGGCTGTAACGCAAACAAAAAAAGGCTCGCTGCTACCTGAGGATGTAGCAGTACTGTGTTTGGTGGCACTCATCCACACCGATACTGGCAACCAAATGAGTAACCTACAGGAAAATGGATCATCCAGAGACCGCGAGTTCGAATCCCAACAGTGCAACAGCCAGGAGTCCAAGAGAGCAAAATCAGTGTTGCAAAATCCCAGGTCAATCACAGCGATGCTGGCCAATAGTCGGGTTCTGCGAGTTCGTGTATGCAAAAGAGGGTGGATGGAGCTTTCCTTCAATTCTTTTAGAACGCAGGTTGAACAGATAAAGCCCCAGCCAACCGCATGTCAAATAAGGCTATAGGTCAATTGTGACAAAAGAAATGGCACCCTATCTAAGAAGGAAGAGTTAGCGTGCGTCTGTGGAGCTGCATTACTATAAAATTTAGCACATGCCCTGCTTAGGAGGCGCTCTTTCGCCTCACCAAATTTTGACTGTCAGCTCTCAATAAGCAGGCGGATTTGATTATTTCTCAACATACGCACGAGGTACGAGGACAATCAGCGAAATGTTTGTAATTTTGGTTTGGATGTGAAAATGTTTCCATACACCTTTAATGAACGACTGATACATGATGCCCATTACACTTGCAAATGATCTAGCAAGCTAGCTAGAGGTTCATTTAAGGCTATAGAAATAATTTATCTTCATGTTCAACCAAAGAACCATGCATACGAAGTAGTCTATGATCTCCTGACTGCTAGGCTAACAAGCTAGCAAGCCAGAAACATCTTGCTGTTGTAAAGTGAGCTCTGAGTATCTGATGCCTTCAATGCCAGTTACTTGATACTCGAGTATAAAGAATAAAAAAGGATACTTTGGACCTAATCATGGAATCATGCTTGGTTCTTGTGGCTCCCATCGCTTGTTTGTTAACATAAAGTCCAGCTTTTATAAATCATTTACCAGATATTCATGAATCAGTGTTTGGAATCCAACCTTAATTTTCAGCAACGTCTGCTTTCTCTAGTAGCTGTGATTTAAACCAGACAAAAAAAAAGACAGACGTCCTTCACGAAGGAATGTTTTTTTCCATGGCGGAGGTTTTGTGAATTCAGGCGATGTCTTATCACCTGGAGTTCGAGGCCGCTCGATATCACAGCGTTATCTCAGCCTGTTCTGTCTTCTCTTTGAAACAGTGCTGGGAATCCGGATGACGATTACCCTCAGGAGCTTCCCGTCGCCTCGCTAATTTCGTTATTTTGGATCTGAGCCCTCCTCCTCACCCGCCTCGCGCTGCGCCGCTCCCTGAGGGCAATATTTCTTCTTTTCGTCTTGCCTGAGCAGAGCGTCGGGCTCCTTGCTGTCTTCGCTCGCTCGCTCGCTCGCTCTCTCTCTCTCTCTCACACACACACACACACACACACACACACACACACACACACACACATACACACACACACCTCTTTCTGCTCTCTTCCTATTCTCTGCACGTACAGAATGTTTGCATTAGTGGCTTTTTCAGCAGCGTGAGCAAAAAGCCTTGAGGCCCATGCATATCCTTGTTTTTTTGGGGGGGAGGGGTGTTGTATTGAATTTAGAGTTGGTCAATGAAGCAATGAAGGAGGTGCATTGGGTTTGCGGGTATTCTGGGTCTGGATGCTAAGAATAGCCGGTACTTCAAGAGGGGCATTGATTTCTCTTCGACTTGATCCACTGCGCTTCCGTTTATAGTCCTTTTTAAACTGCAATTTCAGCGATCTTTTAAACCTGTCATCACACTATACAGGACCCCAATAAAATCTGCTCTTAATTGTATACAGGAGTGTGATAACAATGTGTTCTTCATGACAAATTATATGAGGAAGATCCTCTAATGATAGACCTGCGACTAAAGTAAACGCGCCGTTTACGTCATCGATCAGCGTGATGCTGTAATCATCTTGGGCATAAACGGGGGAAAAAAAAGCAATAAAATTACTGTAGATGACGAAGAAGCGACAATCATGGTGCGTTTATATCTGCGCCTATCTAGTTTGGAAAACACAAAAATAAAAAGCGGAACCGGATAAACGGACTGGTAAGGATGTTATGTTAATGCTAATTTTGTCTGCTTTCTTTCTTCCAGTTCCTTAATGAGACAATTGAGCTGGAAAACGTTAGTGGCCCCCCCCGTTCTGCCACCCAGTGGTTTGGTCCACCGCCTGCTCACCTCCACATCTCATTGGTATGTTATGGTATTGGTAGTTTTTCACGTTCGTATCAAACCCTAGCTACTATCCCGGTGGTCAAACATGAGGTATCGACAAAACAAAAAAGAAAAAAAAAATCAAACCTCTTTGTAAGAGATGGGATTTCGTCAGTGTCACACGATTATATTTACACAATATATTGACTCGGGATGTGAAACGGAGCCGATCCGATCTCCTTCCGTGGTGGAACTGTAGCGGATCCAGATTAGGCGAAACTCCAGATGGCTGCAATCGAGGCTGTGGAGGCGGAGAGGCAATAAATTCACAGGCTGACATGAATGCACAAAGGGCCAATCCCTCTGGAAACTCCCGCAGCGCCAGCAAGAGTCTCTATCTGTCTCTCACACACACACACACGTATATACACACACGTTCCTTTTTTGAGCCCCTTAAAAGGCTTTTGCACTACAGAAAGACAGGAAATCAAAGAAGGCACAGAAATCTAGAACTTGAAGTGTTCTTCAGTGTAACTCAGTGACTTGAAAAATGCTAAATTCACATTTTATCTCAGAGTTTTGAGATCGATGGATGAACACGTAGAAAAGATTTCACAGCATGAGCACGTTACTGGCTTTACAATTATGCAAACCGAGAGCTAGCTCGTCTTAACCGTGAGCGTAGTACTTACTGACATCATGAAATCTCACTGGTGCAGACATGAAACACACAAGTGATGAAATACACGTCAGTATTGTAGAACGAGCGCATCGTTGATACGGTGACATTTTCTGTAAGGAGACAATGGTTTAACATTGGGAAGGAGACTCCAGCGTCAGCGCTTTGTAACAGACAAGAGTTTTGTGGTTTCTCAGTAACATGGCAAGCTGCAGGTTTTTGTGTTCAAAAATGTTTCCTTTTCGAGCGAGAACAGGAGCCATTCTAGTGAGGGAAAGACTGAAGCTGCGCTGACGTAAGCAAGAACAGGACCTGACTGGTTCCATGAATGCCACATTGCCACAGTATAAGAGGAATAATGGTACAGTGACTGTACTTGTGCGTGTACTTTGAGGAATCCACCAAGTGGCAATACGAGAAATCGTGGTAAGAAATTGAGCTGAGGGAAGATGTCAGGTAACAAAAACTCGAACATACTGCTACCCCATTTTTGCTGGTACTGCAACTCACGCACGCACTGCGTTAATTTCTGATGATGTGCTCAGAGGACACGTCAAAAGACGAGCTGGAACTGCGTGGCAGCCATGGTGCCTGGGCGGAAGCGTTCTGAGTGTTGTGTTCCCACCCTAAAACGCTGCCGTTGGAAAATAATCAGCGAGGGACGGCAGCAGTAACTCCACTATCGCCGATTGTTTTCCTGTAACAGCACTCCTTCACAGAGGGTTCAATCCCGTTACTTAAATATCTGCTTGCATAGGTCAACACAGAAATAACGCGTTGTGACGTCATAATCTAACGTTCACGATAGATATAACCTTCGTTTCCTTATCGCTGTAACTTTCTTCACAGATCTGAGCTCTAGGTGAGAGCAGCTCATTTGGTCCGGCGAGGTTTCACTGGACAGCCTGTGAAACGCGGAGCTTTAACGAGCCTGTCTCTCGTTAAAGCGGGACTTTATGAGGCACTTTTTTTTTTAACCGTCACTCGCTCGAGCTCGCGCACACACAATCACTCAGCGCATGAAGGTCTCTTGGTTCAGCGTGTGTGTGTGTGAGACTGCGGGCCCTTAAAATGCAGATTTCAAAGCTTGCTGCGCACGCTACCAGTTGAAAACATATGCAAGCCCCGCGCGCGCGGCCTTCTTCGTTCTTTTCGCCTTTTAACTCTTCTGTTCTATTTGCTGCCAAATGTTCTTTAACCTGTGCGCGTGCTTCTCTCTCTCTCTCTGTCTGTGTTTTATTTTAAACGCAGAGCGCGCGCGCGCGCACACGCTCACACCGCCGTTAATCCGTTTGTCACGGAGAGGCGTGCTTTACGAGCGCTGAAAAATGATTCCTCCGCCACAGCCTCCCTCGCGCCGCTCGGTGTGTGTGTGTGTGTGTGTGTGTGTGTGTATGTGTGTGTGTGTGTGTGTGTGTGTGTGTGTGGTGGGCGGGGGTACAAGCCTCAGCGGGATTTTTCCTGCACGTTAATATAAATAAATAAATGTGCGCGTGCTTGCTTGCGCGCGCGCGCGTGTGTGTGTGCGTGCGTGTGTGTGTGTGTAACCAGTCTAGCAGCGGCGAATGTTAAATCGTATCCAATTACCGGCTGCTCGGCGATACGGGGGGAATAATTCTTTCCGCGTGACAGCGCGATTCGATTACTCTCTCGCGCGAGGAGGGCTCGCCGGGGCGCTCGCGCGCGTTTCACGAATCCTCCCAGCCTCCATCCCGCGAGCGCAGGATTTATGCGTTCATAAACATGGGGACCGATCTGGTGCAGACCTCTCTCTCCGTGTGTGTGTGTGTCTTTGCTCGTGCATGCGGATGTGTGTGTGTGCGCAGGCCTAATGGTGCGTGGCCTGTTCCTTTGCTCGCTCGCGCGCACGCGCGCCTGCGCTGATTGACAGGCGGGAAGCGTTTATTACGCTCCGCCGCTTTGAAACAAGATGGTCTGCGTCATACACGCTCCCTCAGGGTCGGCGACCTTTGACCTTGACCTTCTGACCTCCCTGCAGGTTACTGTAGGAATCCGTATGTGAATCGAAGACGCATCTCAAATCGACAGTCTGAAAAAACGACGGTAAAGTTGGATTTACGGATTAATTTAAAGCCGAGAAGTTTGCGATTAAATTTGATCAGTAAGTTGAGAATGTAATTGTGTGCTTTTCTTTTTATTTCTTTCACTCCATGTAACACTTAAGACAAGGTGTTCGATTAAATCCAGCATTTTAACAATTTGCCAGCGGTGTGGAAGCTAGCCAGCTACCTGAATACTGCACGGTGATAAATAGTTAGCTTAACTAACAGTAAGATTCCCACAGTAGCAGGTCGACCCTACGTTCATGCTAACAAGCGACAAAGTAAAAGATGACCGTTCATTTTTCGACGTAACAAGGAGACGTGGTTTTCATTTCACTTGAACTGTGATTTTTCTCAATTCTGTTCAAATTCCATATCTTGGTTTGCTATCTAATCTGAGAACAAAGATGCTATGATGCCTAGCGTGTAATTTCCACACTGATTAGTGCATTGTTTAATATGTCTTTAACTAGTTAGCTTTAAAAGCTACGTATATCCTAGCTGCTGCTATAGTTCTTAAAAAAAAATAAACAACTAGGCAGGCCACGCCCACAAGTGACAGCATCAGCTTTAACTACCAACCCACATGACAAACTCCAAGCAACATGAGTGACTTGTTGCTTGCTAGCGTGAACAGGGTAAAGTTATTTTATTCTGTAAATAAGTCTAACACTCTTGCTAGCTAAATTTAGCTTAACTAGCGAACATTAACGTAACCAGCTCATTGTTTAATTTTAATACAAACCCTGTAGCTAAGATCCCTAGCAAGCACATTTCAAAACAGTCCATCAAGCAGAAGGAATGAAAAGAAAAAAGCTAGTGGGTGAAGTCACATGATCAAGTTTATAATTGACAGCTCGGGTTTAACCCAAGCCCCGCCCATGTTGACCCAGGGACACTTAGCTCGGCCAAATCTGGAAATCCAGTTTGTTATGCTAATTTTGTCCATGTGTGTTTTATGGGTGTGTGGGGTTTTTATGCCTCTGTGCTTTTGGTTTTTGGTTTGTGTTTCGTGTGTGCTTGTTCACACAGATCTTTGGGGGTGTGTGGGTGTGTGTCCAGGGCTGCTGGCTCAGGCGTTTTTAAACCGGAGCTGTACAAATGAGTAATGGCCCGGCGTGTTGAGGCGTCATGTGCAAATTAGGAGTGCAATGAGGTGTGTGTGTGTGTGTGTGTGTGTGTGTGTGTGAGAGAGAGAAGGAGCGTGCGTCAGAGAGAGAGAGAGAGAGAGAGGAGGGTAGAGCTGGAAGCAAGGGCCAACCCTGTTCTGACACTGACTGGTGAGTATGTGTATGGCTTGACAAGGACCAAAACACACACACACACACACACACACACACACACACACACACACACACACA
>JAQQZR010000023.1:32109090-32126439 GCA_030068235.1 Notoglanidium macrostoma
CACACACACACACACACACACACACACACACACACACACACACACACACACACACACACACACACGTGTATGCGGTTGCTCGCACACGCACACACACCATTAATCGCAACTCACGCTGCTGACATTTGGAAGAAAGGTCACAGCACACACACTTGTCTCATGTCCCTCCTCCCTCACTCCGTGTGTGTGTGTGTGTGTGTGTGTGTTAATGGTAGGTTAGATGTTTTTCCTGTGTATCTTGCTGTTGTAATGGCGTGGCAAACAAAGCAGTTGGAGGCTGTGGACGTCACTGTGTATGCATGTTTTGCAGGCTGCGTGCGTGCGTGAGTGTGTGTGTGTGTGGTTGTGTGCGTGCGTGCGTGCGTGCGTGCGCGTGCGTGCGTGCGTGTGTGCGTGTGTGTGTGTGTGTGTGTGTGTAAAGACTCTGCAGGGGAAAGAGCCCTTCGGCGTGCAGGTGTCAGCCGCCCAGCAATTACCACACACGGGGAGCTGAGATCTTGGGGAAACACCACACGCACACACGCACACACAAACTGGTGTTCTTGTAGTTTCCGGGTTTTTGTTAATGTTATTTTAGTCTGATTTTCTGCTGTAGATCTTTTGGTTCTAGCACAGGTTTTAAGCCTTCGTGCTGACACTCTGTCTGCTCCAGGAAGGAAGCCGTGTTTCCCCGAAGACCAGCATTCAAACTTCTCTGCATTTTCTGATTATACAAAACTTTTATAAGCGACATCGTGTCCAGATGTGTTTGTGTTCTTTCAGGCGTGAACAAACCAGTAGCCCAGGCTTCCGCAGCAAGCAGTCCGAGTTACTCATTTGTTTAAATTTGTTATGCGGTTGTTTAAAAGTAGGTTCAACACCCGGAGAAAAAAAATCAAATCCTGCTAAACCTGGAGTCTTCATCACGTTTAAGCTTCCCGTGGAGCCGAGCAGGGTCGTGCTGATGCCAGCCAGGCTCGCGGAAGAGCTCCATTACGATGCGAGGACCGATCGTCACAGCTGAAACGGTTCAGCACACCGTGCTACCTAAGGAACTTTGCTAGATGACAATAACAGTCACTGCACTTACGTAGCTCACTGGTTTTTAATGCAGAGTTGGATTTCCCCAACTTTCCCCCACGGTTTAGCTCCAGTTCCCCTTTAAAGTGAAGCATATAGTGATGTGAGAGGGCTTCTAGCACTTTCACACACGAAACCTGGGACGTCATCACCACATCGTTGCCACTAATCATCCACCTTTGCATCACTGAGCACAATTTTGTCTGATTTCTGAATCACTCCAATGTCTAGATGTTTCTCCGGTTTCTTTTTTTGGGCGACTCAAGTTCTCGAGCGGTTACCAGCCTGTCACTTGATGAAGACGTTCTGCTCTTTCCCGGTGGTTACAGAAGTTTACACACAGGCCTGTGGAAAGTGTCCTGATTTGTTGCAGACCTCATCTGCGGCGGCGAATCATGGACATTGTAAGTTTAAAAGAAAAAAAATGGGTGGAGGGAGCAATAATCAGAGAAATATTTCTGAGATTAAAGTCGGATATTTGTGAGAAAAAACTCTGATATTTTCCAAGATTAAATTTTTTTTGTTGGTCAAGGAACCTCATCGACCACGTTGGGTATGACTCTCGGCTGAGCCCTGGCGTCCCGCTGTGGTGGTGATCCAAAGTTGCAACATGACGAAGCCAAAAAACACTATTTTTACATTTTGTTTCTTATAAATTTGTGTATACAACCACAGAATATTTTGTAAAAAAAATTAGTTTTTTGTGTAACAAATTGTGTATAATTTCAATTCAGGTCTAGGTTTAATGGTTTAATTTTACATTAACCATCTCTCTCTCTCTCTCACACACACACACACACATACATATATATGTGCAATAAACTCTGCCTTCACACACCTACACTCACGGTTTATCACTGTCATGACTTATCACTTTATCAGTCCTCTGAATGTCATGATGTCTGTCACCTCATTGTCATGTTCCTGTCAAGAGAAAGAGAAAAATCAGTCAGGAGAGGTGGGCGTGTCCTGTGCTCATGCTTTGTGTAACTGTAACAGAAGCTTGCTCATTGCTCGTACACAACCTGCCGATATCCACGGCACGTTTCTCTGTTTCAGTACTATTCATATTCATTCTTCGTTGAAAGTTTTGACATTTCCCGAACACCGAGAGTGAGTTCAGAGAGCTACGATGTACAGTGATGGGAGGTGGAGCTACCAAACGGGGCGGGTCAGGAGATGTGAGAAAGCCTGATGGACGTGAGAACTAAAGCAGCAGTAGGGTTGAGCAGTGGTTGCGGAGGACGGTGGGACTCGGGACACTTTCGCATTCCTGTAAAATTTCAGAGAAAGCGTTTTTAGTGACATAAATTCGGAAAGCTGTAGAGAATCCGGATCTCGACTTTGATGCGAAACTGAACAACATTTCCTGTGTAAATGCTGCTGCGAATGCCGGCAATTTGTGAGTAAATCGGTTCGTGTTCAGTTTGTTAAATGAGTCTTAATGAACAGAGTTTAACTGATCGTCAGTATTGGCTATTTTTACCGCTTTTCACCCAATAAACATATGGCCCACTTGTTCTGCATAAAAACACAGAAGATCATGTGACGACTAGCCAGGTGCTGCCATGGCAACCAGCAGTACGCTCCTGTCAGGAACGGCTGCTAACAACTGATGTACAAAGATATGGGAGACGTAAAGTTCAAAAATAGCTGCAAGTGTGAACGCAGGGTAGCGCGACAGCAAGGAACAAATGAGGTGGATTAAAAGAAAATCTCTCTCTTTTTCTATTTCTGTCTTTCTGTCCCTCGCTCGTTCTCTGACTCTCTCTCTCTCTCTCTCTGTCTGAGTGCCTCTCACCCTCTGCACTCCTTCAAGGTAATCTGATTGTACAGCCGCTGCAGCCTGTAATCTCACCCAAACAAATTCCTACTGCTCTCTCTTTCCCTCTCATTCCCTCCTCTCTCTCTTCTGTCTGTCCCTCTCACTCTCTCGCTCCTGTTCTCTCTCTATCTGTCTCTCACTTCTCTGTCTTTCTCTCTCTCTTCTTCTTCCTTCTCTCTCCCTCACTTGCTCTCTCCTTTTGTCTCTATCTCTCTCCACCTCCTTGTCTTTCTCTTCCTTGTTCTCCCTTTCTTTTGCTCTCTCTCACTCTCTCTCTGTGTCTCCTCCTCTTTCCCTGTTTATCTGTTTGTCAGCATGGAGAAGGGCAGAGAAAGATAGATGGAGGTAGTGATAAAGGGAGCAAAGAGTACTGGAGAGGAATGTCACCAGTCAGCTGTCTATACACACACACACACACACACACGCGCGCATGCACAATCTCTTGCATTTTTTGGCCTGTCTTCAACAGCCATACCCTGTTTTCTAAAATAGCCACACACACGCACACACACAGAGACACACATGGTTCCGAACAGCAATTTGAAACTTTTCTCTCTAAAAGTGTACAAGGTGGCTTCGCAGCCGAAGCAGGTGTTCCCCAAGGGTGTGTGTGTATGTGTGTGTATATGTATAAGATTGGGAGTGTAAGCTCGGTACTCTCTGAAATCTGAAACCTTCACTGCCGGGCCCCTAAGCCTCCTGTCTGCTCTACTTTTTACACACACACACACATACACACACACACACACACACACACATACACACCAACTCAGCATGGCTTGCAGTAACTTCTTCCTTCTCTCCCTTTCTTTCGCAGTTAGGGTTCTCAGCCAAGAAAAAATAATCAATATAAACGCAGCAGCATGAGGTGTGTATGTGTGTATGTGTGTGTATGTGTGTATGTGTGTATGTGTGTGTATGTGTGTATGTGTGTATGTGTGTATGTGTGTGTATGTGTGTGTGTGTGTGTGTGTGTGTTCAGACCGTGTATTCCTTTTCACACAACTTTGTGACGATCCATGCCTTTTTGTGATTGGAAAGTGTGTGTGAGTGTATGTGTGTTCCCACGGCCTCTTATGCATCCTCCCTCACGCTGCAGTGTGGCTGACCTCAAAATGCACCAGAGAGAGAACAAGTGAGAGAGGGCAAAAAAAAGGGCTGTGTGTGTGTGTGTGTGTGTGTGTGTGTGTGTGTACGTGTGCGTGTGCGTGTGCCTGCTGTCATCTGCTAGCACTATTTAGCCTGTCAGATATGCCAGACAAGCCTGTAACCTCGGGCATCAATCCTCTAGTGCAGCAGGCACACTGCATTCAAAACACACACACACACACACACACACACAAACATGCATTGTTTCTACACTTTATTGCATCAATTTCCTTCCTCTGTCCACTTCTATATTATTACAGAGAGAGAGAGAGAGAGAGAGAGAGAGAGAGAGAGTGCACACTGGCACTGAAAATTACACAAGGGGCGGAGTCACTTTAAGACTTTAAGATCCTCAAAAAAAAAAGGACACATTTGAATACCCCTACAATGGATCATACCATTTCTAAACTGTTAATAATATCTTATGATAATCTCCCTCATTAAATATTTATCTACAGTCAATGGAAAAACGTACGTTTTTGTTTGTCATCTGATGTACGGATGTTTGCGACACACATGTCCTTGTGTAAAGTTTGTTGTGTGCACAATGCTAAATATCCGTTAATCTTAGCTGCCTAGCGCACCTTGCTACCTAGCTATGACCAGGTGCAGGCTGTGTAAACCCCACTCAGCTGAATGTCACTGTACAGTTTGTCTCCCTTTGTTCAGTACAGAGCAGTGAAGGGTTGCGTGGGGGATTGTGGGATTGCGAGCGCAGAGATACGCTGTGTAATAAAAAATGTATTTGATCGAAATGAAAGATGCAAGCCAGGATAACATCGCACCGTGCTCGGGAGAGGAGAGACAAGTACAGCTAAAAGGGTTATTGTTAGCCAGAAACAACTGCCATGTTTTGTCAAGGCCACACCTTTTTTCTAGTACTGACACACAGAGGCCACACCCCCTTTAACAGGACTGACAGGTGCACAGAGGTCATGGCTCTTTTTCTGGGACTTACATTCAGAGACTACGCTTCCTTCTCCAGGCAGTGAGAACACGCCTCTTTCACTATAACTTGATGCACAGAGGACACGCCTCTTTTAGTGGGCCTGAGACACAGAGGACACGCCTCTTTTAGTGGGCCTGAGACACAGAGGACATGCCTTTTTCTCTGTGTCTCACACACTGAATAAACCACGCCTTCTATTTCTAACTACTTAGGCAGCCAATGAAAATAACACAATTCGCTGTTGATCTGTGAACCTACCTTTGATAGTTGACAGGTTGGTTTGCGAGCCTTGTTGCAAAGCCCCGCCCCTGCGGCGGTGAGACATGGGTCAGAGTGTGTGTGAGAAGTCGTGGAGTGACTCAGGCTTTGGACTGATATAAAGACAGGAAAAATGAAAGCAGATGAGAAAAGCAGGACATTACACACACACACACATACACACGGTGTGGTGTTGCATGTTGTGCTTAGCTGAAACGTCTTTCAGCACTCCCAGAATGATCAGAGTGAGAGAAAACATTCCCATAACACCTCATCCTAACACACACAAAATTTTGTTCCTCCCTTCTATCTGGCTCAGCGTGATTGTCCCTCTCTCACTGTTCTACCTGTCTCTTTGTCTCTCTTATGCTTTTTAGCTTAATCTTTCTCTCAGGAGACCAGGATGAAAACTACACTAACCTGCATACCTTATTGCAATCATACACAGCACACACACACAACCCTCGGCTGCACAGCATCTGTCTAAAAAATACCTGTCTGTCCTGAAAAGCTTTTGGCTGTTACTCACCACCACAAATCCTAGTATTTGACACACAAACATGCAAGCACACACCTACCATAGAGCTCAGCACATGCGTCCATACGCAAGTGTGCGGTCAGACAATCTGGCGGCTTCGCTACCACTAAATGGCCCCAATCACAAAACCTTATGACTCGCAGAAAACAATGGATCGATAACTTCCTCTCATGTTTAGTGTGGGGAGTGCAGTGGAGTGGAGTGGAGAGCAAAAGACAGAAAAACAACGTCAAAACCAGCCTGTGCCTTTGTGTGTATGTTGAAATAATATTTACAGTAATATATAACACACTCCTTGCTTTGAAGACAGCTGGTTATTACGCCGTTACTGTCAGACACTTTTTGGTTAAAATCACTCCTCACTTACTGGCCAATGCTCAACTTAAACATGCATAAGGAAAATATATAGAAAAAAAAAACAACACCAAAGAAAACCCAAAATGGCAACGTCTGGATGCAGATAATGGTATTGAAATGGAATGGACACAGCTGATGACAAGGACATCAATATCTTGTTAAATATTAATGAAGACTATCATTTGTAGTCTGTTAGTTGTGCGTCATCTGATGACACTTCTCTAGCCACACGCTTCATAATCTTCCGAATTTCTTCGGCCCACTACACTTCCATGTACACATAGTTCCTTGCACCAGTTTCTGACATAAAAAATTACAGTCATTAGATTGAAAATTTAACAGAATTATACCCTGAAATGTAATTGAAGCAATTTTGTTTGAAGATGCGAGTAACTGATATTCCCGCAATGTTGCTAACAGGCTCCAGGAAAAAAAACGTCAAATTACCTCTTCCCTATAAAAGCAGGCAGTTCTTGGTCACGTTTAGTGATGAAAATGACCAGACTCCAGCCACTAAACATGACTAAGAACTGCCTACTTTTACAACAAGAGCCAATTTGACTTGCACTACCATCAACCGACCACAGATTTTTCCTGGACCTTTATGAAAGCATCTGGTTTACTCAGCCATGTTGCCTCTTCCTGGTTACGTTTAATGACAGAACTCCCTAGCTAAAGGTCATTGTTACCTATAGCCACCAGGGTTGGTGTTTTTGGGTCAAGATCACAAGTTCAACCTGTTTCATAGATGAGAATAAGAGGGGGAAACTTTTGCCCCAAAAACCAATGACTTATGTAACTGTTTATGACATTGTTGGCTATAGCTGTCCATTTCAGACCATTTTACTCCATTTCTGATCCAAAACCTATCCACTCACACCTGAATCATATAAGGAAAATGCTTGTTTAAGTCTTCACCAAACTTAATAGATCCAGCCAATGGACTTCCATGGGATACTGCAGTGGAGCTTGCTCACACACCCGCACACATATTGGCTGGATACTATTTCCATCAGCAGCAGACCTGTAGAGTCTACAGGGTCTACACCCATTGTTTTGTGCAGCTGTCCTAATGGCCGACTGGTATTCCCCAAGTAGTATGACAGATCTCTGCTTCTGAGGATTTCTCATTAGTGTTCTCATTAGTGTATCTCTCCCGGTGTAGTGGTTTATTTCACTCAGAGGTTGTCTTGGTACCCATTGTCATATTCTTTTGTCAAGTTGTGCTTTGGAGAACGTGACCACTATATACAAATATCAAGACAGCATAACTAAGTCCTGCTGTCTTCCCAAGGTAATAGTTCTCTTTTTGTACACTCTTCAACCAACCCAACAAATGAATGGTGTTGGATATCTATGGATCAGGGGTATTCAACATTTACATGACTGAAAGGTGATAACATTTACATTTTAATGCTTCATCATTGGTGATTAGTTTGTGGCTATAAATAAGAAACAATAATTTGAAGAGGTCAAATTTTTTTGTTTTGCACTGGCACTTCATGTTACTTCTCTTGACTAGTGCCACAGACTCCGTTTTGAGACCTCTGTGGTTGACTTTTTTTGAAGCAAACCATGTTGTCATTTCAGACAGGGTAAATAAAATAATAAGATATATTGAAGTGTGTGAAAACTCTTTCCTTTTTCTTGATGAGCTGACTTGATTGCATGTGACTGGCCACAGCATGCTGCAACAGAGAATCTGCTACTGAAGCTACAATGCTTAATCTGTTGAGTTACTGAGTGCCTGGTTCAGTCTGCTGAGATACGTTTCTAGAGTCACATACAAAGTGTAGTGAGCCAGTTGACGACCCCTGCCATAGATGATACTTTTGATAAAATATTGTGTTTTGACGGACCCTGAACTAGATCTCCTGAACCTGGGGCAGTGGTTGATCAAAAGTTTATGAGCTCAAGCTCCAGCATCACCAAAATGCTATTCGGGACGTGAACAAAAACCATATTCATCTCTGCACTGGGATCATGGCTAATTCTGCGCTCTAAGCTAACAAGCTAGAATGTGTGATCAAAGTAATTGTTTTTTGTTTCTTGTATGTGTGACAACAAAGGCTGTCTTCTTCTACTTCTTCTTCTTCTTCCTCTTCTGAGTCTAGGTATACCTTGGAGTCATCTGTTGTTTTGTCACCTGACATCCCAAACAACTGTATTTCTTGGTGTCCGTGCCAAAAGCATCTTTAGACACATTGGAG
Source organism: Notoglanidium macrostoma (assembly GCA_030068235.1). Taxonomy (NCBI): domain Eukaryota; kingdom Metazoa; phylum Chordata; class Actinopteri; order Siluriformes; family Auchenoglanididae; genus Notoglanidium; species Notoglanidium macrostoma. Next base: position 32,117,436 of record JAQQZR010000023.1, read on the forward strand.
GTATGGAATCTTTTGACATGGCTGGAAGATCCCAATCCAGCTTTGCTTCAAAAAGTGCCCTATAGGCCAGGTAAGACAGGTGTAGGACTTTAGCTCCAACCATAATCGTACCCAATAGATCATCTCATCATTGCCTATAGAAATTCTTGACTAGCTAACAGATGTGTGTTAGACTTTGGTTGGAGATGAAACCTGCAGGAAGGTAGAGTTCCAGGAACAGGTTTGGGGACTACTGATTTAGGCCATGGGTTCTTAAATATTAGTTATGTTGGTATACAGTTTGGTGGTATACCTCCTAGACATCAGTGACCTTCAATTACCTTTAACTCACCCAGTTTAGTAGGTTTGTTAGAGCATAACACAGAACACTGTGCCGGACTCTGGACCTGGTGTAGATTTGAGGCTTTGTTAAGTCACGTCAGGGAGTACCAGTCACCGTACTCTGGGCAAGTTTATGAGGCTTGTGAGTCAAGTGAGTTTCCCTTCACTTGAAAGGATGGTCTTTTTGAGTTCTGACCTCAGAATAAAGGATTTCTGACTATTACTAAGGCCCTGCTGAAAAAAATGATGGATGCTGATCTTTCTCTACACTTCGGAACTGCCTGTCTTTATTGCACCATCTGGGCTACTGGACGATGCCACCCTATCCTTGCCTTTTAATGTGCTACATTCGTAAGCCCACCAATCTGTTGTTGTTTTATATCAGGGGATGTGCTTTACAGTCCACGCTGCTCTGTCTTCCCATCATGGAATTCACCTGTGGCTTGTTATCTGTGTAATTAATGCTTGTATATAGTCCCTGTGTTTCCACTTTGTTTTCACAAAGTCTCGCTAATGTGGCACGTCTGCACACAGAGCCGTATTCCCATTTCCCCAGTTCTCTAACTGGCAGGGTTAAAAACAAGGCAAGGCAACATTTTCATCAGTTGTTAGCCTACCTGCTCTAGGTCTTCTTGCCGAACACATGTACACACACTCAGCCATTCGTGTACGCACACACACACACGCACTGTCCTGATTGCAGCCTCCCCAGAGAGAGAGCTGAAGTAAAGACTGATTGCTGAGGAGGGAGAGACAAATTTACACTCTGCAAACAGCGCTCATTATAAATGGGGAGGGCTCTGTGTATGTATGTGTGTGTCTCCAAACCCTGACCAGTAGAGTAAGCAGTAAGAAAGCCAAGCTCTCAGCTGCTGCCAAAAAGAACAGATTAGAGCTTAGAGTGAGATTCTGAAAGACGGTCAGCATGCATAAATCCAACAAGCTAAATGACAAAGGCTGAAAATCACCAGGCTCCAAATCTGTCTACAACAATCCTTTCACGCTAACAGCAAACCTGGACCACCCCGATGGAAATTTAGACTTGAACCATATAAAGCCTTCTGAACCGTGGTTCGATATCTTTGATAGTGTAGGAATAAAAATACTGATATACGTAGTTGTTAACAATTATCACCATTATTGTAACAACACTAGCAATTAACACAATCAGCCAGTCAATCAAATACAAGAAAAAAAGCTGCCCTTATTAAAATCACGGATGACTCCCCATTCTGCCCCACACTGACGCAAGCATTTCTTATTAGTCCGGCTGTCTAGATACACACACCAGGCACCGGTTTTACACAGATGCTATAATTATAGGACCCTCCACTGTGAAACACATTAAATATATTCATATTTGTGGCTCTTACGAGCAGATTGTTGTTGTATTTTCATTATTACCATTAAAAGTTAGCATTTGTGCATCAAGTTGACAGCACATCGCTAACACCGTTACAATGGTGTTTAATAGGTCAAAGAATTGAACAATCTCCAACATTAGGGATAATGGTCAAGTTTTGCTTTTAGTTACTAAAATCAAAAGAACTTGTTTTCCTCATTCACCATTTTCCAGTGACATCAAATTAATGACAAATCCAGTGAAGAAGTCCCAGAATGCACTGCAACTATGTGACGTGTTAGGCAGGGGCCTGGCTTGGCTAGTTAGTCATCAACATGATGGCGAGTGTGACGGTCTTGATGCTGGTATTAGTGCTGTTAGAGCTTTAGAGTGTACACATGAAGAGGTGAGAGAGCTTGAGAGGCTAAAGGAATAAAGCACCGCTGCATCGCTCTATTGAAGTAGCGACGAAGCTAAGGCTAAATTCCACCGCAGCACAATTGGCAGGAAGTCGACCAGCATTTTACGTAGTGTAGGAAACCATTACTCGACAATAGAATAAAAATGTTGATGAAAGACGTTGAAAACAAGTCAAGCTCTGTACAAAATAAATCTCTCGTGCAGCTGAAGATCACGGGTTGGTTATATAGATTAAGATGCCAGTGCTTCAGGGTGGATTTCTCCTTAAAGAGTGGATGTAACTACCTCAAAATTAAAGTGCATGATTCACTTTGTGTGTGTTGTGTACATTTCCTGTGTTTGCAGATAAAAGCGCTGAGCAGCAACTTTCAGGGCCCAAGCACCGCAATCACTTCATGTTAAGAAAACAAACAAGCAATAAAAAAAACAAAAACGCAGTCTTTCATGCTGACGAGAAACGTAAACTCCTCCGTCCTGAAGATATTGGAGAACTTAGTCACTGCTTCACCTCCGACTGTTCCAAAGCGCTGACACTGGAGACTCCTTCTATACATGTTACAGAAACATCTGTCTACAGAAAATGTCACTATATCAACATTTACATTTACATTCATGTCATTTGGCAGACGCCCTTATCCAGAGCGACTTACATACATCTTATTTTATACAAGTAAAAAAAAAAATGAGCAGTGAAGGTTAAGGGCCTTGCTCAAGGGCCCAGCAATGGCAGCTTGGTGGTGCTGGGATCTGAACTCACAACCTTCCGATCACTAGTCCAATGTCTTAACCACTGAGCTTAACTTAAACACAACAAATACAGAAGCAGATCTATATTTACGCTTAAGGCTAGCTATAGTATTATGATAAATTTGGAAGCTAGCAAAAATGTTTGGGTTGCCATCAGCAGGTGAAATTATTGGAAATCGTTAAGAACTGTTCAGTGTTCTGTATGATCATGTGATTTTCTATAAACTGTCTTTAAATAGTCGGTTCAATCATTCTAAACTAAATTTTGTCACACATGAAAACAAGGAAACGTTGCAGCAATCATGTCCCCTATAGACGGCCCCTCAAGACCCCGGTAAGTAACCACAGTAAGCTGAATTGCTCCCTGGCGTCTGAAATTACATTTATATGTAAACTGTAGGTTGTAGCTGATTTGCATTTAGTTTAAGCTTTATTTATTTTATAAAGGGATTGTTCATGTGTAGGTACAGTAGTGCAGGTGTGAGCTAACAGCTCCCACAGGAGCGTCCAGAAAGGGTCGAGGGATCGACATTAAGTAAATATCAAGCGGAACCTTAAAGCAGTGAGGTCTGTAAAGTAAGTGCATGTGTGAGGTTCTTCATTCAGTTCCAATGATGAAAATCACATCCTATGAAAATTTCTAAAGTTATCACAGGTATTATCCTGACTTGAATAGATTTAATCCAAACCTCTGCAAGAAGTAACAAATGTAACAAATGATAATTGCTACAAATTATATCAGGCTGACCCTAATGTGTTCTGTAGGTGGGACATTCAGGAACAAAATGACTCTCTGGTTCAAATAAATAGCCAAAAGTTTATTACAGACATTTGAGTAATGTTCGTTAGATACAGCTGTACTCAGTGGGTGTGTGGAATTTACTCTCGAGTTAAAGTGGCTCGGGCGTCTTTTGGGGAAATCCCTGGGAGAACCCCTGACCCACAGCATTGAAGGAGCCTCGAAGGTTTCATTGATTTCCTGAAGTGTTACGAACCCTGAGGCATATAAATAATAAAGACTTGGCATGCAAATTGTACACGGTACACTTTCACATTCCCAAACCGGAATTTTCAGCTCCAGGTGCATGAAAATCCGGGTACTAGTGATGCTAAAGAACCCGTAAACGGGCATCAGAACTTTCTTTCCTGTCACAATTCGAGCAAGGCGCTCTTCAAATCAAAGACGAAAACACACAGGATGTCGAGTCACCAAGAAACCACAAAGCGTCAGCCTTCAAAGCGCTGACACTGGAGACTCCTTCCTTAAATGTTTAAGAAACGTCTCCTCACACACAACTGAACACCACATCAACTGTCGTGCATTTTTCTGTGTTCAAATTCTGAAAATCTGCTTGCTATCGGCGTTAAGTTATACACATTGTTTTATTTTCGGCTCCTAATGCATGAAAATCCGGGTTGGAGTAGTGCTAAAGCAGCGGTAAACGGGCCTCGTGCTTCTTTTTTCAGCGCTGTTTCTTTCCTCTCGCGACACGAGCAAGACGCACACACATAACACACATCACACACACATACACACACACACACAAGCAATCACGGCGCGCGGAGAGAGGGGGAAAAAAGCGCCCAACCCCGTGCGCGTGCTTATGTGTGTGTGTAAAAGCTGAGCTCCTGATGCGGAACAATCAGCAGCGCTCCGCGCCCCCCTCTCCCACTCTCCCTCTCTCCCTCTCTCTCTGGGCGGCGCCATGGCAACGGAACAGCTTCAATTAGAGGAGAAGAAAGAGCTTCCCCCTCGGCACGGCACCGAGCGGCGCGAGTGTCAACGAGCACGAAAGGAGGCGCGTGCGTATGTGTGTGCGCGAGCGAGCGAGACGGTAGAGAGCAGACAGCGGGGAAAATGATCGAGAGAGAGAGAAAGAGTGTGTGTGTGTGTGTGTGCTTGCGAGGGAACGGTGTGTCTGCACGAGCGCACGGAAACGAGCGGCAGACGGAGAGAAAGAGAGGGAGGGGGTGAGGGAGAGAGGGTGTGTGTGTGTGTGTGTGTGTGTGTGTGTTTCCTGTGAGCTGATAAAAATGAAATATTGCGGCGAGCAGCAATCGTCGGGGCCCAAGCACCTCCTCAATCACTCCGTCACCACATAACGTAAAAGAGTCGTCTTTTGGTTTTTTTTCTATTTTTGTGTGTTTTTTTTCGGTTTCACATTAAGCAGCGAAGAGTTTTTTTTCCACTGTTTGGTGCGAGATGAGTCACCAGGAGTCCAATTTATAGCACGTCTGAGTCAACCAGGTCAAACTAGGACATGCTCGTATTTGTATTACTTTCAGGTCACACAGGATGCACAGCTTTGGCAATGGTTTCGAAATTGTTAACAAGGTGTAAAAGCGTAAGCGTGTTCATTTCCTAGGTAGACGGTGTCACGCTCGGGAGGTGTACCACAGAGGATGCATCGTTGGCGTGGTAATTGTTTTATATTTTGACACCATCTGTACCATGAAGTCTTTGCTTAAATAAATAAATAAATATATGGTTCAAGCTGATAACTGCAACTGTGGTGCAGTGCTTTGCGTCGTTATCTCGGAGTTCTGGCTCCGTAGAGCACGAGGAACTGAGCGCGGGTTTCCTCTGGGTTCTCCAGTTTCCTTCCACCTCCAAAAAACTGGCGCTGCTGAAGGATGTACACGAAACGTGCTAATGCACAGAAGAAACCCCCTCATTACCTCAAGCTCACTTTGAAGAGCGTTTGTGTTAATGCGAGCCTGTTGTCTGCGTGACCTGATTTTTCCGGATCACGCTGTCTGATGGTGGTAGAACTTTTGTGGGAGGAGTTTATATAACGTGGCTTTACTACAAACACAAACCACTGTGATGTCACTGTCTACGTTCCCACTAGAAGTCAGCAAAGCGACAAGCAACATTCATTTTTGAAGGATTTTCGCGATTTCTGTTACCGTGGAACAAGCTCCATTTGAAATGGGTTTGGGTTAGGGTTACCTAACCCTAACCCTATTTTTTTTCAAATTCTATGGAAATTAGTTATGACTGAGTAAACTGACAAATCCAAATGATTGTCTCAAAAGATTCCCTGGATCAATCGCATGCCAGGTGTGGTGGGACGCTACTTCTGTTCCCCGCCGCTCACAACTTTAGTTCCTACCTGCAATTAGTTCCCATTTACTGTTTGACACAAATTTGGAAAAAATGGAAGAAAAGTAAAGCTTGGAAGGAAGTAGCCAAGCTCGTTGGTGCCTCTGGTGGATGTGTGTTGCTAGAACAATTAGCTTGTTCTGCTAATCGAGAACGAAGCTAGCACAGAGCATAATGTAAGTGAAATAACCAATGCTCATTCTTATTAGTGGGTTGTCTAACTTGGTTAGATGCTAAATATATAGCTTCTTCAGTTTCTTGTCCCACTGAAGAGACAGGCCATGCCCACAAGTGACATGACAGGCTTGGTAGTGTGAACGTCGGGTGATGAAGGCGAACGGATTTTCTGGAGCAATGAGCATCGTGAGGAAGTTAAAGAAGAAAGCAGACAGAAAGTGCCTTCTCTTAATGAGCCTGTGAGAGAAAGAATGGGAGAAAGAGAGAGGCTGAAGGCGTGAGTAATGTCGACACCAGTGTGTGTGTGTATGTGTGTGTGAGAGAGCGAGAGGAAGAGACCGGTAGCAGCTGGGTGAAGATCTCGCCTTTCAGCTGACCGGGTCAGCAGGGTTAAGCTGCTGTAAACAGGCAGTGAGGCGTAGGCATGTGTGCGTGTGTGCGTGTGTGTATGGGTGGTGTAGACTTACAGCGACAGCAGGCTCTGGTGTTATTCGATATGATCTAGCTCTATGCAGGCGTTTTTGGAAAGCACCGGCTCCAGCCCCACAAAAAAAGTAAACAAACAAGCCTTGCTCAGATTTCCCATCTTCCCTCAGTTACATGGTTTATTTTTAGCATTTGCTAGCTACTTTTTTCCAATATTACTAGTTTTCCCTATAATATTCAAATATCTTCTAATTACAGCTAGCTTATTTTGTCCATTGTGGTGATAATGTCTTAATGCTGACTAGGTTTCTTAACATTAGCAGGTTAGCCATCGCTGTGAAATGCTTTTTGTGTTTTAAAATATACCCTTCATCCTGATTCTTTGAAAGCCGCTACAAGCGATTAGCAGGATAGCTTGCTAGCTGGCAGTAAGGAATAAATGGTCTCCTGTAAATATTAATCAATAATACTAAAACAGAGTTTTCTCACACATGAGTTTTTTAGCTATCACTAGCAAAGGACATGCTAGCTAGTTTTTCTTCTTGCTAATGTTAGCTAGCTATCTAATAGCCAATAGGCATATGAACTAAGTGCAAGGTTCCAGTTCACGCTCACTCAAGAAGCTAATGCTGCTAATAGCTACTAGAACTAGTTAATCTGATATAATATCCATTAAATATTTTTATTATTATTATTATTATTATTATTATTATTATTATTATTATTGTTGAAGTTCATTAAAGTGTGATGTAAAAAGCCAGAACCATGTCAGTAATAGTACTTAAAATATATTTAGTACAATTCGCAGAATTCCAAAACATGTGAATAAGTAGTTGCCTCCAGAATTATTGGCACCCTTTATGAAAACAAGTAAGAAATGATGTTATAAAATAAATACAATACACAACAATTACAATTATAATCCATATGTTTTCTTTAAGCTACGATAAGCATCATCTGTGCTGATCATGTGACCGAGATGAAACTTTTTAACTATATACATTGTCAACAACTTAATTTTGCGTGGGACTTGGATGCTCTGTGGTGATGTTTTTTTTTTTTGCGACTGGTGGTTAAGGGGAGTGTTTGCCTCTGCCAGGAGGTTAGAGCTGTACAACATTTTCAGTTACACAACGTTTCAGTCTAGGAGTTCAACTTGTTCAACTCGACATGTTGTGCATAAAAAAGAGGATTCAGCTGGTGCTGAAGACAGACAGACAGACAGATAGACAGACAGAAAGAAAGACAGAAAGACAGACAGACCGAGAGACAGCAAGAAAGACAGAGGGAGAGACAGACAGAAAGAAAGACAGACAGAAAGAAAGAAAGACCGAGAGACAGCAAGAAAGACAGAGGGAGAGACAGACAGAAAGAAAGACAGACAGAAAGAAAGAAAGACCGAGAGACAGCAAGAAAGACAGAGGGACAGACAGACAGAAAGACAGACAGACTGGGAGACAGACAGACAGACAGACAGAAAGAAAGACCGAGAGACAAAGACAGACAGATAGACTGGGAGACAAACAGATGGACAGAAAGACAGAGGAACAGAGAGACAGAAAGAAAGACGTAGAGACAGACCGAGAGACAGAAAGAAAGAAAGACAGAGAGACAGACAGACCAAGAGACAGAAAGAAAGACAGACAGATAGAGAGAGAGAGAGAGACAGACAAAGAGATTGAGAGACAGACAGACAGACAAAGAGTCTTGAAGGAGATCTCTGTCCTTCTATCTGTCACTCACGCTGTCTATCTGTCTCTCTCTCTGTCTGTCTCTCCACCTCTCTCTGCATCTATCTATATCAGTCTCTCTTTCTTTCTTTCTCTCTTTCTCGCTCTCTCTCTCTCTATGTCTCTCTCTCTCTTTTCAGAGGCTGCTCTTGTCCTCCCGCTGGTGATTGATAACGTAAGCGCTGCTATTTTGGACTCGCGAGTGTCGGCATGAAAAACAGCAGCACTGCAGGTCGAGACGAGCTACTCACACGTACGCACACACTCTCGCACACATTCGCACACACTCACACACACTCGCGCACACACACTCTCACCCATGTACTCACACACTAATAAACAAAATCCTATCCCTTCTCTGCTACCTCTTTCCTCTCTCGCATGCGCTCTTGTTTTTTTTCTTTTAAACTCGCTCTCAAGAGAGATCAGCATGTATCTCACACACACACACACACACACACACACATACCCACACACACACACACACACACAGTCATGGGAGCCCCGTGCCAGGATGTATTTGTTATTTATGCGAACTCTGGTGTAAATCATGAGAGCTGAATCAGTGTGACACACACACACATACACTCTCACACAGACACATGTGCACCACACACACACACATTTTCTGTCAGACATGCAAACCCCGAATTTCTTACTCTCTCTCTCTCTCTCTCTCTCTCTCTCTCTCTCTCTTTCACACACACACACACACACACACACACACACACACAC
>JAQQZR010000023.1:32139300-32151713 GCA_030068235.1 Notoglanidium macrostoma
CTCTCTCTCTCTCTCTCTCTCTCTCTCTCACACACACACACACACACACACACACACACACACACACACACACACACGCACAGCTCTGTGGTGTAACGTTAACACAACCACAGGGTGCCACAGAAGTTTGGGACTTTCCCTTTTTCACCTCAACCAAAGTGTAAGTGTGTGTAAATGTGTCTTAAATGTATGTGTGTGCAAGTACATATGTGTGTGTGTAGGCGGGAATGCCAGTCATCTCAAAACTGAGAGACTGTGATGAGTAAAAGAGAGAGTGAGAGAGAACAGGAACAAGTGCAGAGGCAAAAGAAGAAAACAAACTGATGGTGAGATAGTGTGAGTGTGTGTGAGCGTGCGTGTGTATGGGTGTGTGAGTGCACGTGTGTTTATATGGTTTGCTTTTACTTTCTTGATAACTAATAACTGCCACTTTCAGTACACACTCATTTTTCAAAATCTCATTTTCTCGGTTTAAGTGTGTGTGTGTGTGTGTGTGTGTGTGTGTGTGTGTGTGTGTGTTCGTGTATGTAATCAGGTGCTCATTTGAATTTTTCTTCCTAATGTAATAGGTAGTATAGAGGAGGTCAAAGGGCATGAATTTATCTCTCACTCACACTCTCTCTCTCTCTCTCTCTCACACACACACACACACACACACACAGCATTCTTCTTGTACTTATAACCCATAACTGAACTGGTGAAGATAAATTCAACACCCAGAATTTTACATATGCGGTTATATATTTAATCGCTTTAAAAAAAAAAGTTTTTTAATTTTTTTAATGCTTATTTCTGTGAGGTTCTAGCTTTACAAGTAACAGTCAAATGGACCCACCCTGGGAGCATGCTTTTAGCTTTCAGCTCCATCATAAGTGCTCCATCAGCTGTCCCCTGGGAGACACAGGAGGGTTTAGAGGCTGGTTAGCTGTATGCTAACAGGTAGCATCAGTATTTTTTCTAAATATCACATGTTCTGCATCAGGTGTGCAAGCTGGGTACAAAAAGAAAATGGAAACGTGAACATCAGAACTGTGAGAAATTTTGAAAAACTGTTTTAGTTTTCAGCACATTCTTTCAAGTTTGATCCCTTTGCAAGAAAACCACTTACTTCAGCACAGAAATCTAGATAGCTAGTAATCATGCTAATGTAAACAGGGTTAGAGCATGATATTAGCTGCTCTAGGTGAAAAACAAAACCACCAAACCCCCCTCCACTACTATACATTTCTTGATTACATTTAATATACGTAAGAATGCTGTAAAAATGTATTTTGGATTTCAAATATATTTGCGTTTGTACTCATTTTTAAGCAGTCTCGTGAACTAATCTGTGTGAGTTCATTCCTGTAATGCTAGCTAACCTCTAAACTATAATCTTTAAAAATAAAAAACACTTAGTGATAAGTGGTGCTAATTGGGTCCATGCACTCTTTCGCAAGTAGCACCCCTAGTGGCAGCTTTGTGTAAGGTTACAGAAAATTCTTTGTTCTTGCTACAATTCTCTGTACTCGGAACTCAATTTTCCCAGTTTCTGAGCTAAACGCATTGCAGTGCTTGGAAACATAAAGATATTAAACATATTAAGATCTATGTGAATTATTTGTGTGTGATTAGCAATAAGAGGTGAAGTATAAGAGAGTTCAACTAATCCTGTTCATCTTTGCTCATAAAACCTATTGGTCACATTAGTCTGCATAATATTGGGCTGAAATCAGTGGAATTACATTAAAACACATTTTCACAGCACAAAAGCTTCATATCAAGTAAAATCAGAAATTGGTTTACTGTTTACTCTGTGCCACCATGTTGTCATGATGTGAAGTATACACAGCTGGTGCCTTCAAACAGCGATGTGTTTACCATGTTCATGAGAAAAGTCCATATGAGCACCCCTGCTCGTGTGGTGTTCATGACTTTGTAAGTGGAAATTTACTGAAAACTCACGAGTTCACGAGGTGTGATGCATTGGCTGGTTTCAGAAAGGGAAGTATATTTTTAGGTGGATGGTAATGGTAAGTTAATAAATTGTAATTTTACTGTGTGCTTTAAGTTCTATCTTGAATTTCTTCTCTACAGGTAATGTAGAATTCTGACTTTTTGTGTACTACCTACTTAACTCGGTTGGATCTAGATTCTTGCCACTAGTATAGTAGGGTTATTTAGAAGTGTCTACTGGTCTATGCTAATCAGTTAATTCAGGTGTCTAATCAACAGTAGTTTCGGTCTCACTTAAGGTGTGAATTGGGGGCAGGGCTTACTAACATATTTTGAAGTTGTATTAGCCCTATTTTATCTCATTGACCTTACTCGTGACCAGGCTTCAGATATGTGCCTCAAACCTATCTCTGTCCTCACATCTCATAGACCCAGATCATCTCATCCACAATATCCACAATCTCATACCACTGGAGTTAGCCACTGACAATTTCCTCTCCTCACTTTCATCATCTATGGATCTCCTCTGTCCACTATCTTCCAAATCCAGGAAGAATTCTCACCTTACTCCTTGGCTATTGGATGTTTTGTGTACCAATCAAAGAGAATTAAGACTAGCATAAGGAAAGTGGAAGGAATCACATCTTAACATAGATATGGTTTATTACCACATTCTCCGTCCAAATTCTCGACTGATATGACTTCTGCTAAGACTGCCTTCTACAAGGAAAAGCTGTAAATCACTGCACAAGAGTCTCACAAACTCCACAACATCTTTTCATCATTACTTAACCTGCCGGCTCCTCCTGCTCCATCCTCCCTGAATGCTGAAGACTTTGCCAACTTTTTTTTATGGGAAGATCGAACAAATCTGTCAAACAGTCACTATACTCCCAACTCCTTCAATACACATTAAGGATTTCCATTCCCATTCACTAGCACAGTTTTCCAATCTAGCAACAGAAGAGATCCTGCAAGTCCCCTGTTGTGCAACCCTACCATCTGTCCACTGGATCCAATACCTTCCACAATGCTCCAGACCATCTCTCAAGACCTCACTATAAATTGGTATCAAACAACAAACTGTTGGTATAATCTGTCTCTCTTTTTTTTCTAAAACCTTTGAATGCACTGTCTACAATCAACTGTGTCACTATCTCTCACAGAACAACCTCCAGGATCCTAATCAGTCTGGCTTCAAAGCGGCACTTTCCATAGAGCCTGCCCTTTTAGCTGTCGCTGAGAAGCTGCATGCTAATAGATCGGCCAAGCTGTCATCAGTCCTCATCCTCCTCAACCTTTCAACAGTGTTTGGCACAGTCAGCCAAAAGGCTCTCTTGTCCATCCTTATGAGTCTTGGAACCCGTGGCTCAGCAAAGGTTTGCTTCCTACCTAGAAGGTAGGTCATATCAGGTGATGTGGAAGGGATCCACATCTGCACCACGCAGACTCTCCATTGGCATTCCTCGGAACTCAGTACTTGGTTCTCTTTTCTCCCTCTATACTAGATCTCTTGGTGAAATCATATCCTCACTTGGGTTCTCATACCACTCCTATGCAGATGACATTCAACTTTTCCTCTCTTTTCCTCCCATGTTTTTTCTCATGTTTTCACCCTGATCTCTGCATGTCTGGCAGATATCTCATCGTGGATGGCAGCTCATCAGTTGAAACTCAACCCCTGCAAAACTAAATTGCTGTTCATCCCAGCTGATTCATCCACACATCAGGATCTTGTGATATCCTTGGACAACTCTCTGATTTCTCCTTTGGTCAGCATACGTAACCTCGGGGGAACTATGGACAATCACCAGTCCTTTTCCTTTCATATTCCTAATCTTTTCCACTCATTTTGATTTCTCCTCTTCAATATCAGAAGTTTTCATTTGATTCTTTCCACACAGGCCACTCAGGTACTTGTTCAGTCGCTTGTCATCTTGAGACTGGACTACTGTAACTTATTCCTGGCAGGTCTGCCTCTGAAGCCATTTGACCTCTGCAACTGATCCAGAATGCTGTTGCACAACTTGTTTTCATCCTTCCCAAGTTCTCCCACACCATCCCATTGCTACGCTCCCTCCACTGGCTTCCTGTAGCTACCTGCATGAGATCAAAAACACTGATGCTTCCCTACAAAGTCAAAAATGGACCAGCACCCACCTACCTCAAAGCACTTATCACATCCCACACTTAACCGCGCTCCCTCTGATATTGTAGCACTGCTTACCTGGTCCCACCATCTCTCAAGGTACAAGGAAGGCATGCATCGAGACTCTTCTCTGTTCTGGCACCTAGGTGGTGGAATGAACGACCCCAAGATGTCCAAACAGCTTAATCACTGGGAGTCTCCAAATGATGACTAAAGACCTTCCTCTTTCCAAAGTACTTGCACTAGCATTTTAGTGTTCATTAAACAAAAAAACACCTTTGTCTGCAAGCTTAATGTATTCCCTGCCAACAGTTTTTCGATGTATGATATTCTTAGCTTGGATCCTAGTGAATCAGTAACCGAATGTATTTACTGGTAGAGACTTTAAAGCACTTATGTAAATCACTCTGGATAAGGCGTCTGCGCAATGCTATATATGTAGTGGTGAAGAGTTTTCTTTGTAATTTTATGTCTGAGGAAGGTGTTGATATTCCCAACTGCCTCATCTTTTTATTTTGCCTTTGGAATTCCTAAATTGGAGCACCAAGCATTTTATTTACACAACCTCCCATGACATAATCACAGGCTCACGAGTTCCATTTGAAGTCAACAAATAATACACAGCAGTGATGAGGTGGTGTGACATCACTTCCTGTTTGGTGGTTTTTTTTTCATTTGTGGTGATATTCCCAGGCCTGTCGCAAGCAAATGGTTTTGAGAGTCTGTTATCCCTGTATAATCTCAGAGTCAGATCAAAAATGCTTTGAACCCTGAGGATTCGATATGATTTGTGGGAGGAGTGAATAAACAATTTAGCATATTTTGCAAGTGAGCTCAAAGTCACTGATTTTAGAAAATGAATAATCTGAAAAGATTTTTCTTTCTTTCTTTCTTTCTTTCTTTCTTTCTTTCAAAAGACCCAAAACACATGATGTACCACATAATCTACCCTAAAAATAAAGAAATTAAAGAATGAGCCATTTAACATGGATGGAAGGAGTCTCCAGTGTCAGCGCTTTGTACACATCTTCCCACATCTTCAAGACAGACAAGTTTACACTTCAGTAGATAAAAAAATACATGTCATTCTTTATTAAATAACAATTGCTGTCATTGGAAGATTTCTCTGGTAAAACAGAAATAAAACACCGCTTCATCAAATCACCTCATTGTTGATTATTTTTCTATAACAGCATGACAAGAAGTGGGGTTTTTTTTGTAGATTCCTGCAGAATCTCTGTGCTGTGTGTCATGTTTTGTCCTGTAAAGAAAAGAGTAATGTCCACTCATCGCTCTGCATCTCTGATAAATGGATGAGTTTCGGAATAATGGATTAGCACCATTACACGGATGAGTGAAGCGCAGGATGAGAGAGAGAGAGAGAGAGAGAGAGAGAGAAGGGGGTGTTACTGCAAAGTGCAGTAGAAAATTGTGAGAGATCGCGAGCGGTAGTGAGTGAAAGGGAGCGGAGGAAATGTGTGTGTGTGTGTGTGTGTGTGTGTGTGTGTGTGTGTGTGTGTGTGTGTGTGTGTGTGTGTGTGAGAGAGAGAGAGGGATGGAGGGATGGAGGTGGAGGTGGAGGGAGGAGGCGTGCTGGGAGATTAAGGAGAGGCGTTTTGGCAGAGCGCCGCTCGGCTCCTCCCCCCTGCTGTGATGTTACGAGTCTCGCGGTTGCTGCTGTTGCTCAGAGACGGCGCGCTGCACGAGGCGGCTTTTCCCCTAAACTCCAGCTCACGCTCCCCCCCTTCCCTCCAACTGTGCTGTGTGCTTTCTCATTATTGTTTTTCTCTGTGCCGTGTGTTTCAGCGCGTTTGCCGCTCACCTGCGCGTGTTCATTACTTTGCCTGGTGTTGCTCTGTTTTTTCCTTCTCTGTGCATGTGCTGGTTGTGTCTCTGTGATGTCTCGCTGAAAAATCTCTGCACTCTGTCACAATTTTTTCTCCTGTACTGACTGTGTCTATTTTTTTCAGTGCATCGTTATTTTTTTATATTTTCCTGTGCTGTGTTTTGTGCATTTTGTATTCACTTCTTTCTCAGCACTTTCTTTGTATTTCTCCATTTTTTCTCTGTGCTGTAAATTGTCGTAATTTGTTTTGTGCTGTTTGGTCCCCAGTTTTTCTCTGTGTAGTTTTTCTTCCTGTGTCTAGTTTTCTCTGTACTGCAGTTTTATCCTGTGCTCTTGAGTTTTTTCCGGTGTTCTGTTTTTTAAGCAAGGTTTGTCTCTAATTTTCCCTTCGTTTCTGAAACAAATTTTTTTTCTTAGCAGTTTTCCTGTGTCACTTTTTCTCTGTTATGTGTGTCTTTTGAATTTCCTGTGCTGTTTCTCTTTATTTCTATGCAAAGGTTCTCTTATTGTGTCCGGTTTATCTCTCTGCTGTTTCTATTCTTCCCCTTCAGCAGTTTTTTATTGTCTCTGTGCTGTAATGTGTCTCTAGTTTTTTTTCTCTGTGTTGTTCCTGTCTATATTTGTCCCCACTGATGTGTCTGTGGTTTTTTCCTGTGTCGTTTTTGTGATTTCTGTGGATTTCCCCCCACATTCGAGGTGTGTGTATCTCTACCTTTTCTCTGTGCTGTTTCTCTGATCATTTCTTTGTGTTGTGTTAATCTGTATTGTTTCCATTTTCTTTTTTTAACACTGTTTCACACCTCAGCACTCTTGCATCTCCCTGTTCTGTGCTGTGGTGTTTATCCCCGTTTTCTCTCTGCTATCTCTGTCGTGTTGGTTGTGTATCTTTTTTTTTCATTCTCGGTAGTGTTTCTGTCTCTAGTTCTTTTCCTCTGTGCTGGTTGTGGCTCTTTTTTTTTCGTGTAATGTTTCCGTGTCTATAGTTTTCTTCCTGCAATGTTTCTGTTTCTCTTGTTTTCTTTGGTATATATCTCTAGGGTGTTTCTGGTGTGTGTGTGTCCCTAGTTTTCCTCTGTGCTGTATATCTTGCTGTAGTTTTGTCCTGTTCTTTTTCTGTCCCTGGTGTTTTTTTAATGTGCTGTTTGTTCTTTATTTTTTCTCTCAGGCTGTTTCACCTTGCGCTGCTTTCCTCTCTCTCTGTTGTGTCTGTGCTTCAGGAGTTTCTCTGTGTTGATTGTACACCTTTAGCATTTCCTCCGCTCGATTTCTGCTTGCATGTTCAGTGTTTAATCAGTTTCTTCACATTGTGACCTTGTTCTGCATGCTCAGTCCGTTTCTGATTTTACGTTCTCTGTGCTGTTTGTGTGTTTTGTTTGTGCATGATGTCTGTCTATTAAGTGTGTGTCTTTTCTTGTTGCACTCTCTGTGTGTGTTTTTTCCTCACTGTGTTATGTGCTTTCAGTAGTTAGTGGTTAGTTTCTATACCTTATCACTGCATCATGTCTGTTTTTGTTTCAGTTGCTGAAATCGCAGCTACGTGTCACACACATGTGGAGAATGAAAGATCGCCTGCTGAAGCAAACATCTGTATCTTCCTTTGATTTCTAACATCATTGTTGTTTTTCTCTGTGCTATCTCACTGCTAAACCTGAGACTCAACCTGCAAAACACATATGTGTACATACACACACACACACACACACACAGCAAAAATGGAGTCAACAGCTGTCAGTGGGTGCATTAGTGTGGTTAGAAAGGATGTCTATGAGGGGACATTTCCTCACGTGTGTGTGTGTGTGTGTGTGTGTGTGTGTGTGTGTGTGTGTGTGCCAAGGGCACAAACAAGAGAACAAAATCCCCTGTGTCACAGCGTGACTGTTCCGCATTAGCACTTCTAGAGAGCGAGAAGGATGGTGTGTGTGTGTGTGTGTGTGTGTGTGTGTGTATGTGTATGTGTGTATGTGTGTGTGTGTGTGTGTGTTGCTTAATTTAGCACATGACCGGCTACACGAGCGCTGTTTAGTGACAATCATCCTGAGGACCCAGAAGAGAAGACGACAGGGAGAACGAGCTCAGACAGAGACAAAGCAGCAGGGAAGCAGGAGTGAAAGCAGTATGGTTTTTTTTTTTGTTGTTTGTGCTTGGAGAGAAGAGACAGGAAGTGAACAAGTTCCCATTTCCTGTGTGCTGAATGTTATATGAGTTCAGGATATTATAAGTTGATTAATTCTCTAGAATGGCGGCTCTGACAGGAGTGCAGGTTTATATTAATGTGCCGGCTTGGATATGTTAGCGTTTCCATAGTAACAGCTGGTGCACAGGGACGTGTACGCCGGCTTTCTGATAGTTTCCCATTTATGAAAGGAGTCTCCAGTGCCAGAGGGAAAGCTGGAACTGCAGGTCTTCTGACATCTGCAGGACTTTACGCTTTTTGTGGTTTCTTGGTAACAGGACGAGTCCTCAATCAAGAGAGAGAAAATAATCCTGAGCAGTGCTTTAGTGTTAATATTTCATTTACAACTTTAATTATATGATGATGAAGAGGATGATGTGCAAAAAAAAAAAATTCTGATGTAGGAAAATGAAGAGCAGAAAGTCGAAAGACTTCAGGAGATTAATGTTATTAGCATTATTAGAAATTATTTATCTCAAGCAATACATATGGGAATTATACAGTGTGTGTTTGTGTGTGTGTGTGTGTGTGTGTGTGTGTGGACATGGTTATTCGAGTGGTAAGGTTCCACACCTCCGGTCCGCTGGAGAAACATGAAACGACCTCCCGTATGATTTCACTGGTAGCTCCTCTCACACACACACACACACACACACACATACACACACACATACACACACACACTCTAGCACAGCCTTGCGCTGCTGATTAGAAAATACATTATTCATAACGAATCTGTGGCCCTGAATGAACAAGACGAGAGGGGTTAGAGAGGGAGAGGGAGAGGGAGAGGGAGAGAGGAAGAGAGAGAGGGAGAGAGAGACTCCTGAATGTGAAATATTTTTTAATAGCACAATCAAAATGGCTGCTATAACATTAGCATTCGAGGAAATCCATTTCCGTGTCCTCTCTCATGCTAGCTCTTTGCTTAATGCTCTGCGTTAGCAGGGAGACGGTCTGGGTTTAAATGGTCTCAGTGTAGCGTTGTTGAACTCTCTACAGTGTTCACTTTTTATACTTGGCTATACTAAGCTAGTTTAGATATACTGGTAGTATTTTTGATAAAATGTTTAAATCTTATTTTAGTCATGCTTTGTTTGTCATTTGCTTTAGTTACTAAAACTGTAAACTTCTTTTTTCCCCCATTAAGCTTCACTAATACGTTTCCAAAACGCAAATATTTCCTAAGTTTTACAAACATTTTACAAACATGCGTTCCCGTTACAGGCTTACTGCAAGCCGTCTGCTCTCAATTCGAGTGAAGGAGCACGTTACACACAGTTATGCTGCAGAATTACACCACAAAATGCAGTTTGCTTTAAAATTCCAAAACAGGGGTTAAATAATGAGTATCTGGCCACAGACTGTGTGGTTAAATGTAAAACATGATCCGCTCCAGGATGGTGTGATGCGACACGGACTGCTGTTTCTACCATGATGTGGACCACTCCCGTGTAACTGCACCGTCTGAAGCGTGGACACTTCGCAAGGCGCTGACACTACAGACTCCTTCCACAAATGTTAAATAAACTTCTCCATGGCAATGATTATGTGGAATGAGCCATTCTATACAAACAATAACATATTAGAACAGGCGCATTAATAAAAAACCTAGTCACTGCTGAAACTGCTGTCCACGTTGAGCTGCTCTAAAAAAATACCTTCTGACCAATCAGATTCAGGAATTCGACTGTATTCTTGAAATAATGTCGAAAGGTTTGCTAACATTAGTGTGAACACATCTCTACATGCAACTTTAATGTTAGCATCCCACATGTAGAGCACATAAGAAGGTGAGAGCAACGGTGCAGTGGATGAAATCGTCGTATAACTGTATTTACAACTCAAATGCGAAAACGGAATTGCCCAGTTATTTTCTTGTTCTTAGTTACATTCCCCCATTTCTTTTGAGTACAAGGATGAGTTATTGTTTAGTCGCCATGTCGTGCGTCGACAGAATGAGCAGTAGCTTGCTTTTAATTAACCTATCTAGCATTGCAGGGAAAATATCCGCTAGTCACAGACAGACAGCTCATAGCGAGGCGAAATGACAAATATACATAGTAATCAAGAGTAACAAAAAACCTTACATCTTAGCAAGTGAGCATCTCCGTTCTGGTCAAAATGATCTTGTATTTGTTCACAACAAACTAAAGATAAGATGATTACACCCAATGGTAGACTTTTTTTTTAAACTAATTTTAACCCTGTTTAATTGGCAGATCATTCTTCTAATCTGAAGCTATTTTATCTAGAAGGAGGAAACAATATGTGCCATTAGAATAAGAAAATTTAAGGCTTAAAAAAAAGATTAAAAGCATTTTATAACCAGCTGAATAATCCGATAATCGATTTGTAATAATCTCATAGTGAGATATGGACAGATTTGCACATTTTCAAGGATTTAGACAGGGTTCTTAATGTGAGGTCCACGATTTATTAATGCTGTTACAGTTGCAGAATTCACAAGCTATTCAAGTCGTTATATTTATTATTGTGTTTTTAGATATTATATTATGTGATGGTTCATTTGAACTGAATGCTTTTAAACTTCAAATGTCAAACCTATAAATAATGTCAACTGAATAAATAATGTTTTCATTAAAAACTGAGAAATTTTAGTTTCTCCATAGAAAAATATCGTAATGTGTCGAATTCTCTCACATGCTAGTTGCTGCTAGCCCGTGACTTTATTTAGCTTTCCTTCATGAACCTTT
The DNA here is from genome assembly GCA_030068235.1 of Notoglanidium macrostoma. Lineage (NCBI taxonomy): Eukaryota > Metazoa > Chordata > Actinopteri > Siluriformes > Auchenoglanididae > Notoglanidium > Notoglanidium macrostoma. Next base: position 32,150,121 of record JAQQZR010000023.1, read on the forward strand.
AGCTAGCTAGCTAGTTAATGCTGTACCAGAGGTCAAAGTTCAGCTTGCTAATTCGTGGTAAAATAATTGCATGTTACATTTATTTACTGAGGTCAGATGCCTGACAGAAATGTTCTCGCATAAAAGCGCAAACACCACCAGAGTGGCTAATAATTAAAAATGAGATTAATCCGGTGATTAATCTTTGTTTTCGTTGTTGAACAAAACAAACAACACGTGACGTTAATGAATATGAATGAATGTAGACGACATACGATGAGTGTAATGAAGAGTGCGAGTGAGAGAGCGATGAGATGAAAGGTGAGTGTGTGTGGGTGTGTAGTGTCTGACGAGGCAGAGGTGTGTTAAGGGGTGTGTGTGTGTGTGTGTGTGCGTGCGTGCGTTTGTATCGACCTCTGTAATTGACCCTGGCGCTTGCACGCACACACCCGACACTCAGACATCCGCGGCAGCTAATCGGCCGGCAACCACGCTGCCTGTCAATCAGGCACTCACACATGCGTTAATATTCACAACGAGCCACTGTGAGTATGTGTGTGCGTGCATGTGTGTGTGTGTGTGCTCAGGGCAGCACTGTGATAGAGCACTGAGGCCCACTGGGATGGAGAGACCTACAGCTACCATTACTCACATCCTGACAACACACACACACACACACACACACACACACACACACACACATTGTACTTGTAGGGACCTTAGTCTTCAGTAACACCTGACATGACAAAATCACTTGTGAAGTCACAAACTGTTTTTTTAATAGAGGTGTTTAAGTCACTTATTAACTCTTATTCCTTATCTTTCTGCTTTTTTCTTACATACAGGAATTGTACACTAGGGGTGGTGTACTTCATGGACCTGGAATCCACCAACAAACTTGCAGAAGAAGAGGTGAGGAACTGCACTGCCATGGTAATGAATTTCCTACCTGTATTTCAGGAAATACCACGATTATTATTCTTGTCCACTGTGATACTGGTAGCTGCTGTTTCGTAGTACAGCTAAGAAGCGAGAGTGTAGAAAGTGACATAAATTCTCAGCAAAAAATATTTGTCGGAATGGGAAAGTAAAAAAAAAAAACAGCCACATAATTTACTCACACATTTGAAAGCAATTTTACCTGAAATGTAACATTATCTTGCACAAATTTCTAGTTATTTATGTGACTGTCTTTGTAAGAGACAGTTCAGCATCGGGGCAGGGCCACAGTTTGTTTCTTCTTACATCGTCATTGATATGAAGCTAAATGAAATCCTTCAACACCACAGCTTTGTTCTTTAAAAGTCGTACAAATTCGTACAAAATGGTCATTTAAAAAAAAATGTTAAAACATAAGCCTGATGAATGCATTTCCATAAACAAACATTGATTTGGTTAGAAGTTTGAAGTTACCGAATAAGGTACAGTTGACAAAACTTAAACTGCGTTTCATACATGGCCTCCGTATGAAAAAACCTACGTACATTTTTTCATGTTATTGCAAAAAGTTAGCAATGCAGTAATGCACATTAACAAGAATTTCTCTCTCTCTCTCTCTCTCTCTCTCTCTCTCTCTCTCTCTCTCACACACACACACACACACACACACACACA
>JAQQZR010000023.1:32171466-32182419 GCA_030068235.1 Notoglanidium macrostoma
CACACACACACACACACACACACACACACACACACACACACACACACACACACACACAAACACACAAACACACACACGCACTCACACATACACAGTGAAGTACCATCATAAACCCTACAGGATATTATGCAGCTGTTACACATACCACATTTTCATCGGTATCTATCTGTCCATCCATACGGCTTATAATAATAATAATTATAATAATAATAATAATAATAATAATAATAATAATTCAGTATAAAAAAATTGATATTTTTAGCACAGTACCTGAGAGAAACTGGAATAATTTTTGCTGTTAATTTGTTAAAAGGTTTATAAATTAGGATTTCATCTGTTTTATGGATCGTCACATCCCGGGAGCTTAGGGTCCATCTACACGTGTGTGTGTGTGTGTGTGTGTGTGTGTGTGCCTGTGTGCATGTGAGAGAGAGAGAGAGAGAGAGAAACAGAGCAGCGCTTTGCACAAACGGTCGATACACACGTGTCAGCCCATGAAATATGAGATGAGCAGGAAGTAACGCTCTAATGGAGGTAGAGAAGCGAGGCGGGGGGTGTGGGGGGAGAGGGGACTTTTAGGCTAATAAGCGTGAGTAGGTGTGCTTTTCTAGAAGGAAACATGAGATTAAAGTGGTTCAGGCAAGAAAGAAGGGAGGAAAAAAAAGATCGGGAAGGAAAGAGAAAACCATGTGCAGAAAACAGAAATACAGAGAAATATTACTGATAAGTCATGAAGGAGAGAAGAAAGAGAATTTTTTAAAAACATGGGGAGAAGAGAAAATCTAAAGTTCAGTGTTTGGGTTCATCAGAGAAAAAAACAGATAAAGAGATAAATACTGAGTCTGCAGTCACTAGTAAACTTCACTTAATTTATCACTTTTAACTTCTTACTATTTTATAATTTCAGTAAAATGCTTTAAAAAGACAGAATTCGAAAACAGATGTAGAAATAATGTAGTAAAGAATAACCTAATTTAATATTTCTATCAGAGAATGTTATTAGACATGGCTTTTAGAAGCGTGCTGAGAGTGACAGGGCTACGTACTACAAAATAAACCAAATGGAAAAAAATGAACAAATAAAGGTAAGCTCAACATCATTAAAAAGCCCCAAATGATGTGCAGATTGTCGAGCGTGTTAAGAAACGCAGGATTCACCTCAGACCACGTCGCGTTACACGCCAGTGTAATAATCATGTTCATTACAGCTGAGATTTCTGCCTTATTCTCACAGGCGCTGGATGAAATGCCGAGTTGAAAATGTGTTTAGCTGCCAGAGAGCAGTGCCTCATGGGAAAGCCGGTGTCTCTGTCACAGCGCTAAAAGATAACGACAACGCAGACTCTCGTTCTTTCGCTCATATTTCATCCCGCGCTCAGAAAACCTGTCTTATCTCTCTGCTGTGCGCCTGCGTCAGTCTGTCTGATTCCCTGTGTGTGTGTGTGTGTGTGTGTGTGTGTGTGTGTGTGTGTGTGTTGTAGCCGACACTGGGACAGCATTAAAGACTGTCAGTGCATCTCAGAGACTGTGCCAATCTCTCGCACACACACACACACACACACACACACACACACACACACACAGAGCCAATCGATGCGTACAGCACACCAACAAAAATCGGACAAATGGGCAAATGACACACATACACACACACATACACACACAGAGTTGCAGCAAAATGATGCTTGTAGCCACACCAACAAAAATCAGACAAATGGGCAAATAATAAATAGGCACACACACACACACACACACACACTTTTACAGTCTTCCTTATCGTGTAGCAATGTGTTGACTTAGACTTACTTAATATAATAAAATTATTCACTATTATTAACGACAAAGTCCAGTAAAATGTCCCGATTTCAGGACGGTCCAGTAAAATGTACCTCCTTTAATAACAGAATTAAGACTTCTCGTCCTTACGCACCATCACTTCAATTAGCTAATGTTCTACCGCCAGACCAACACGCTACCATTATACGACTGTTGCCATGGTTATGTCTCAGCTGGCGTCATCTCCCTCTGTCCTTGTTGCAATCCGTCCAGTTATTATTATTTACGTCCTGCAGCGAGAGGACAAAACGTAAACGCAAACTATGGCTGAAATGTTAATGATGCTTGTTGTCATGGTTACGTCACGATAAAAGAAAGACAAAATTGGCTTATAACAGGGATCAAACATTTCAGACACAATAAGACAATAACATGCAGCTGCTAGACGATCAGAAACGAGTCACTTTGGTTGTTAAATAAGTCGAACAAACATGCAGCATTAGAATGTGGCATTAGCTTAATGCGATCTGCAAAGCCAACATCTGTGGTCTTTAAAAAAGCTATGCAAATTTGGCTATTTATGAAATAGCTGAGACTTCGATTTGTTACAGGCCAAGCAATCTCAGTAATCACAGTAGTGTCTTTTTATTTAGTCACGTGACCATGACATGTATGTAGTCTGTAGCTATGCTAGTTACTAACCCTAGCTTAGCAAAAACTCCCTCAAATATCATTTATATTTTATTTAAATTTTTCTGCATCTTAAACTCCGGTTAGATTTTTGTGTTTCTATAGAAAAACAGCGAGCGCTTCCTTGAGTGTCTTTGTTCTGACATAAAAGTGCAAAACCTCTTTTCCCACAGGATATAATGCAATCTTTACCAACACGTCAATTCAGACGGGATACAGATATTACCTGGAGATATGTCTACTGCTTGTTTTATAGAAGAGAAAACACAGTGTAATCTTTCCAGTCATGTACAGTCCATAAAAATAAGACGGACGTGGCTGACTCAGACTCAAACCCTAGACGCTTCTAATTACAATGCACACCTCCATGTGGAAATCTAATCCAGTCCCAACAAGGCTTTGGTTCTACATCAACACCATCAATAGCTGATATGAGGTGCTAACAGCACAGAGGTGCTAGCTAGTGTTAATGACGTCAGAGGAATATTTTCCTGATGGACAGAGGGATTAATAACTGGAGAAATACTAATTATTGCTGCATAACAAATTATGTCAATAATTAGTACATCAATTGTGTAAATGAAAATTTAATGATAGGGTTATATTTTGATCCTTACATCTTCATTTGTTCATTATCACGTCAGGGTTACGATGATGTGTGTTAATTAAATTAAGAAACATTTGTTTCTTCATCAGTCCAACAGCACTCAAGTCTGAACACAGCGCTGAAGCAGGTCACTTACATCACCATTTATCCCTCAAACCTTTTTCCACCTCTATTTTTCCATGTTTTACCTCAGCTGATTGTTTCTTTTTTGGAAATATTTATACCTTTTTAATTTTTTAAAATTTCCCATATATTTATACACACACACACACACACACACACACACACACACACACACACCTTCCAAACAGTTAACTGGCGAGTTGTCTCTCTGTAGATGCGCGTGTGCTTTCACTCTCGTTATGATTGCCATCTCTTACGTTCTCAGCAACGCATTCCTCATGCTCTTTGCAGATATCTTCCCTCCGTCCCTTTCATCTTTCGCTTTCCGCTGTCTCGCTTTATCTCTCTCTCTCGCTCTCTCTCGTGTTTAACCCACCTTCTTCCTCCCTCTCACACACGCTCGGCTTTATTCTTTCTCTCCACGTTCTCTGCGTGGAAAATTGCTTCATTTAAATGAATGTTTCAGAGATAAAAGTAGCCACAGAGGTGCTGAGACGTGCCGAGTCTCGACACACACTGTCAGGTATCGCTGTACTTATGGGGACCGGATCTGCTGAACGTTTTGTAAGGACTTTGATTTTATGGTCACGTTTTTTCTGTAGTTCAGAGGAAACAAAGAATTCACTTTCTGTGTGTGTGTGTGTCTCTCTCTCTCTCTCTCTCACACACACACACACACACACACAGTAAATGTGGGGACCAGCATTAGGCAGTGTCACTTCAGTAAGTAGCTAATATGTGTCCCGGTGATGAATGGTGAAGCTGATTAAATTGAGTTAAACTATCGCATCAGCTGAGTACCGTTTAACTCGTACCATTTAACCATACATCTTTTTATATTATTAACATAAGCTATGTTACATTTTTCCATGTAAACATTTTTTTGTTTCCATGTAAACAAATTTCAAAGCAACTTTCAGAAAGTGTGTGACTAAATCTGTGTTTCTATCAACTACAGTAATGCAAAAATCCTAAACCTGAAGTAACAGTGATATTTCAAAAATTCGTACTTGGTCAGACTCCATTGGCTCCACCCATTCCTCTATGTATGTAGAGCACAGCGTACTCGTCCCTTACCCCACACAGTGTGTGGTTTTGTTATTTTTCTATTTTTATTTTCAGCAGTATACAAAACATTTATGTATGATAAATTTACATATGATTTAGTATATGATAATGCTCACCTTTCACCGCTGCTGTTCCAATTTTGGTTGTTTATCAACTGGTGGCATTATCCTGGTGGGTGTGGCCTGTACAGCTGTTTACATTCCAATAAGAAACACCAGAAGCTGAAATGCTGCAATTTATACACATCAACACAGTTTTAACATCTTAAAAATATTTTCTCATTTTAATGAAACTATAAGTAAGTTTTTTCTTTCATATGTGTGCGATAAACATCCTGTAGCTAACTTAAAGGGTGAACAGAAACTGTAAAAAGGAGATTGTGTGAAAAAAAACTGGTACTGTGATTAAATAAAGTGAGGATGACCTGGATAGATTTGATTACATTGCTTACGGCGGAGGTCGTAGGAAAAGATAGCTAACCCCGCCCCTTTTTCTACATTTATCTTCTCGAACAAATTGAGCTGTGAGAATTTTTAAGCATTTGTAAGCATGAGACCATGTTGTATAGGAAGCTGGTGCTTTAATGAATGGTTCATTTGTAAAATTCAAAATAGCGATCACAATTTAAATGTTGCTGGTTGGTAAAATCGCAGCTACGTACCGTGGAGTTACTCATTGCACTTCGAGAACTATGCTACATGTTTCTCGTTCAAACAACCAATCAATCAACTTATTAATATTTCAACTAGTATTTAGCAGCTGGCGTCAACACTCAATCAATTGATGATGCGTTTCGAGCGCGAGGCGTCACAGGTTATCGATAATCGACTCAGAGTTTGGGGCATTCGCCAGGAATCGATGTGAGCTTCCACGAGCAGAAGGTCGGCTGCTCACAGTCTGCTCAAGCTCTTCGTTATTTTCCCTAACCGTTCATCTCTCTCTCTCTCTCTCTCTCTCTCTCTCTCTCTCTCTCTCGCTGTCTCTGTAAGATGAAAGAGGCGCCCGGCGGAATTCCATTTGCAGTGCGCTTTTAAATAGCTGCGGCGGCACGCTCGCGAAAGGGAGCCTGATGAAAAGAACGCCGGGAAGAGAGGGAGAGAGAGATTTTCAGATGTCGAATTTGAACTTATTGTTTTCGTCCTCCCCCCCCTTTAAATTCATGAAATGATCTTTTACATTGTTTTAAGTCAACGAAACAAAGCAAAGACAAATTCCAGCTACATAACGATGAATTTTGTAGGAATACACAGTAATACATTTAAAAAAAAAAAAAACACCACACTATTAACTATTAATTCTCATCTCATATTAATAAAGCAGGGCGAGAGAGAAAGAGAGAGAGAGGAAAGAGAGAGAGAGAGAGAGAGGGAATTAAAGGAAGCATCCCAAGGACAATGGAGCGAACATCAAACGGCCTCGCTGCATGGTGAGTGTCTCTTTCTCTCTCTCTCTCTCTCTCACACACACACACACACACACACACACACACACACTCTCCGGCAGACGGTTGCCTCAGCGCAGCCTTGGCCGCCACATTAATTCTTCATGAGCGTGTAGCTATGCTCGCGACTGAAACCGGAGTTGTTTTCCGTGACACGAGCTCCGAGGCTGTGAAGATCGCGCTGATCTGAAGTCACTGGATAAAGAAGGAAAGCACAGATCGTAGTTGATCTTACAAACGTAGAATTGCCACTACGATTAATCAAACGAACTTTTAAAGATTCCAACAGTCGCACCAAGTCACCTAGTCACGTTGCTGTAGTTTGCGTCACGAGCGGGCTCAGTCGCAACCTTCATGTAAACATGGCCAGTAAATATTTATATTAACAACATTTCCCTGAAGTGGGAATACAGGAGCTTGTCGAGGTCCTGCTGTGCTTCCTGTTGATGTTGGAGCTGTTTCCAGACATTTTTCGGTCAGCTGGATCTCTTCAAACTACATTCTTAACCTTGACATTTCAGCAGGCTGAACATTAAGTGAAACATTTTAAATAAACAAGCAAACAAACAACTAATTAAAAATTAGTTTTAACTTGTAAAAAAATACATTTTATGAAGCTTTCACACAAGTAGTTAAATTACATCAGTGGGAAGTACAATAGGAAAAATCCTCCTTTAGGTTTGTACTTAGAATCATAGCTAGCTCGCAGTGTTTACCACACTAAGGCTACCACAAGGGGCTACTGCTAACAAACATTACCTCATGATATTTTGGCAAGCTAGCTAAAGGAACCACAGGAGGTTATTGCAAGCTAGTTAAAGTCATCACAAGGGGTTAGGTGAAATTTCCCATATGATGGTACAAGTTCAGTAGTAACAATCTACACTATATTTATGCCAACAAAGCTAACTTAGCTAGCAAGGTTAAAAAAGTACAAGAAGTTATTTATTTAGATGAAAATGTAAATATTTTTCATTAAATAGCTCAAACGTATTGCTAGACAGCTAAAGTTACCACATGACATGCTAGCTAACTAAAGCTGCTACATAAGAAGACTGTTAGTTAGCTAGCTTGGCTAACTGGAGTCTGCTGTTGTTGAAAATCAGTCCCTCTTCTTACGTAATTTTAATTCACTATTTGAACACTCATAGAAACGAGTTGCCACATCAGCCGCCACCTTTCTGTCGCTATGAATTGTGGGTCTTTTGATTCTCACGTCCCGGATATTTTGTCAGGACCAAGTACACGTCCCTGTAGAATTGACTCATTCTTGGCACATGGAGAAGAGGAAAGCTGTGTAGTGGAGGAGTGAACCTGGTGATCTGGAGCCCCAGTGCATTGTGGGTCAGGGTCAGGGATGCCAGTCTGAGCGATTACCCTCCTGTCCAGGGCTTCTGTTTTTGTCCACACACACACACACACACGCAAACGTCAGTGGTTCACTGCTGCTCTGTAGGGGGGTCCGTCTGGGGGATTCATGGCCCCTGAGCCTCTGCCCTGTTTACTGACCTCAGTGCGCACACGCACACACACACGCACACACTTTTTTTTGCTAGCACGGCGCCCCAGGGCTTATATGGCCTATACGGCCTTTCTCAGAGAGCTCGAGCGAGCGTGTATGTGTGTGTGTGTGTGTGTGTGTGTGTGTGTGCGCGAGCGCGAGCGTGTGTAGCCCACGGCTTTGATCTGCAGCTGAAGGGCACTCACGGGCCACATCTCCAACTACGTGAGAGTCTGCAGCCCAGCTGGAACGACAGAGCGAGGGGGAGAGGGAGGGGGAATTCCTCCGCTGCTGTGGGAATTGGGACACGACCGCTCACGCTATTAATATATCGAGTGCTGTAGGCCTCAGAGAGAGAACAAGAGTGCGAGAGAGGGGGAGAGAGAGCGAGAGAGACGGAGGAAGAGGGTGATTGATTTTCACACGAGCGCTAACATTTCCGCACATCGTCGATATAATCGATGGTGGTGATTAATGCCTCAGCCGCCACGCTAAAAGAACCAGAATTTGTTTGTGTGGAAATTCCCCTCCCTCTTCCATCACGCTCGCAAACCTGGAGTCAGGAATTTGGACCAAATTGCAAAACAGTCATTTGAAGCCTATTTAAGGTCAATTATTAATTTTGTAACGGCTCCCCTGTGCTAGGTCAGCAATTTACATCCTGCTCCAGCGTCCACGTGAGCGAAAGCGTTAACCCTGAAACCCTCAGCTCGTGAATCCTATTCTGCCTTTTGTAAGCTGTTTTGGATAAAAGCTGAAGGAACGTCATTTTTCATAAAATTCACACCACCACATGCCATATTTTCCCGGCAATAGAGATTTTAAGCATTGCCAGCTGTAGGGACAGCTCCGGCGACCCTGCGTTAACTCTGTAGCCTCACAAATCAAAGTCACTCCACAACAGCTGTGAGCAGAATTCAACAATTTGTGAAAAAAAAACCCAAAAAAGCCACAGGTTTATTTTCATTAACGAGTTAGATCTAATACGTTGTCGTTTCTATAGTAACAGCTCATTCGCAGGGATTTGTACGGCAGATGTGTGATTTAAAATTTATGCCTAATAAAGAATAATTTATTTCACGTTGATGGAAGGCGTCCCCAGTGCCAGCGCTTTGTAAGACTAGCTGGGTTTCCATCACAGGTTTGGGCAAAATTGTGAATTGTTTGATTTCCGCCCAGTTACATTATCCGATTAAAGCTGGGTTTTCTCCTCACACGATGGTTTTCTCCTCTAACAGAGAATTCTGTTTTCAGAAAGGCAGCATTTCCGTTTGCTCTTCGTGTCATGTGACAAACGCAGAAATGTCATCTGAAAACCGCCTCATTGGAGAATAAAAGCTTTTTATTCCTTACAAACGTCAAATTTACTCAGTAAAAGAGTAAAATGGCCTCAGGTTTGTCTCCAGTCTCTGTCTCTGTAGCTGCAGCTGTTGCTTAATGTCACTATGGAGTGTAACTCTCCGTTGCCATGGTTTCCCAGGTTATGATAGTTTGGTTACACAAATATCCATTAAACATCTGCAAACTTACATAACAGCCATTTTTTAAAGCGGTGTTCATGCACGTTCTGAATATTCCATCCCAATTGTAGTCAGACTCACTTCCTCGAAAAACAGTACGTTAATTAAGCAGTGACTCATGAAGCTAACACGAGATCAAATGCTGCAAGTTTGAGCTCAGGATCAAAAACTGCGTTATCAATCTTTGTAATTAGCACCAAGTTGCTGAGGTATAAACTGGTGATTTAAAAGATATTTTCTAAAAAGAATTGGTTATTCACACAAGCTTAGGTTAGTTTGCTGTTACAGAAGTTAGCTAGCATTACAGCCATTGGTGCACATTAGCTAACCATAAAAAGCTAGCTGGCTAACAGTGCCATTACATTAGTTATGAACTAGAGCTAGCTATATTATCTTTGTTAAATAAATAGATAAATAAGGTATTAAGCTAGAGAAAAGACATTAGCTCCAGAACCCAGCTAGCTCAACTCTGTTACTACGAGAATCTCAAGAGCGACTCTGTCAGGAGGACCGTCACGGTCACCACGTCGTTTATCAGGGTGTGTCATCTCCACGCTTCGCTGACTGGCTACGGATTCGGAAACAGATTCTCTGGTTGATTATGAGAAAAAAACAGTCGAGAGAAATCCTGCAGTCGTTCCCCGAGAGAGAGAGAGAGAGAGAGAGAAAGAGAGAGAGACAGGGGGAGAGAGAGGGAGAGAAAGGTAGAGGGAGGGAGAGAGGGACAAAGAGAGAGAGAGACGGAGAGCGAGAGAGACGGAGAGGGGGGGAGGGAGAGAGCGACCGAGAGAGGGAGAGAGAGAGAGACGGAGAGTGAGGGATTTGGCTCTTTATCTCTCCGCCGCTCTGCTTCGCCAGTAAGCAGGATTAATGTGGCTGTCTGAGCGGGAGCCAGGTACACACACACACACACACACACACACACACACACACAGGCAGGCTGACACATGCACCCATACACACATGCCAAAAGCTCACTCACACCCACACACACACACACACACACACACACACACACACACACACACACACGACCAACAGTGCACACTAAAAACCACAGATATAACCCTTGTTCTCTGTCCTGTACACACACACACACAGACAGAAGGAAGCACCTGTTTCTCCCACAAAAACACACCCACCCACGGTGCAGTCAATGCCACACCCATCACTCTGGGTATCCTCTCATCCTCATCATTTTTTAATTCATTTCACCACAGAGGAAATGAAATGTGGGAATTTGTACCGTAATCGTAACACATTTAAGGACTCATGTTTTCACATTTCTATACAATTAAAATGTCGATAAAACTAATTTTTTGGTCACTTCCCCATGTGTCGTGTAAATCGCCATCACACGCTCAGTCCGTATTTTTTGCAAAAGTTCATCTCACACTTTGGGTTTGAGAATTTCACTGTGTAGATATGATGACTCGTAGCGACCACTTGTAGAATGGTACCGTTTCAGCCCCGCCCCCTCAGCTTCGTGCTGCTCCGCCTCTTCAGCTGTCTACAGAATCCACTTAGACCCGCCCCTGAATCTGTCTACTGCCATTCACTTGGCGCCACTCTTTCTGCAGTGTCTGCATGTCCTTCAGCTATCTACAGAATCCGCTCAGCTCCACCACCTCACCTACTTACAGCACTTGCTTATGTCCACATGGCCCCACCCCCTTCAGCGAGCTAAAGCCTCCATATAGTCCTGCCCCTTTCAGCAATCTACAGCACTGAGTTGGCTACGCCCCTTCAGCTAACTATAGCGTGCACTCGGTCTTCCCTCTTTGATAATCTATATCCACTTGGCCCCACCCCTTGAGTGATCTTTAGTAATGGTTTAGCCCCACCCCTTCCTTGCTCTGCAGCAGTCCACTTAGCCCCGCCCCTGCTCATCACAGTAGTAAGATGCTTTATTCAAAACCCTCCAGCCATAGCGGAGTTTTGCATTGCTCCTACTGATTTGTTGATAATGTATGAAAACTATAAATTCGTAAAGTCGATGAAGATTAGGATCACTGATGCAGATTTACGAATCGTTATAAATTTGCATACGATAACTTTCGAGGGTAAAATTCCTCCTCGGTAACATTTATTACGTAATTACATGCAGTGACTAAGTGATGACATTATGTCACATCACAAACTTCTTTGAACTTTTATACGTACACATTTCTCGTAGCCCCTCCCCCAACCCCATTCTGCAACAGAATGCCCCTCCCCCAACCCCATC
>JAQQZR010000023.1:32192936-32218526 GCA_030068235.1 Notoglanidium macrostoma
GTGTGTGTGTGTGTGTGTGTGTGTGTGTGTGTGTGTGTGTGTGTGTGTGTGTGTGTGTGTGTGTGTGCGCGCGCGAGCGCTCCTCGTTGCAGCGCTGCGCTCGTTCATCACAGTTGGGTGACGTGTGAGATTTGGCGTGCCGTTTCAGGCTGTTTGAGGCGCGCGCGCTCTCGGGATGGTTCTGAATGTTTAACGAGCTTTTGATCAGTGTGATCTGTGATCCTCCGCGCTGCAGGCGTTCCGGCTCCGCTCACGCTCGCGCTCCGGCGCGTCGACGTGTTTCCTGCGGAACGGGAGAGGGGAAGAAACCACGGCTGCACGTGGGAATGATTAGAACAAGGAGCATAATTAGATCAGACACCAGGATGTGTGCACGCTTGCTCAAGAAGCGTCTGGTGTGTGTGTATGTGTGTGAGCGAGAGAGGCGCTGTCAGCATATCTGTCCTACCCCCCCACCCCAATCCAACCGCGAGCTTTCAGCGCGTGCATAAAAATGAAAGAGAGAGAGAGAGCGAGAGAGAGAAAGAGGGGGAATTTGACAGCAATAGAAAATGCGTGTGTGTGTGTGTGTGTGTGTGTGTGTGCGCGCTCATTGCCTGGCAGCACTCACACATTGCCTGTCTGTGTCGCTGTCCCACACGGTGTCCTCCTTGGACCAACAACTTGGCCAGGCTCCCAGACGCACGCTCGTGCGCACACACACACACACAGAGCAAGGCGGGGGAGGGACATAATGTCAGCCGGCTGCACGAGCCCTCAGCGTGATTACGAAGTGATGCAATCTCTCCGTTCATGTCGCTAAGCTGCGTTTACATCACCAAACAGTCCAGATTGTTTTTCTCCGTCTGCTCACACAGATCAGATGCCGGTTCGTAAACAGCTCACATCGGATTTTTTTTTATCTATTACAGGCCAAAGGAGGATCTGCGCGCACACATACACACACACACGCGCGCGCGCGCGCGTTTAGCATTTAGCTTCGCTTCTCACTCAAAAAAATACACTAAATCTTTACAAACGAGTCAGAATCGCTCCAGGGGAACGACACCACGGCCTAACAAGCTAACATGAAGACGATTAAATGGTTAACAGCATTTATTACAGTTCTGCATTCATTTATTTAAAAAAAAAAACTCAGAATGACTTCATTAATAATAAAATATCAGGCGGAGAGGTGTTCCTGTGATCGAGAGGAATTCACTCAAAAGAGTAGATGTGCGAGGAAAAGCACCGTTTATCACCACTTGAGATTTGAGGGAGAAAAAAACCCTGGGAAAATGCAAATAAATAATTGATGAATAATAAATAAATAAAGATGTAAATACATATAGAAGATTTCTAGTGGAGTTTTGTTTGCATGAAAAGCGCGCAAGACAAGGAGGATAAATTATGGATAATGACGGGATCCGAACGCTGCACACTCTCAAACACTCTCTCAGTGAGTGAGTGTGTGTAAGATGCAGGGAGAACTGATGTAAACTAATAATACTAATGTTACTACGTTACTCGACTAGCGTACTAGCTTATGTTACTGCTTGATGCCGGGAAGAAATCTGATGCTTCTCACTAGTGGTTGACTTCACGGCTGTGTTCCAAACACACAATGCACATTATGTAGTGTCCCTAATTATACTGATGACAAAAGTGTGATTTACAAATTAAAAAACATGATAAACTGTTATAAGACATGATCATCTGCACAATTTAGGTTTATTGATGAAATTTATTAGTGCATTTAACCTTATGGTGTGTATGTGGGTGTGTGTGGGTGTGTGTGTGTGTGTGTGTGTGGGTGTGTGTGTGCAGTAGAAAACTAGGTTAATTCTTATCTGCTACTCTTTTAAATCCAGAGTGAAGTCAGAAACACTCATTTATCATACAATAGCAAAGGCAACAAGAGATAGAGTGCACGCGCACACGCACACACAAACATACTTATCTGCATGACAGTGCAAGGTAGCAGGTCATGGTTTGCTGTGATTAGCTATGGATAACTGATTAATGTCAACCCTGCACAAATTACACACACATGCACACACACAAAATCAGACAATGATATGAGAAAGTTCAGTAACTTATTTGACCCAGATTCTGAGAAGATTCAGAAAGAGAGAACGTGAGTAAGGTGTCTCAGGTGGCGGAGGTAAAGCGGTCGCTGCGAGGTGTCTGACATCTTCTGCATGGAACAGTTTATACATTTTACTTGCAGAAGCAGCTGAAGGATCGAGTCTTTATAGCTGCTGTAACATACATGAGAACAGGAACTAACTTTCACAATATTAAATGAAACTGAAAACCTCTGTGTGTGTGCGTGTGTGTGTATGTGTGTGTGCGTTAGATAAAGAAGCCTTTGTCATGAGCCTGAGAGAAAAACACATTAGCTAGACAGGTATTTAGCCAGCTAGCACGTCTGTGCATTTCTATTCATCAGATAATTTACTATGTCTAGCTTGTGTGTGGAACGTTACATTTAGACTCATTTTGATAACGACCTCCTCTGAAAACGTGCTGTGTGTGTGTGTGTGTGTGTCTGTATCTGCGCTCCGTATAGCTATGAATTCGCACATTACGATTTATTGAACATTTTCAAGTGAACAATAAACGCACTAAAGGTACAAAATATGTTCCTGTGGTGGTTCCACACCAGCAACAATGAAAGGTACAGTTGGGTGCCATTATTTTGTGTGTGTATGCGTGTGTACAGGTACAGGCATGCCATTCCCCACACACACACATAAGTCCTCTCTCTCTTTTTATCTGATGCAGGGTCTCGTACACTCCTCCTCCATCACCCCTCATGCTGGTGGAACCACAACAAACACTCGTGCTGATGTCAGCAATTTTATCTCACGCTTCTGAAACAGATCAGTAAGAGCATCAACATCAGCACCAAGTACTGAACCGTGACCGTCCCAGTATACAGCTCAGGAACTGTCTGTCAAGAACGGGTCCGTTTTCATTCAGCTGAGCTTTGACCTTGCAAATCTGTGAAATGCGAGCCAACAGAAATCAAGAGGGCGGGGCTACAGGGTCTGCTCTGGCATCAGAGAGCTCCCAAAATGTCCTGAGGGAATAAATGGTTCTGGAACTATCCCATTTTCATTCAGCTGAACTTTCCAGCAAAGAAGGAGGGGGCGGGGCTATGGGGTCTACTTTCTGGAAAACAAACAAACAAACAAACAAACAAGAACACGAAGTCCTGTGCAGATGTTTAATGTCCAGGAGAACGCTTCAGCATATCACATTTAACCAATCAGTGACAATAAATACAGTAAACTCCACCCCTAATAGTTCCTGTTACTCTAAAACCTTCTGAGAAGTGCGTGCTGTTCCTGGAATCCAGGCAAAAGCTCCTGTTATCTGCAGTTCAGTCCTACAGAAACTCTACACCGACCAACACTACAGAGAAGCTGGTGCAGGAACCGGAAACCTAGGAGAGCTGATCTCACACACTCACATGCACACACACTCACATTCTCTCATACACTCTCACACACACAAATATAAACAAAAATATAAAATATAAAATGTTATTTATTAAAATTGTCAAAATTAGCAGTAATATTAGTTTTGTTGTTGTGGTCATTGTTGTTGTTGCTCCTTTGAGAAAGTCCTGATAAAACCTTTTTTATCTGCTATCAGCGAACAAACACACTGCCTTTCAGAGTCAGAGGTAATGTAACTCACCGGCTATTCACCTCCTAACAGCCAAGAATAGACACACAAACACGCACACACACGCACACACACACATACACACACACACACACTGTTGCTCAACAGCAATAAAGAACGACACACGGGGACCTCTCCACTCCAGAAACAGAACACACAAACAATATCAGTATGAGAGGAAATCTCTCTCTCACACTCAGTGACATAATGCATTCCCAGCTCCTTACCCTAACCTTAACTATTAGAACTTAACCCCTAAACCTGACCCTAACCTAAACCTCAACACTAAAAGCAAGACTTAACCCTCAAACATCCTTTTGAAAAAGTGAGGACCAGGCAAAATGTCCTCACTTTGTTAGTTAAATGTTTTTGGTTCTCAATACGTAGCAAGTACGTACTCACACAGATATAAATGTGCTACTGGTGCGTTTCTCAAACATATTTGTATGTTTTCTCCCCAGAACAATTATTTACTATGAATTTACTTTAAAACCAAAGCTTTCCTTTAAAAAAAATAAAATAAAATACATTTAACTGTAATCATTTATATACATGAGCTGAATTATTAATCAAAAGAACTGAAATAAACTTTGTTATTAAACGTATGGATTGACTTGACTGACCAGTAACATCAAATAACAAAAAAGTACACAAATAGTTAAATAATGTTTGTTTTAATCATTAAAGCTAGAATGTGATTCAGCCCCCTGAATCTTGGTAAACTTTTTCTTGGTAAATAGGAAATGTTAATAAGTGTAAATATGTATAAAATGTAAAATGAAGGTTTATTCCATCGCTCATTCTGTTTCAAAGAATTACAGTGTACCATTTAAATAAACATGTCTTTTTTCAGTAATAACTTACAAAACTGTAAATAAACGTGTTCTGAACCCCCCCAAACACACACACAGCTGCACGCCCCAGGCACATGTACACTGCGTGAGTGTTCTGTTTACCGTCTTTCTATTCATAGCTGCGTGACACACACAAACACACACACACATAGGTCCAGGGGGAAGTACCCCATTACAGAGATGATGAGGGTTTAGAGATCTTTCCACCTGAAGTGACCTGAGACTCTCTGAGACACACACACACACACACACACACACACACACATACACACACCTTATCACAGAGAGAGGACATGGTGACTCCAGTCTGACCTACAGCAGTACAACAAACACAGATAGTGATTTCTTTCTGTGCACTATGCCTCATTAATGACATTCATCACTCACTTTAAACCACATTCTGTGTGTGTGTTTAGAAGGAGAGTGTGTGTGTGTGTGTGTGTGTGTGTGTGTGTTTGTGTGTAGATTTAGTGGATGGGTCGGTGTAATAACTGTGTGTAAACAGGCGTGCTGCTGGAGGCGGAGTGTGTGAGTGACAGGAGCAATAGCAGCTCTCTTTGCATCATCCAGGTTTCACAGCAGTGTGTGTGTGTGTGTGTGTGTCACTGCCAGTCAACTGCATGTCTGTTTCTCATCTTACTGGCTAAATCTAGCTGTGGATGGTGTGTGTGTGTGTGTGTGTGTGTGTGTGTCTGGGGCAGGTGGTTATCATTTCAGGTAACTACTTCTTTTACTGGCTAAAACCAGCCGTATATTCTGTGTGTGTGTGTGTGTGTGTGTGTGTGTGTGTGTGTGTGTGTGTGTGTGTGTGAGAGAGAGAGAGAGAGAGAGAGAGAGATTAATTGATCCAATCCCCTTTGATGTACCTGTTTATACCCCTTTATGATGTTATGGCCTGAAAAATCCTCTACACTTTACATAGTTAATGAATATGTATGAATATGCAAATGAGGAAAGCCCCAAGTGATTTTCCTGGTCAGCTTTCTGTCAGCGAACCGCGAGTGTGACTTCAGCGTCAGAGTCTCGCTGTGCGTCACTGCTTTACTGAAACATACATAATGCTGAAAGAAAGAAACCTACTTTTTTTTTTAAAGGAAATTAAATTAAAAACAAGAAAAAAGAAAATAATAAAAAATGATTAGAATGCATAAAGGAAATAAAAACAATACTTTAAGAAACAAAAATGAAAAAAAAAAAAACTAAATAAAACAACAAAACAAAGAACGAAAGAAAAAGTAAGCTAAATAAACAAAAAGAAATGAAGAAACTAAATAAAAGAAAAAGGGATTTTAAAAAATAAGAAAGAAAAGAACAATAAGAAAAAAGAAAGAAAAGGTAATAAATAAATAAATAAACTAAACTAACCAATAAATAAATAACTTTTAAAAAGAAATATACATTAACTAAAAAGAAAGGAAGAAGGTGAATTTAAAAATGAAAAAGATAAACAGGCAAACAAACAAATAACAAAAGAAAGTAAGTTAATTTTATTGCTGTTGTAAGACACACACACACACACACACACACACACACACTCACACGAAGACACATGCAAATACACACCCATACACACACACACCCACACACACACATGCATTCACAGATGGAGACACATGCAAACACACACACATAAATCACACACTCTGTTTAGCATTAGCAAAGCAGTCCGAGCTGTTCGCTAAACCCCAGTCCGTTACTCTGCTTCAGGAGACTCAGAGATTCCGAGGCAGGTCTGCTGGCTAGCCAAACTTTACTAAATAAACACCATTTTACAGTGTAATTAAAGCCAGTAGACATGTTTGCTAGATTAGATTACGTCTCTCATCAGCTGATGAAATTAAAGTTGAAAGTCGGCTCACTAAACGGCGTCTGGGTCGAGTTTTACAAAAACAGTTACACATTTCTCCCATTTCAAAGAGACATTCACTTTACTTCTGAGACTCCGGGGGTGGAGCTACGTGTGATCTCAGCTTGTGAGGTCACTGAAAGATGAGAAAGCGAGAAAGCGGCATGGTGCATGTTCAGTTCCAGCACTTGAGAGCTAAGCTAGCTAACTAGCTAGTGTTAGTTTTGTTTATTATGGAAACGTTACATTTCGACAGCTTTTTACACTCGACACATAAAATGATTCAATAGCGGTTAGCTGAACGGCTATCTTTGACAGGACGGCGTTTCCAATTCGCATGTTTATGTTCATATATTTTTAGCTTGGGCAAAGACATAAAAATGTTTCTAGGACATTTCATTATTTTCCTACCGTTATGCTCATGCTAGCAAGCGGCAAAGTGACAGGCGACAAGTCATTTCCTCAACTCTGGCTACAAGCAACAAACCCACACGACCGTCTCGAATGATTACACAGACATTTCTTCAGATCCCCGCTCACAACTTTACTTCCTGCCTGTGATTAGCTACCTCATCATGGTTTCATCGTCATACCTGACCTCTCGTTACGTGTCTACAGATCTTAGGAAGAAAAAACAAATTGGAAGGAAAGAACAGAGATTTGAGGGGGGGGAGTGTATGTAGCTAGTGCAGTTAGCTTGCTTTGCTAATCTAATAGGAGAACGTTCTCACGTAAACCAAACAACCATTAATTTGTGTTACTTTCTTTGTGTTTAATTAGCCAGCTTGGAAGCTTATTTTAGCTACCATTTTTAATCTGAACCAAAAACAACACCCTAAACTTGTTTATTGCTAGTGTGAACCTGGGTCTTCTTAGACATTAAAAGCCAATCTACGTTTAAATGAACATCTTCTGAAGTACCTTAAGCTCCGCCCCTTCTGACTCAGACCCCTTCCCTTTCTCATCATTTCCTGAATGTCCATTTTGTGTGCATTGCTTTCCTACTGATTAGCCAAATGTGTGCATTTCCCGGGGTCACTCCAGAGTCATACATAGCATGTGTGTGTGTGTGTGTGTGTGTGTGTGTTTGTGTGTGTGTGTTCGTTCACGGTTCATTTGCTGGACACTCGGGGGATGAAAGGAAGGGAGGCCAATACACACTGACCTAGTTACAAAACACACACACACACACACACACACACACACAAGATTAAAGGATCAGCTGTGCTATGCTATGCTCAGATTAACAGTAGATACACTCCATACACACACACACACACACACACCAGTAGAGATCATGGGGAGTTTATGTAGCATTAGGCAAAACACAAAATTAATCATGTCATTACCACAACCATATCTTCCATAATTTCTTCACCCAGGTGTGCTGTTTAAAATAAAGTGCTAGCTTGACCTAAACATTGTAAACATTTAAGAACATTAGCTAATCACAGCTCTGTGCTAGTTAGCTAAGATTAAGTTAAGCTAGCCACAACTGTGAGGATAGTACGAAGAGGATCGCATGAAGTTTGGAAGCGATTGGACGACCAAGTTTAATATAAGCTCCGCCCATATAGAACCAGGGATAGACGATCAGGATGTGCACACACACACACACACACACACACACAGGTACAAGATGCTCTTCACATTAGGAAGTGTTAAATGTTTAAATACGATGACTCACATTTCCTGGTTATTCATGAGGGAAAAATGCTAATTTCTGTTTGACATCCACATACGTCACTAAGCACAGATAGCTGATGGGAAGAAAATGGTCATACCACAAGTATCTCACACACACACACACACACACACACACACACAGACAGACAGCCAGCCTGTTCTTCATCATGCCCCATGACTCATTGTCATGGATTTAAAAAGGTGAGTCAGAGCTTAAGTTCATTTAGAGATTAGCGCACAGCATGAGGGAGAATTAGAGGTTAGCGTATATCACCAGCACAGACTCTCAACCTATCTCTCTCTCGCTCTCTACTTTCCACTCACACCATTCTACATACAAGTGTTCCATTAAATACATACACATGTTAGCCCTGTGTGAACACAGTTTAAGCCTAAGATAGCAAACCACTAAACCCTGGTTTGTAATAAAAATCGGACCTGGCGGTCAAAGCTTTAACTTACTTCCCGGTCTTGCGCAATCCAGAAATCAAACATCTGAAATGCGTTTTATGGCCATGTTTGGAAACGTGGATGTCATCGGCTCTGTATATTGTAACAATACCATCATGCCTTAAAGCCACAGTTTAACATGTGGCCATGTTTTTGAATCCTGCTCTGGACGCGTTTGTAATCTTTGCCTCTTAATGCTAATCTTTTAAATAACACGAGCTAACGTGAACATACACCCTGTCAAAAACCGCTTACTTAAATCTCTGAGAGAAATCTGCAGTGCTTGGAAGCATGACAAGCTACAGCCCATTTTTGAAAACAAACAAAATGGAGGAAGTGAACAAGCTGAAACTTCTCTCACTATTCTTTAATGAACTAGCTAGCTATTTAACGTTAGCTGTTCGGTGAGCTAAATGGTCTCCGCAATTGCATCAGGACATGTGCCACATTGGCCAAAAACAAACAAACAAATAGTGATGTGAAAGTCCAGTGTGTGTTACTAAACCTAGCTAGGTCACTTTTTAGCTAGCTAGCCATTTTGGCAATCTCTAAATATACATGTAAATAGTTCTAGTTTTTACATTAATTATCGCTACTTCACTGCAACAGTTAGAAAAATATGCACAACACACTCTCCCTGTAATGAGTGAATAAATAAATAATCACATGACTTCCATGACCATGTTGCATCATTTCCTGGAGTTTGGAAAGAGTTCTACAGTGGATCAAGAAGTTAAATCGGCTGATTCCAAACATTGCTGAAAAAGTCGTTTTGTTTATTAATTCGAAGTGAAGCTCAGGGTTATGTTACTGGATTCAATTACACGATATAAAATCACAGTAATGCTTAGTAACATTTCCCAAAATAGCCAGCTAGCTAAATTAATGAAGTTGGCTGAGCTAATGTTACATAGCCATGTAAACAACTTAGCAATCCAGCTAACTAGTGATGTCACCGATGAGGCTTGTGATTGGCTGATCGAATTCGAATTAAACGTTGCTCTGTTTGACCCAGGGAATGCCTGTTAGCCTCCAACATCAGGAAGTCCAGCAGGAGTTATAAGTGCTCCACAGAGAGAGAGAGAGAGAGAGAGAGAGAGAGAGAGAGAGAGAGAGAGATGAAGTAAGCAGAACAGGAAATGAAAGATTAGACAGCGAGATCGATCTAATCAACAGCGTGACCGGAGAGAGGAAGCTCCAAAAATGCACACACACATAGATTAGCTTAGAACACACTGAGTGAATCCACTCCTATCACAGTCAGATACAAACACACACACACACACACACACAAAATGCCCACCCACCTACACACACAATTATACACCTCTGTTAATTATCCCTCTCACTATTTCTTTTCATCCCTCGTATGCCTTGACCTCTCCTTTTACCTCATTACGTTACATTCAGAATTGGTTTTGTGTTCACCGGAACATTCCATGTGAACATTCCACTTTAGGATTCACATCTTTGTGCGTCAAAATGCTCTGGTGTTGTGTGTTTATATGCAGCTCATAGATTTGTGGTTTTATATAAAGAAAAACACACAACAAGACCGCTGTTAAAGTGCTTGAGAGAATGATGTTGCTAGGCAACTACGAAGTACTGAAGCAAACGATTTTAGCTAGTGACAGAACTGTTAGTGCTTTTATACGGACTACATGAAAGCAGAGCGGTGGTGGAAATGATACAAGGTCAAGATTTCCCTCGGACGTGTTGTTAAATCACTATTAAGTAAAATGATTTTAGGGATCAAACTGCTTAGCATAAGTTAGATAACATGTAGCTAATAACCTTTAATCGAGAATATAGTTAGGCACAGCGACAGTAGAGACATGACACCAAATGTCAAGTAAGTAATTTCCCTTATATGATTTGGTAAATTATTATTAAAAAAAAGAAGAAGAAGAAGAAAAAAAACTCTGTATGAATAAAATGAAAAAATAAAAATTGGTGACTACATGCTAGCTAATAACTTCTTTTTACGCAGTCAAAATAAATGCACGGTGACAGTAGAAACATGTCAAGTCTGTTAACATTTCCCTCAGATGAGTTTGGAAATTACTATTTTAAAAAAGACACCTTATTTTTACTCTTGGCTGGGTATTAGCTATGTGGCTAATAACTTTAAGGACAATATAAAGACAGAGTGACAGAAATGCGATAAAAATCCATCAACATTTTCCTCAGATTTGTTGTTTAATTATTTGTAAAAAAGGTTGGAGTCTTTTCTGAGTAATTTTCTGAGGAATATGTTGATGTTCTTGATATTTTTAGAATGTTTCTGCTCTCAGTGTGCTTTTAAATTGTCCAAAACCAGTTAACAGCTATGTGCTAGCTAGCTTACACAACGTCCAGGTTTCTCAGGCGCCTAGCAACAGCGTTCTCACAAATTTAACCACTTGAATCAAGTGTTTAACCACTTTAACCACACTGTGTGTGTGTGTGTGTGTGACTTGAATGCACTATTACACACACTCATTCAGTCACCCCTCCCCCACCTCAAGCTCTCACACACGCTTTCGCTCTTCTGTTTGTGGGAATGAAATTCAATTCTGACTGACACTCGAGCGCCTCCCTTGAGAGCCAATCACATGCCTGATTAATGGTTGAGGAGGGAAAGTAGGTGTGGCTTCAATCAGTCCCACTGACAGGAGTGTATTAACCAATCAATAATCGCACAGAAGGGGAGGAGTGTTCAGTCACACGTGGAGCAATTAGATATGCAGCGGTTAGCAGGTAAACACAGAGAGCAGAGATCAAGGGCAGTGTGTGTTTTTATTACCGAGATTCATCATCCTCGCAACCTGCGACAGCCCCAGAAAGAGACACATACACACACACTCACAGAGCACTACAAGCATGGACACACGTACCTTTTATTATTAAACAACCATATTTTTGGTGAAAATTCTGAATTCTTTCACATACACTCACTGGCCACTTTATTAGGAACACCAGTACACTTGCTCTTTCATGCAATTATCCAATCAGCCAATCAATCATGTGGCAGAAGTGCAGTGCATAAAATCATGTAGATACAGGTCAAACGCTGCAGGAAGGCAGCAGTGCCTCAGATAACCACTGTTTACGGCCGTGGTGAGCAGAAAAGCATCTCACACAGCAACAGTCTGGGAAGCGTTGTGTTAATTAGCCTTGTGGCTCCAGTGCAAAGCACAGTCAAATGTGTATTGGCTGACTGACTACTTTTGTCGTAAAAGTGTGCAAAAATCATTAATTTCCTTTTAGCACGCATACACACACACGCATACACACACACACACACACACACACACACACACACACACAGGTAGTTTTCAGCCTCTCTCTCTCACTCTCTGCAAGCTCCTGACCTGTCGAGACTTGCGCTCTCTCTGAGCTAAGGCATTAATCAAAATTTAATTGGGCTGAAAATGAGCCACGATCTAGCTGCGCATGGCTGACTGCTGATTGGCTAACGGCAAGCGGCCTTGTGCCCTTAAGCAGCGGTCACACACCGGACGCGAGTGAAACCCTCCTGGCGAACAAAAAAAAGTTTTCTTCACTGGGAGAGGATATGTTGCATGGAAAAGGTTTAAGTTCCTTACATCCGCTTCCTCCGACTCATCTGCATCATCTTTAAAGCTGTAGTCACACCAGATTGCATCATTTACTGGCAGGATGAACAAAATCAGATGATGGCCAACCCTGGTGTGACGTGTTTCTGAAGGGAAAGTACTAGCTAACTTGTGCACACGAGATGACACACACACACAGACACACACACACACACATACACACAGAGAATGAGAGCAGGGGGATTTGCTCAAAATCCTAAGCACCATGTACCATGCAGCGGATAAAATTTCAAAGCACGCACACACATGAATTCTCTCCCTCTCTCTCCACACACCCCAACCCTACTCTCACACACAAACACACACACTCATCCTCCTGGTCTCCGGGCAGCCGGCAATTACAGCTCCCTCGCGCCTCCCTTTCCTCCAGTTCCCAGCTCGCCTCTTCTTTTCATCATGCTCTTTCCCTCATTACCCTTTCCGCTCGGCCTCCCCTCTCCCCCTTCCTCTCCCTCTCTCTCTCTCCCTCTCTCTCTCCCTCTCTCTCTCTCTCCCCCTCTCCCTCTCTCTCTCTCTCCCCCTCTCCCTCCCTCTCTCTCTCTCTCTCTCTCTCTCCCCCTCTCCCTCCCTCTCTCTCTCTCTCTCTCTCTCTCTCTCTCTCTCCCCCTCTCCCTCTCTTGCTCTCTCTCTCCCCCTCCTTCTCCCTCTCCATGCTGTAAATCATGCACAGCAGCCACACACAACAATTTTACATGCCTCAAAAAAGCCAAAGCTCACAGGAAAGGAGAGGAGCGGAACAAAGAAAAAAGAGAGAAGGCAAGAGACAGAGAGAGAGACAGACAGACAGAGAGAAAGACAGAGAGAGAAAAGAACGAAATAATCATATTACTACATTAGTGTAACACAAACTTTCAGATGAGGCCTTGACCTCTCGATCACCTTTACACAATTTCCGGTGACTGATACCCCAGAGGCCACACCTCTGGGACTGAGGGTTATAGCAAGGCTAACACAACCTGCCATTATTAAATAGGCTTGACATGAACTAGCATTACAGTAAACAGAATTCCCATTGTTAGAAAAACAGGCTAACTCGTAAAGCCGTATTTATAGGTTAGCCTAAATAACAGATCAGCTTTATGTCATAACAGAATAGCACTGAGGAAGGTCACTGAATAAATGTACAGTGTGTGAAAAGTGCTGATCTGGGATCAGCTCCATCTCTCTCCAGCTAAACATTCTCACCAGGATTCAGAAATAAAATTCAACCTGAGCTCGGCTGCTTTAACAGATCAACACTGAACACAGAGGCGAAAGCAGGCGAGTCACACGTAAACCCGCCCCGAGTATTAAGCACAGCTCCGGCGGTCAAATGCAGAGCTCCTAATAGATCCACGGCTTAATTAGCATAATTAACATTCCTGCCGCAGGTTTATTAAGAGGACGTGACATAAATACAGCCGGATCTGTTTACACTTTTTAATTACAGTTCGATTAGCACGCCGTTTGTCAAGCTCAATTAAGCAGTATCCGCTCTGACACACACACACACACATACACACACACTTAACATATGCATTGTGTGTGTCCTAATATATATCGAGAGGCACAGTGAGGAACAAAATGGCCACCATCAAACCCAGTCAATTATTATTATTATTATTATTATTATTATTATTATTATTATTATTAGTTCTACCGTTCTGTGAATTAACTTCATGTCACTAGCAATCCAAGCTAACATTATAGAATAAACTGAATTCAACTATTAAAGTAGCTGACAGGGTTAACGAGATTGAAGTCAATTTTTTTAAATGTTAATTAAATAACTATTGACTAGTGTAGAGTTGAATTATACAACAATTTTGTGCCCCGTTGATATTTTAAAATTGGAGCTAGCATAACTCATGCTAGCCCTCTATAATCTACTACCTTGCATTTCGCTAGCTATTATGCATTACACATTTTATTTATTACATTTAGCCAACAGCTCATTTAAGACCTCAAGGTTGCGAAACGCTTTTCCATTTTTTTTTTTTTTCAAGAGTCACCAAGGGGGAAAAAAATGTATGAAGTGCTTGAAGGACTGTCACAAAAGACTTGGAGAGGAAAGCGGGAGTGAGTGGCCTTCAACCAAGCATGTTTCATCAATAAAAACAATACAATTCCTGACTTGCAAAGCTGCTGAAAAGCTCGTGTTTAGCTGTTTGACCCCTGAGCCCAGTGCAGCCTATAGAGAATACATGACTAGCTTAATAATAACAAGAAAACGATGGGACAAAAAGAAAAGAAATCAAGGGTTGGTGTGATGTAAAAGGAGGTGAAGAGACTGAACTGAAAAAACATTAGCAACCATTTTCACTCTAAGAAATATTAAAAGATAAATATATAATATGTAAGGAATAACACATTTAACTTCATGTTTTATTTTATTTTTTCATTCTAATTAGCTGGAAATTTTAACATTTGAGATGGGAAAGTGAGGATAAACTGAGACGGACCTCATGTGGAAATCAGAACGGCTTAAAAATTCTGAATTATTTATCAGATCCATCGAATCTCTCGTTCTCCATGTGAGCGGAAAATCTTTCACGCCACAGGCTGTTATTACATCAGCCGAGCCGGCTGACAAACACACCGCTGTTTTTAAAAGCGCCCTCGTTGACTTGCCCTCTCTGTTTCCACCTTGGGGCGATCTCAGCCGCCGTCCTCGTCGTAACGGCCGCGCCGTGACTTCAGCACCGCAGCTGAAGTTTATTAGCTGACTGTCAGATGGGGAATCACCACCACGGCGTATTTCACGAGCTGAACTTACCCAGGAGGCAGTTTGATGCAATTCCCATTTCAAAATGGCTGACCAAAGTGTAAAATAAAGCAACGTCCTTAAAAGGTTTGCTACATAAAACATGCATTTTATTACTTAAACTCCTACATGTTTACCTGACAACTGGCGAACATTCATTTTTGTTCTGCTAGTTAGCAAGCCAATAAATGTACCTTTTTTTGCTACATTACTAGCATGCTAGCTAGTTGACAAAACACTACAACCGTACGAAAGAGATCGTATCAGCTGTTACTTTATCCTGCTGGCCGAACAGCACAGTAGAAGGTTTGCGTTATGACCATATACAGTTTGCATTAACGAATTAATGCAATGCAAATGATCCAAATCAGTTACTTTCTTCAGCTTGCTAATAAAGCTAGCAAGGAAGGAAGATTGCAAATACACTGTATGAATAAATTATTCATAAATTCATTTACCTAATGTTTTTCTCGGCTAGCTAGCACAGGAATTCATTTTCAAATCATCTACTTAGCACGGTAGACAATTTTCTGTACATATCTTTAGCTACGTACAGAAATAAAATAAAAAAAATCTGCAAATCGTCAGTGATTTATTAAGCTGGCTAATTAGCATATTAGCTAGTTAGCACATTTTCATACACACAGAAGTGTAATTTAGTGGTATAACATGGCGTATTGCAAATTTGGTTCGGCAATTATTGTTTTCCCATGTTCTCATTTCTTAGCAGGTTAGCTTTAAACTGTAGTATGAAAAGGTTACCATTAAAGTGGTAACACTCCTGTCCCATTCCCTGGGTTGGGGATTTACATCATTTATATCAGGTACTTTGAAAAACAGGAATGAAGCTTAGATCTGAGATGATATCGAGGCTATAAAACAAAACATTAGTACTGGGATTTGGTTACATCACATGACATCACACACTGAGTCACTTCCTCCACACGTTCACCCTCATCCTGAGTTTAAACATGTCTTCCATTTAACAAATGAGATTTAGACAAAGACACTAAACCTGGCTTTGTGTTTGGAGTTTTGCTGCCCTCAAGACATTCGACTCCAGGAGGAAACGCCTTGTAAGCTAATCCGCCGGCCGGAGCTGCTGAGCTCTCTTGCAGACGGTTCAGAAGCCTGTGCTAGCATAAACGAGTTATTGGTATAAAATGATGAACTCGTTCAGCACCAACATACACACTAACATTTACACCAACATTACAAATACACTACTGACTTACATAAGGACTTAAAATTTATGCCGACATTACATTCTAATCCCACCATACTGACAGAGAATACCATTTATGATTAGCCATGCTTAGGATTTTCATCCATGTTAACCTATGGGTAGTGAGGTTAAAAGATTTTTTTTTTTTAAAGAATTTCAACACTCAGCAATATCCTGGTTTCAGAAACACGCTAATCTGTATGTTTAACAATGCTAACAGCCAAGACTCCAAATCAAGGCTCTTCTTGCATTTCCGTATTTTAGCTCCTTCACGGCTAACGCAGATCACAGAACACTTGCTTATTAGATGACTAGCTCAACCAGCCATGATAGATCAAGGGAAACATTTAGCAAAACTCGACAGAAATCTTGCAATATCTCAAACGTAATCCGCAATAAGACTTTCATTCCAGAGCAGCAACAAAAAACGTTACGAGAAATGCTAAGCCGGTGATGTTTTTTGGCCTAGCCTGATTGGTTTCATTGAACAATCTGGAATTTGTAGTCCTGATGTTTTACTCCCACACCTGTTCGCTTTTCACCAGTGTTGCAACATGGGGGAAAACATGCAGTAATCCTGCACATTTAATAATGTATAGACTCCTCCTACACACTTCCTGTAGAGCTCACTAACAAGTGGAGAAGATGGCTCAGGTGTGTTACAGCTGGAACAAGTGCACTAAATCTGCTGCACATCCCCAGAACAGGGATTTGCTCTCCAGGTTGATCCTCAAAGGGTTTGGTGCTAGTGCTAGACTACAATCATTATACTGTAACAGATATAAAATGAAGGCCCTGTTCAGGAAACTACTAGCACGTGCACACTCCCATATAAACGGCCAGTGACCTGGTAGCTCTGTTATGGTCAGTAGTGCTGTTTACAGCTGCGTAACATCCAAAACATTTCACAGCAAAGCACAAAACAAGCTGCACTTCTGTGCCGTTTCGTTTACAGCTTTAAAAATCCCAGCGGCCATGAGCAAATAACAACAAAGCCAGTCACGTGACCCCGCCAAAGCCAAAAAACATCAATAATCCATAACCTGGACTCTTAGCTAACTCATTAACAGGTGCATTAAAAGCACCAAACTATTAATTAGCTTTTGCTAGCAGAGTTCTGAGAGCTACCAGCAGGAGAGAGACGAGCTACCAGAAGGACCATGTGTTAAAAATAATCAAACCCTGGCAGCTTTTCACCTTTCAGTTCTTTCTCTTTTCTCTCTCTTCACACTTCTGCTCCATTTTTATATTTAGAAGAAAAAAAATTCCTTCTGCTTGGTTTTGTTTGGCTGCTGCGCCGTTAGAAACAATTTCTATCAAGCAAGGTGACGTCGTCGGACTTCATTAACGACTTCACCTAGGGCTTCACCTGATCACGTGACCTAATTAGAAGCATTCTGTTGGCTGTAACGTGAGTTTCTCAGCTCTGTACAAAATCAGGATTCACTGTTGATTAACTTTAAAATTCCCATAATTTTACAACAAAATAAGGGAATAGTAGATAAGGGAATCGGGCGAGTTGATTGTTCAGTTGAAATGTTTTGTAATCGATTGGATGGAAACGTAAATTAGAATCGCGAAGCAGGGTTATTCGTTTTTCTTTGCGCAGTGCTGTTTTCCACGCTGCAAGCTCCAAGGCAGGATGAAGCACACCTGCTAGGAATGGGAATTCCGACTAGGATACACACAGCCCTGCATTAATGCTATCGTCTGTGTGCTGCGTTTAGAAGGTTCATTTTCCATTTAGACTGATGAAAAGAATATTCTCATTTCATGCTCAAGTTTCAAGTTTCAAGTTTTATTGTCATACACAGAGAACTATGTAGCATCATTACCCATAATGAAATTCTTAGACTCGTTCTTAACTTCATGCTCATATATGAGAGTCGACCCTCAAAGTTCACCCAAAAAGCCGAATCAAAGATCTGACTCGATTCTGAAGGACACGTCACAGACACTTTACTGATAACCCGGAGGTTTGCGTCACACATTGTTACCTGATCGCATTATGTATTTATTATTCATAGAAGACTACATGCATGGGCTGTTATTATTGTGAAGCTCACATGGCTCTGGCAGATTTTTTCTTTCTGCCAAAAGGTTTGAACTTGGGTTTTTAGTTTTCCTTCCAATGGGCTCAATAAGACATGGGTTAGATGATGTAAACCAGAGCAACTAGCTTATAATAGGCTTCTCGAGCATCCATCATTTACTGATTGTCATGAGCGTTTGAAAAGCTGGTGTGGATTTAAACGATGATGTGACTTTTCCATGATCATGCTTTTGATACAGACGACTGAGAAGAATTCAAATCAGACAAGACTTTTTCATCATTCCTGTCTTCAGCACTTTACAGAACGAGGTTACTACCATGGTTCAAGTTCACCTAGATTAACTTAATGACAAAAGCCAAATGTGAATTGGTGTTTCGCATTCTAGCGTACGTTCCAGTTTATATGAATTGGCTTTTTCACAGGGCAGTTTCATTCTCGGTCTGTTACAGGGTTCCAGGTTTGATCCTGAGCTCAGGTTACTGTCATGTTTTTGTATGGAGTGCCTCAGAGTTCTTCAGTTTGCCCCCGTTTTCCAATAAAGAACTCGAATGTTCCCGTAGGTGTGAACGAGTATGGGAATGGTGCTTGAGATGGACTGACACCCTCATCCTGGATGTATTCCAGCCATCACTACAGTGACCAGGAAAAAAGGAATAGTGAAGACAAATGAATGATTTTTGGTTTGGTTAGTGCTCCTCCGATAACAGGAGGTTTTGATCAGATAGGCTACTGAAAATAAAATACGATATTATACCTGAACTTATTGTAGCATCTTGGACCTAGTAGGAATCTAAGTTGTTACTCATACCTTACTGTAAGACATCTATTTATAGTGCACTTAGTCAGAGGCAAGGACATGAGTGTTTATTTAAGAACAACTAGAAATCTCGAAGGGAAGAAATGTAGATACACACAATAGAGTGCAGCAATACCGAGGCTCCGGCTCCAAAAGACTTACAAAAAAGTAAATGCCATATGTTAGTTAAATACATGCTGTTTGTCTGTGTTGGCCCTGTGATGGACTGGCGACCTGCCCAGGGTGTACCCCGCCTCTCGCCCGAAGATGCTGGGATTGGCTCCAGCTTCCCCGCCACCCAGACGGATAAAGCGCTATAGATAATGGATGGATGGAAATTTCTATTCACATAGAGAGTCTAAATTGGAACTAATTGTACGTAGGACGTAAAGTTGTTAGGGGGGAACTGAAGAAATCATCAGACCACAGAAGCAAATCATTTGGATTTGTTGCTTTAATAAACCATATTTCATTTGCATAAACTTAAAGAAATGTCATTAGTTGGTTTGTTGCTTGATCAAATTTACATAATCTTAATTATTTTTGCTTAATAAAATAACACTTTAGATACTCAGGATTGATTAAATTAAACGTCGCCAAATAGTTACTTGTTGTTTGCAGAGAAATTTTTGCTAGCTAACTTAGAGCTTAGCAATTCTCCAGCAAGTATTCTCTTGGTAATAGCTGCACAAGGCAGCGACAGTGACTCTGGGAACTTTTGAAGCAACGACGTACAGCGTGAAATCTCGTCTAGCTGCAACATTTGGTGTCAGCATAACTTGGGTGTTGCAGAATAAGTTTTTACGACATGTCTGTAATCAGCTGTTTATTTTACAACACAGAAAGGAAGCACATTTACAGCAGCTCTACGTGATGACCTGCTGTTGCTATGCTATGTATTTATGAGGTATTTTTTTATCTCAGTCTCTGATATGTGATCTGAGGGAGGAACACAAAGTCTGTTCATTCCTTCTTTTGCACATTCATTATTGTATGAGCTGGACATGATGAGACATGTCGTGTTCTGTCCAGAAAAATTTTGTTCTGTGTGTGTGTGTGTGTGTGTGTGTGTGTGTGTGTGTGTGTGTGTGGCACAGGTAAACGTCCATGGTGACCGATTTGAATAGACTGAAACCACAAACAAAACAGTGAACACTTGACACCAGACACCACCAGCGATCAATTATGCAATCAGGGACAAGGATCAGCCAAGATGTGTTCCAAGTCTTAAGTTAGCTTTTGTACTGGAGCTACTATGCTAAAGTTGCTAATAAGCAATGGAAATCTTAACATGTTTAACAGTTTAACATGGTTCAAACCTGGAGAATGTACATTACAAAATGGTTACGATGCTAATACATTTTTTTTTATTTAATGCTTGAATATGAACTTTATTCATGAATATGATTGGTCAGAAGGTGTCGATTCATTTTCTACACCAGCAGCTTGGACAGTAGTGCTGGCTGTAATTCACAACAGGTTTATATTAATGCGCTCATGCTAATACGGTAATTTCTCCATCATCGTTTATGTAAATGTAACTATAAACAGATTAAATGTAGGTCATCTAGAATTTTTTTTTATTGTAATTGTTGGTAAATTGAGGAATGAAACACTTCTTTGTGGGAACAGTACCTCTACTTGATCACACCACACCATTGTGGATTATTTTCCAGCACCACATGGAATGTATTACTCCTTATTTCCTCTTATATCAGCAGAAATAGTTATGGTTTTGATGATGAGTCTAATTCATGGATATTTTTTGTAATAAATGTGCTTGAGTGTACTCAAAGTGGTGATATTGAGCAAACTGGCCTCGAGGTGAGTGTACATAATTATTGTCACACGCAGAGTGATAAAAGTGGGGCTACGTCTGGGGTGAGAGAGAGACTTTATGTGCATTTTATTTTTGTATGAAGTGGTCCTCTAAAAATATGTCCCAAACATCTTCATGGACTAAAATCCAGACTGTTAAAAACAGATGCACACAAGCATGCATTAATAAAGACTCAACTCATAATTGTTATATTTACAAAAATTTATTTTTTTAGCTTTGTGATAAAAATAAAAAATAAAAATCCACACACAAGACAAGATTTACATACATTAAGCATGATATATATATTTTTTTTTTTACATGCTGCAGTTAGTTCATCTCCAGGAATCACTCAACATCCTAAAAATAGAATTATCATTGGATTCCGCTTCACTGATTTAAGGCTTGGACTTTGCATTGTGGCAAGTCTCATGCATGTCCTCCGTCATACGAATCTCCTTTTGCATATTAAATACACTGCATAGTCGCCCCGAGCCAAAGAATGCAGTCTGTCAAATAACAATAATAAAGGTGCAGTAGAAATAAGAGTTATAAAGGGTTATTTGTGGTGGGGGTTCTATTGAGCTAGAAATAATAACGCATATTAGCGAAATACATTGTGAGTGTGCGCGTGAGTGAGTGCGAGCTCAAAACCCGCAGCCGCCGATACCGATCTCCTGCTTGTACCGGTTCGTGAGTGTGTTGGCCTTGCGCGTGAGCTCTCCGAGCACGGTGTGCAGGCCGTTCAGGTGGAAGCGGAAGAGCTGCTCGAGGTCCTCGCCGTCCGGCTCGAGGCGCGCGGGGTCTTTGCGCCGCTCGTCGCCGCCCTGCTGCAGCACGCCCCACTCGATGTCGTCGCGGATGGACTTGAGCAGGACGTAGTAGCTGTACATGTCGCTCGTGCGGAAGTACGCAGCCGGCACCGGGAGCACGGCGTTTTCAGGACTCTTCACCTCGCCTCCCGCCGCGTCGTCCAGGGGCACGTCCCGCAGCAGGCTGGGCACCATCACCGTCTGGTCCATGTTGTTCACGGCGCCGATGAAGCGCGTCATCGCGCTGAACAGCGAGTTCTTTTGGTTAAACGAGTCGCAGATTTGCATCATCCTGCGCGCGAGACGCTGAAAGCAGCAGGTACACCTCGATAACGCCAAATGGTAATCTAACGTTTAAGCGGATCCGGTACAGTGACCCGACTTAACTAACGAACGCCCTGCAGGAATACAACCGAGTTACAAAAAAAAAATTCTACTTCCGACCCGTGAACGTCCACGCCTTCGGTGTTTTCCTTGTTTTTAAGCTCGTGATGATGGATGGTCTCGAGCTCAAACACAGCGTGTCCGGTGTCCGATGTGAACCCGCATAACAATGACCTGAAATAACAGAAGAAGAATTAACACTGGCTTGCTGCCTTTCTTTCTTTTTAAGCCGGTGTCTGCGCATGCGCAGTCCGGGTTGGGTAGTGACAGCTAGCATCTCTTACTGAAACCGGGATTAATGTTAGGTCAATGATACTAGTCAAGCAAAACACACAAAAAAAAAAAACAGGAAGAAGGGAAGCTGAAAAATAAATCAATAAATCGTGCAAATATATGAGAACATGCAAATTAGAGTGTATGCATAATAATGACTGATCCGCAGTGTTAGCGTGTTAGCATCCTAAAAAAAAAAGCCGGCCGCTTGTTTTTACACTACAAAGCGAAGACAAAAAAAACCAACCTTCAGACGTCCTTCCGTGCTCCGTGTCTCTGGGGTCTGGTGACTTTTTTTCAGAATTAAGCTCCACCGAGACCGTAGCTAAGGAAAACCGCGAGCTAGATAACAGATACAGTGGGGGGGAAACCCGGCTCTCCTGGCTTTACCTCAGAGTGGTACAAAAGGGTTTATGAATATTCATAAAAGCACGCATCAGCCCACAACTTTCGACCAATCAGAATGCTGTCTTTTGTAGCGGCTAAGCGCAACAACCAATCACGTGAGCGCTCTCAGGCAGCGAGTGGGAAAACGAACAGAATTAAATATAAAAAAAAGTCTTTGAACGCTAATAAACCCGTTCATTCTTTCCAAAAACCCCTTCACGATGATTTGGTATGGTTATTGAGAATAAAATAAAAATAATTCCAACATGAAAAGACGAATATATATGAAAATGACGTTATACCATAGAAGGCTAGAGTTGGGGTTATTCGAGGACACACGTGTTTGTGCGAGAGAAATGTGAGACAGGTGCGTGTGGTAGGTAGGGATGTACAGTATGAGGCAAATGTGTGTGTGAGAGAAATTAGAAACAGTTGTTTATGGATACGAAGCTGAGAGAGCTGTGTTTTGACACAATTCTGTCGTGTGTGTGTGTGTGTGTGTGTGTGTGTGTGTGTGTGTGTGTGTGTGTGTGTGTGTGTGTGTGTGTGTGTGTGTGAAGGATGTTACATAACCCACTTTCCTTATGAGATCCACCTTGTTCTCCGATTGTAGTTAAAAAGCTCGGTTGTGCAATTAAAACGCTTTCACACCCACATTATTTGGTTATTTCAAATCCTAGTGTATTTGCTTCATAGTTCAGCTCCTTCAGGCAAAGTCTTTGTAGGGAACGCGTAATTTGAACTCACTTATGGATCAAATTTGGCAGAGAGATCCAAATCAAGGTAAATGAATTTAAGTGGTGTTTGGTTCAAGTAAAAGCAATCCAATATCCATGAAAGAAGTGTTGCACATTATGTGAACGTCTGCTCAAGTTCCTACTAGTTTGGTCGTACACATTTTTTGAGACTCCAATTTGAGATTAAACGACGTTACTCCACAAGAGCTTGAGGTAATAAGGAGAATTTTCTGTCCATTAGCATGTTTCAGGATAAAACTCATACAGCATAAACCCAACTTTAGCTAGTCATGCTAATTCAGTATTTGCTAGATATAGTTGGTCTTTTCCTATTCAAATTGTTGTAATAGAACTTAACACTAACTAAGACCAACCCCTTCCTTTTTTAAACATTTCTCTCTATCTTGTTGAAGCATCATGATCCAGAGTGCTGACATCAGCACAGGCTTTTGTTCCATGTGAACAGTTGCTGATCCCCAATCAGTGAACTGAGCAAACTTTGCTGTGTGATGACTTTATGTCAAAAGTCTGCACCTGTAATGCCAAATTTGTAAGCTACATCCAAACTAACAAACACCTAAATAAAAAGCACTATTTTGTAGCGCAATATATATAAATAGGTCCGGAAGAGGAAAAAAAAAAAAACTTTGCTTGTTTTTTTCTTACAATTTTGTCATTTCTAATTCCCACCCAGAAGCTAGGACTTGTGAAATTGTATGACAGCTACAACCTGAGAACAACGAAGGCTAACAAGGTTTCCAGGGTATCATTTGAAACATCATAAGGCAGCAGATAACTAATGTAAAAGCTACAGCATGTAGCTACAAAATCGCTAATGGTCTCTTAGCTGTATTTGAGCTCAGAGGCTCAGGAAACTGGCTAATGCTGTTAATGTACTTTTTCATAATTTTCTCATTCTGTTTGATATGATTGAACTTCAAAATCATTTTGCTTAGCATTGATACAACAGCTGAACATGTTTCCTTTGCACATGTTTGCACACATGCACTTTTTGTACTTCTGTGTTGTCTTATATGTAGCACTTTGGTTCTGGAGAATGTTGTCTCATTTCACTATGTACTGTATCATCTGTATAAGACTGAAATGACAATAAAAAGCCACTTCATTTGACACTTGACACTTTTTTTCTTTTGACTGCTTTACCAAGTTCACAAAAGCCATATTAAAAGCTTTCACTCTGACCAAAATATTTTCATAATATAAATGTCTGGTAGTTTTTTTTAACATCTGTTACACATCAAGCTAATCAACCAGTTGGCAGTATTTTTCACTAGCTATACCTAGCTATAGCCATTTGTTAAAGATAATGTGGCAACTTTATTCTTCATTTTGTCACACATTCAAGTAAATGACCCCTTTGTATAGTCACTATAAGAAGTGCTGTTAGAACGGATTGTGGGCGTTTTACGATGTAGGACAATATGATCTTATAGATTGCTAAAGGTGTGAACACTGAAATGTGGGATAGATCCATGTTCTGTGTGAACGTTTCCTCTTGTAACACTTTACCAGAGGTTGGGGAATGGTGAGTTATGTCATGACTTACAGTACTAATCGTTCCCCTCAAGACGCATGTCTCTCACGACATCCTGTGAGTAATCAGACATGTCCCTGTTTTTGAGGACTAAGCACAATGAGTCATGCTGATCTGTTCGGTATCAAAATACCATGTTGTCCAAAATGCATCCTGGACTGCAGAAGAAGGACAAGACAGCTTTATTAAAAAGTAAAGGAGGTGTGGTCTCCCACCCATCTCGTACTGTTTCAGAGAAATCTTCAGTTTTGTCATGATTTTTTCTTATATTTGTATATATCGCTCATCAGGCGATCCACATCTCATAACACAGTCCAAATTGAACGATTTGGTCAGAGATTTGGGTCTGTCAAAAGCAAAAGCCGAGCTTCTGGGTTTGAGACTGCAGGAATGGTGTTTGCTTTAACCAGGTATGAAAATTTCTGTGTTTCAAGGCCGACATCATGATATAACCAAATTTTTTGCACAAGTCGACAGTCTCTATTTCAGTTGTGACATTGAAGGATTGTTCTCGGCCTTGGGTTCATTGATTCGTCAATGTTAAGCCTGAAAGCTGTTCTGCTACACAATGGCAACGTTTATTCTTCAGTACCTGTTGGTTATGCAGCACACATGAAAGAAACGTATGAGAATATGGAACTGTTGCTGAAGCACGTCCAGTATACCAGGTACAACTG
>JAQQZR010000023.1:32226985-32236985 GCA_030068235.1 Notoglanidium macrostoma
TATATAAATAATCCATTTAAGTGCGTATTGAGCATATTGAGCAGTTTTAAGATTTAAGAGAAAGCTTCTGATTGGATGATGGTGACTGTTGAGGAACCAATCAGAGTAAAGCTTTGCAATAAGGTAACCAAAGCAAAGCATATGAATATCATGTTTAGGGCTGATGTTTACACTTTTCCCCTCGTAAACTTTGTTCCTGTTTCTCCCCAAAATAAGGTGACAAAATAGCAGACATTCTCAAAAAAAAAATGTGATTGAAAAAAAATCTTAGTTTTGATTCTATATTTCGAGGTCCTATATAGTGACCTTATGCTTATATTTATGTAACGTGTCCTACAATCTAGAAGTCCAGACAGACGGGTGGTGTAATAAAAACACTGAATGACTGTAATTAAATCATTGCTTCACCCATAAATCCAATACAGCTCAATATATCTCAGGCTTCTGGCCACTCATTACAGTCTCACCAAACTGTTATAAACTGCTTTTCTGCATAATCTACATTTCACTCTTAATTATTCTTATCATGGAGGCCAAAGTTGACTGATTCTCCTGTCTGTTAAACACCTGATTCAGCTTATCGTATAAATGTTGAACCTTGCTTCATCTGAATCAGATGTTCTGGAGAAATAAAAAAATAATAATAAATCAAACAACTCAGCCATCTTGGATAACACTGAATTCTCGAAAGGAAAAAATGCAACAATGGTGCATGTTCATTGTCTTCACTCGAAAAAAAAATCCTCGAGTGATTAATTATAGTATGTATAAAATTTTCCTGAGGTAATGTAATTACACTGGACGTTCACAGACAAACAGCAAGCTAACTTTGCTACCTGCTACCTAGCTAAGTAGCGTTTCATAACCTAGTCTGTTTACTTCCGGGATTCTCTTAACAAAAGCTTACCTTCAGCTTTAAAACCTCAGCCTCAGAGTCTGGTACTTAATTTATGTTAAATGTGGTAAATTCTGGTTCAACCGGTAGCACCAAAACCGAACAATAAGGGTTGCTAATCCACCCTGTGTGCTAGCGCCAAAACTGATAACCAGCTCCAATCTGTAAAGATGCCTGCGTGGACGTCAAGGATGCGTTCATAATACGCAGACTGTAAGCATATCTGCAAAAATCCGCTAAATTTGAACTTCTTCTTATGTTATGCATACGTCTGTTTCACAAGAAACCACGGACACGTATGCTTATCTGTTCTGAATGGCATATTTATAACTTTTTCTTAGTTAATTTCTGCTTTTAATATTTATACATGTACTTTATCCTGCGCAAATGAGGCGCAACTTAGATGAAACGCCCAGTAATTATATAGCAATAGAAGTAGGTGATTCTCGGAAGTGATTAAATGATGTCTGCTAAATGCTGATGAGTGTTTGCTTTATAAATATTTGCAAAGACTAAAATACACAAACGTGTATGTTTTATCAATTTTTCTTATTTTTCTTTTTTAATCCTCTATAATATACCATTCCCACCCAGGTAGCAAACTAACATTGGACCAAGGCTGGCCATTCCAAGTGGTGGCCCATCATAATTCTGTCCATTGTACCAACATCACCCAACTTTGTTGGCCACCATTGGGTCAGATTTATCCATTGGTCCACCAGTTATAATGGCCACCACTTTCAGCCAGCTTTGGCCCTATGCTGTCACTATGTTGTAGAGGGAGGGTCAATATAGGCACAAAAAGCAGGCATTGGGTCAACATAATTTTGATACCTGGGTACCCTATAGCAACCAACGTAGCAAACTGACATTGGTCAAAAGTCTTATTTTGAATGGCTATGTTTGCTCTCCCTAAAATTTGTGTGCCGACTTTGGTTTGCTATCTGGACTGTGTCTGCCTGATATTGGCCCTGATGGGATATTTCCCTGATGGGAAAGTGAATTTTGCTGAAAATCTGTAATCAAATTTTTGGCCCTATGTTGGCAAGGTGAGTGTGGAGTTGGCCCCATGGACAAAAATATGATAAGACAACATTAGCACCCAGCATTGGGCCTCAAGGTCAAAGGAAGTTCAGCCACCTTTATAAACACACTAACCATGATCCAATGTCAATTTGCTACTTGTGTAGATGTTCCTGTGAGGGTGAAGGATCAGGGGTGCCATTATACATTTATGGCAATCCGACAGTGTAAAACTCCAGACATATTTCATTCTCCTGGAAAATATTTGTTCCTTGTAGTCTACGCACAACTCCTAGTAAAGGCTAACAATTACATTCATTCTGGTTAGCTCAACTCATTGTAACATATATCCAGAGTCTGTCACAGTATTGTGACTTCACTTCTCACACACACCTACTTATCCTGGTCAGGAACTAATGATCGAGCAAGAGAATCATCAAACTGTGCTTGACCATAATCCTGAGATCAACTTCTTGTCATGTCACCTGTTGGGCCTTTAAGATGGGTTTTAGGCCGTGTGATTTCTGTCATCCCTTACAATTGCAATCTATGCAAGATCCCATATTCTACAACAGACTGCGTTATAACGTGTGTTGTCCATGTCAGACTATACAGTGAAGATCCTCTAATGATAGAGCTGTGATTAACGAAAATGACTACACTCTGTTTACGCCATCAGTCAGCGTGATCGGAAAATCAGCTTGTGCGCAAAACACACCTGTGTAAACACAATCCCTCAAAGTAAGTTTGAAGTAATAAGAAGATTATTTTCCTGTTTATGTTTTACGCTGTCCTGTGAGACTGGCATCACCCTATGCAGCCCTCCTATTGGTGGATTTAAGATGAGCATCATAGCAGCACTCATGGTCTGACATTTGGTTCAGACATTTCTGCTGCTACTAGAACTTTGTCTCCGGTTGTCTTTGGACGCAGTGGCACTAAATTGACCACAGAAATGCTTCATTATACATTCTAAGGCTACTGATATCAATTTACGATCAAAGAATGTTGTTGTGATCTTTGTCTGTGAAAGCAAAATCTGGTCAAAAATCGAACAGCATAAAGCCAGCTTAGAGCTTAGATGATGCATATAGTGTTTAAACTGTCATATCTTCAGGCATGTGTGATGGTGTTCGGAAACCAAAGCAGCTTTACAGATTTCTAAAAACAGGATTTCGTCAGCCACTGCAAGAACCAGGCTTACATCAGTGTGTGTGTGTGTGTGTGTGTGTGTGTGATTGCACTGTGCCTAAAGCCTGAAGGCTCTATTCCATAATCGCAAGTAGGAAAAAAACGCTTTAAAAATATCGGCTTCTTTACATACAAAAGGCAAATGTTGAGGGTACCGCGCGTGCCAACTCCGAAGAGTTATGTTGATCCTAGGAATTATGCAAATGAGCCTTATTAAAATTGCAAATATTTGCAAATAATCAGAGGAGGTGGGATGATGAATGCGTGCTCGCTGCGGAGACAAAAAAAAAAAAAGAGAAAGGAAAAAGAAAAAAAGCAACCCCGCTCTTTCCTCCCCGCGCGCGCCGCTAAAAGCCTCTTCGGTTTCGGCGTCACGAATGATCGCAGATGTAATTTGTCGCCGCGTATTAAAGAGCGCGAGCGTCCCGAATCCGTCTCGCGCGAGCGCCTCGGTTAATTTGCTTTTCAACGAGATTAGAGCGCGTCCGCCGCCTCGCGCGCAGTTACCCGGCCACAGCCGAGAGCGGGGTTTCCTACTCCGGTGCTTCCGGATCATCTGCTGCACCTCCCGGTGTGCTTCCTGATCTGACACACTTCAGCTCATCACAACTCAGTAACACATTTAAGAAAAAATTAAGAAGAAAACTGGCTCGTGCGTGTGTTAGTGTGTGGCGAAGTGTCTAAGCGTTAAAAATAACACGTGACCATATACTTTCTACATGATGTCAACGTGATAACGTGAGAAAAAAAAAACATGTGGGAGATCATATGAACAATGTGGGATCACGTGTGAAAAATAATTATTTATGTGAGAAAATCACATCTGAGAATGAAAACACAACTCAATAAATAGAAATAAACAGATGTGTGTAAATAAACTATGTGGACGAATAAAAACATATTAACAGGTGAAAATACATTAATCACGTGGAAAAAAATAAAAGCATGCATTACATGTGAGATTATTTACAAGTGACTTTTCTAGAGTTTAGCTAAAGAAGGTCTGTGTTTAAAGTCTTTTCAAAGTTTTCTAAAAAGCTGATTTTTTTTTCAGGTGTTGTGTTCTATTACATTAGCTAGCCAGAAGACAAATCACATGTAAAAATACATCATCGTGCTCCCAGCTACTGCCTTCAACTCCTGCCCACTCACTGTCTCTCTCATTTCCATATATATTTTTATCCATATAGATAAAAAGCTGACATATTCATGATGTGCTCTGTGACTGTGATGAATGATGTACACAATGTTTACTCTTTTAAGATTAATCACTAAGCATAGTTAGGATAATTAGTTAGCAACACTACAGGAAAAAAATTTGCATTCATGACGGCTGTCACCTCTTCAACAAGAAATAGCAAAAAAAAATAACATTGCTGTCAGAAACACTTAGCTGTAACCTCCTTGAGTCGTTTATCTTGTGTCACCTGGAAGACAGGACAGGGCTACATTAACCGTAGAAAAATTAAAACCATTAAAGAATTAACTATCGGTGCAAC
Organism: Notoglanidium macrostoma; assembly: GCA_030068235.1. Lineage (NCBI taxonomy): Eukaryota > Metazoa > Chordata > Actinopteri > Siluriformes > Auchenoglanididae > Notoglanidium > Notoglanidium macrostoma. The sequence goes on from JAQQZR010000023.1 coordinate 32,231,594, forward strand.
AGCCTTCCGAGTAGCGCAGAATCGTAATTGTTGTATGATTCCTGGTTTGATTGCTGGGTTGCATCGTATCGACGCAACAGTCATCCATGGATGTGAAGCCAAGAAGTCGGAGGAGCACACTCACAAAACTGTCAATGAAAGAGACACTAGCCTATCATAATTGTCTGTGAGCACATGTATGTGGAAGAGGGTAGATAGCACTTTTCTCTAAATATCCAGCTGCCCTGTGATGCAGTTTGAAAAGATGTAGTTGGCTGGGATCGTGTGTTTCAGAGGAAATGCATAAGCCTAGGAAATGTGTTAAAAATGGGGTAAAAATTGTTTGAAAAAAAAAAGTGTTCATGCTATTATCTACATTGCCCCCTAATGTGGGGAAACTACTTTTGCGTTCCCTCACAATACTTTTGCATTCCATAACAATAATGGTTAGGGTTAGGGCTATTGCAAGGAAATGCAAAACTAGATTTAAAAAAAAAATCCTCAACATGACTCTTAGAGAGCTCTGTAATTTTCTATCTAGTCAAATTTTACTAATTAAACTAGCTCTCTAGTTTAATCCGTTTGACTCAAAGTTTAGCTGAGTGGGTTTAAAAGTGGCTGAAAGTCTGGTGCCTGACGTTGGACCAACAATGGCACTGAAATCTACGTTATTAGGATGGCTCGAAAGTACTCCTTTGCCAGTGTTGGCTCAACGTTGGCACAGTGTGGTATAGTGAGCGCCAACTAGCCACCCAGAACAGACGCTGGGCCAACAGGAGCTGAGTAATGTTCATACATAATTAAACTAAACTTTAAATCATTTCTCAACTTCTGACATCAGCAATTTTCATTGCAAGGCAACTCCGCAAGCAGGATTGGGTAATATTGCCATAACACACTCTTTCTCAACACACTCTTTACCACTCCCATTTCATCTTCTTTTTTTTTGACAGGACTGTTAATGATCTGACATGTTAGTAATACGTTGGGAAAAATATCAAGTCACACATACTGTCAACTTTGACTCTGCACTGAGTAGGCAGCGTTATCATTAACGTGCTAATTGACTCAATAATTACGTGCAATAAATCAAATTATTAATATAAAAAGCACAAAATGATGAGTACTATTTCCTTTGGTTTTTATTCCTGTATTTTTCTACATTTACTCGTTTCTTAATTTAATTAGCATAATCTTTATTTATTAATTTATTTACGAAGGTAGTTTTCTTTATTTATTTTTTCTATTCATTTTTTCTTTTTTTAAACTCAGCCTAATTACTCCTCGAAAGATCTGCTCAGTGAGTTCCGTTTTCCAGCAGCATTATATCGCCACCTGGTGGTTAAAATCAGAACAACAACATGATTCAAAATCTCATCAACAGCGGCATGGGGGGGGTGGTGGGGGGGGGTTTACTTTTAAAACGTGTTCCACTACAGATTACAAAATACACACGCGCTGAAAATCTAATTTGTGACGTGTTCCTTTAGATTACTCACAGTAAGTAAATAAAGTAATCTAAATACTTTAGAATTTTTCAAATGTCTGAAAGATCTTTAAGTGGTGTCTCTGAGATCCCGACCCAACGAGTGCAACGAGGAGTACTCAAGCATTTGGACATGAGAATGTAGCCAAAACTTAAATTTTTCAACATTTAAAGTCATTTTCAGACATGACCGTCCTTTTCAGACAGCATTGTAGGGGTATAGCAGGACAGCTAGCATTAGAATGTCAAACAAATGGTCACTTGCAAACGAGATAAATTGTGAGCGGTCACTTGCAAACGAGACAAACTGTAAACAAAGCTAGATCGCTAGTTAGGCACGTTGTGTGTGAGAGATAATTAGCTCACCAGTGTGATGGATCACATTAGTAGTGTAAAATTGCTATCTAGCAAACAACTTTGACTTCAACATTGGAAAAAGAACTTACCTCAAGGTGACTCTTCAGGTTAGAAGTTGAATCGTCTGAAGCGCAGAGTGTCTGCTTTGACGGCTAAAATAGCGTGCGTTGTACCTCTGTGACCTTGACCGTATTTGAATGTAAAATGGTCCCCCTGTATTTCCATCAGATAACCCTATTATGCTCGTGACCTTCTGTGTCTTCTTCCCGTTTTGTGTCTTGTGGGTCAAGGGCATTCTTACATCGATATAGAAAAAAAGTTTTTTTTTATTTTTTTGAATGAGGAGGTAGATGGGTAACTAACCTAAAAGTTGCCTCAATCGATTTTTCTAGCTAAACAATAATAAAATAAAACAAAACAAAAAACCCCGGTAAAATTCAACATTTCTTCAGTCTTCTCACTCATCGAGGAAGCCTGCAGACCCTCCAGCTACGGGATGCTTTTTGCGTTTCGCACCGTTCTGCGTAAACTCTAGAGACTGTCGTGTGTGTGAAAATCCATCATTTAAAAGTAATAAACAAAAGTACTTATAATAGTTAGCGTTTCCTCATGGAAGCTGAATGCATGACTGAATAATTAGGTGATGTCAAGGACAAGCTGAGTTTGTTGTCTTATTAGCTTTCGGAGCGAATAAAGAGAGGCTTGTGAGAGAACGACTGTTCATAGCTGCTATAAATATAAATGGCAAACCTGTTTCAAGAACATTGGATGAAACTAAACAAAAAAGTATGATGTGTCATTCTACACTCAATAGAAATGTCATCGTTGGGAAACTGCAGTGGAGCAGGAGGTATAGAACACCTCGGGACATGCTGTTATGAGAAAATAATCGATGATTGCTCATAACTGCTTCATCACATCAATTATTTTACCGTAACAGCACAACACTGAGTCTTTTATTCCTTTAGTTCAGTGTAATGAAAGCAAAAAACTTGCACCATGATAAAAACCTGGGCTCCTAGCCCCACCCTAAGTACTCATGGTTCCTGTTGGTACCTTGAGCAGGTACTGAAAACTGTACAAGTGGAACTTATTTGTACTGGAACAGAGTTAGAGGTTCTGGTTCACTGTGCAGTGGAAAACTCTGTAATCATCCATTTACATTGAAACGGCATTGAAATGTTCGTCGCACATAAACGTCTGACACATAAAAGTGAAACCAATGACAAGAAGTAACTGTTAATGATGAAATAACCATTTTTATTAACAGACATCACAGTCGTTTACAATATCAACAGACATTTTGCTCACATGCTAGCTGGTGATGCGTTTTTAAAAAGTTACATTTTTATCATACAAAGTGTCGATATCCGTACACATGTCCGGTTTTGGATCGCGTGGTTTGATCCGGGTTTTTTTTTTTTGCGTGTTCACAGACTTTATCGCTTTTACCCACCAATTAATACTGAATGATTCACTGAAACTAGGGGAAGCTGTGAAAGCATAATTCTTTATAGAACACAAGTCATTACATCGTTATATTAATCTTAAGAAAACGATAAATATCCAAAACAAAACCCAAAATGTCACAAACACGGACTCAAATACGGAGCTAGCAGCCTGAAGTTTCTCACCCGCCTCAGCTCAGTCCGAGATCACAGCCGCTCCGCTTTCCTAGAAAACACTGCAAAATTTTGTTTCGTATTTCGAGTAAGTTTAGCAAACTGTCTAAAGGCACAGCAATTAGCCAAGCTAGCTAAGTAGCCACAATGGCTCACTAGCATGTCTGTGTACTACAACAAGACTAAAATTAGTGTCTAGTTTCTGTCAGGATGAAACTCCCACATTGACCTGGTGGACTAGCTGGCTTTGCTAACTTGTTAACTAGCCACAATTGCTGACTAGCTAACTAGCATATTGGTGTGACTAATGTGTCACTAGCTAACTAGCATATTTGTCTGAAAGTGACTAATTTCTAGTTTCTGTTGGAATAAGACTTACTTTTGCTGTCGGCTGTCCAAGAAAATTCACTCCTGTCTGTTTACTAAACCAGTCACACGATTCCTCATGATTGATTCAATATTCCAAAAGCGTATCTTTTTCCACAAATATATGCTTAGATGCTAGTAATTATTGGCACCCCTTTGCTAGCATCAATGCCTCAAAAAGCTGCCAGTGCAATGATTCTAGAACACAACGGAGCTTCATTCCAGAATCCTGACAGCTTGGCTAAACCGTCACATGATCCGAGATCGTTGTCAGAGAGAGCAGCATGACCGATCTGCAAACATTTCAGAAAACTGCTAATCGGGCATCGAGAGCACACTTCGTTTCCTGTCCGCTTTCTTCACCTGAATCCACACGGAATGTCCAGGCTCTTGAATTTCATGGGAATTGAGACATATAAGAATCTCATTTTAATCCTCCTTAACAAAGAATCTTTTCTTCCTAAGCTGTAATTTCTGTTGTACACTTCCAGCGCCCGGAGTTTCTCCAGTACGATATAAACAATATAAACCTCACGCTATAATGTTTACGTGGGCTAAAATTGATTTACGGTTAACGTACAAATTCTCAAGTCTTTGATTTGTTTTCAGAGTGAAATTCTGATTCCGTTTTCTCCCAACTATAACAGCGCGTTTTATTACATATGTAGCGTAAAAAAAAAAAAAAATTCATATCCTTATAACAAAAACTTTGAGCACTGTGTGGAAATTTTATATTTATTAGATCCATTTCCACTTCATCTAATCAGCTAGCTTGAACTCGACTGACTTTCTGGAATTAAAAAGTACAAATTATTTTTCCCCCATTTACACCATCTTGGACTTTTATCTTGGCATGGTTAAAAAGACCTCTTTTTGTGAGACGTGAACGGAAAACAATTCAGTGACGTCATTTGCAATGCATCATGGGAGCAGTAGTTCTTTCCTATCATTAATGACAATAAACACGCAGCTTAGGAATCATTTCACGAGGTTGTGATTCATCTCGCAGCTGCTTTTTATTTTAGACTGAAAACTTTAAACCCTTCTTTTCTGAAAACGGAAACAGGGTATTTACTTCCAGAACCGAGGTCGTCGAAAACGTCTGAGGTTCATGAGCTCTCCAGCTAACACGCCAGGCAAACTAGCACAAGTCAGTTGCTAATCTAGTTATCTTTGCATGCTAACGTGTTCACTAAAAGTCATATTTAAACATATATAATCTCATACAAAATATTACAAATTTAGAGCTAAATTCACTGCATGTTAATCTAATATCACAGTATATCACAAAATGTGATGATAAGATCTGTATAGATGTCATATCTGATTTTTCTCCCATATGTTGGTGCAAGACTTTCAATATTTTAAATTGATCTGCATCAAATTTTAATCGCTATGATCAGATTTCAGAGCTTCCAGTATTTCCTCTCATTATTTTCTGTGATCTCGGACTGAAAGAAGAAGCTTCATCACCAATATCGTTCAAGCGTAACGTTAACGACGTTACCATTTCGGATGTCCTCATCACGTTATACCTTCAGACATCATCATCCTGCTAGTACAGACTAGCTACAGTCGCATG
>JAQQZR010000023.1:32246900-32271209 GCA_030068235.1 Notoglanidium macrostoma
CAGAACAGCTTCCAACCTGGCCTGATTCCATGCCTGGACATGCCCAGGCTGCACAAACCGTTGTTGATAAGTCACTTCCAGGAGCGAAAATGTTTGGATACAAATATAAGAAAACCTCATGACAAAACTGAAGATTTCTCTGAAACAGTATGTGATGGCTAAATTTTGATGTGATATTCGTGATCAGCACCCAAAAATCTATAAGAAACACCCAACAGTGTTCAAGAAGCAAAAATGTTGTTGTGCAGTGGAATAGAAAAGCAGGTATAGAAAACAAAAACATGTGCTTCTGCAACTAACTTCTTGCAGCAGACATGAGGTGAAAGTTCCACGGTCAATACAGTTGACCAATGATGAACTCGACCTGACGACTGACATAACCTTAGACGTCAGATGGGAAATTCTCACTAAATCGCTTTAATTCCCTCCCTATAATTTTTCTCTAGCATCCTCATAAACTGCTGTGTGCATGCTGGCATGAATCATTTACTTCTCAAACAAATAGCGATTTCACTCGGAAGAAACCACCACATTCATCTTTGACAAGTCAGCAACGCCTCCAGTGTTATGCAATTTGGAGCTTTAGTTAAGGGAAAAAAATCAATTATGGCAGCCGTTGGCAGGGATGACAGTACATTACAGCAGCATGCATGGGAGTCATGGTAACTCAGCAGTTGGCAAGGACTTTTCGTTAGAAAGCGAAATGGAGGTTCAGCATTGGAAAGCTTTTTGTGAAGTATGAAGTGTCAGAAGGCCATGGAATGGGGGAGCAGACTCACTTTACATTTAGTATTTTTACCAACTATGAGATACATGCTACAATGACAGTTGATCTGCATGGCCATTTTCACAAGCCACTGCTGTACCTACAGTATTTTATCCATTTCCTTAATCTTAAATGCCTGATTGACCTGGCCTAGAGTCCCTGTGGGCTCTAAAAGCCTTAATTTAGTTGGTGTTTTAACCAGGAAAACAACCAAATATGCAAGACAGGGGTACTACAAGACTAGATTAGTCTGGAGTGTGGCAGGAGCGAGAACAGTTGAATTGGATAGGGGACCCTGGATATTGTCCAAATGGGACCTCAGAGCCCTGATATCTTCTAACACAAGAAAAAACAAGAATTTGTATTGATGACACTTTCCCTAAGGAATACTTTTGATTTATATTTTCTCACTGGGTTTGTACAGTAATTAAAGATTTTTGGTTAAGATTCTATGCTAGTAACTAGTATAACATGCTAGTAGCATGTTCAATCAACACAACTACCAAACCTTCACTATTGGGGTTTCAGCCATTCAAAACTATAACCACTATTGCTTGAGCAATTTGAACATGGCTTTGCATCCCCAAGTACTCCAGCTGTAGGAAAACAATTGCCCCACTGAGGGATAAACACAGTTAATCAGTTGATGGGTAAAACACAATACTGACCCTACTCTATTCCTAGAGAAATATTAACCTCAAAATTTAAATCCAACCTTTATCAGATTACCAAACTCTGCAGTGTGTTAGATCTCAAGCAACAAGGTCAAGCAGCCAGGCACTGAGCAATACAGGGCATTGGAGCCACACCTTCAAACAATATCAACTTCCTGAATCATGTACACAATGCATATTCAGGTTAAGCCATCCTCTTCCAAGAATTACCCGGCATATAGAACTGCAGATTTTATTTCTGCATGCCATTATCAAAGGCCACAGGCCCATTAAAAAAATTTAGTGGTTCTGCATGGGCTCTCTATGATCATAATCACAGAAGTAACGATCTATAGTAAGATCTTATAGCAAGCACTTACACTGGGAATGACACTGAAAAACAACAGTTACACAGCACTAGCTGAAAGACAGAACTTTGTAATAGTGTGTGCATGATGTGCAGTGATCTGAAAGAAAGTTCACCAGTGCGAGATTCTGTAATGTTTTTACAAGTTGTGTGCCTCACAGAAAACCAGCATGTGAACATTCCTGCTTAGTATGCACAGCTGTGATGGTAAGATACGTGTTCCACAAAGAGGAAACTTTCCGCATACGTCATGGTCAAAATGACCACATTCTTTACATATTCAAAACAATGCATGCCAAAGAGCTCCATAATTTCTCTGGAAAATATTTCTTTGGTAATGTTTCTTTCTTTATTTCTAAGCAGGTAAGCTGGTTCTGTTCATCATAATTCAGCTTGCTATTACTATGTTTAGCCAAAACACTACCGCCAAAGAGAAATCAGACAAAGCAAGTGGTGCATAAGTATGACCACTTTTACGTTTGACTTTTGGATGAGGATGGGGGACTGATCCCCCTTTATGCAGGCCAAAATGACTTAGAGCTCCCTTTAAGTCACTGAGGAGGTCCTCGGATTTCATCAAAACATTGGCTGTTAATTTGTTTGTGAAATGCCTACTTATGGGATCAACACCATTCCACTGTTGCTCCTACACAGATAAGTTATGCTGCTCTATCTTGGTATCTTTGCTACCACCACCACGTATTATAAATGAGGCAGTATGATTTCAATCATGAGCATGATCTTTTTCATTTTCTAGTGTTCTTTTGATCACTTAGGTAAAGCTTCATGTTTATTGTTTAACAACATCATGGACACCAGTCAGTGGGTATCAAAGTGAAAGACAGCAGGCTGATAGCTTGATGCCATTCAAATGTGATCAAAGATCCATGGTGCCTTCCGAATAAGACCAAGAACCTCTGATGCTGTCTAAATGGCACCAAAGACTCTTGATGCTATCCAAACAGGATCAAAACACATTGATGTCTTCCGAATGGCACCAAAGACCCTTGAAATTGTCTGAATGGGATAGAGGACTCTTGATTCTATCCAAATGGGACTGAAGACCCTTGATGCATTTCAAATGGGACAGAAGACCCTGGATGCTTTCCAAATGGGACAGGGGACCCATGATCTTGTTGAAATGAGACGGGACCAAATGGGACCGACGACATTGATGCCGTCCAAATAAGATTCAAGATGCTTGCTGGAATTTAAATGGGACTAAAGACCCTTGAAGCCTTCTAAATAGGACTGACCAACTTGTTGCCTTCCAGGTGGGACTGAAGATCACTGATGCCTTCTGAATGGGACAGGAGCTCTTTAATGCTCTTTAAACTGGACAGACAGCACTTTGTCTCCAAAAAGTTCAAAAGACCCTAGATGTCTTCTAAATGGGACATAAGACTTTCAATGTTCTCCGAACTGGACAGAAGACCCTCAATCCTTTGGAATGTCACAGAATTTCCCGTGGAGCACAGCTACAACATAGGAAGACTGACACTACTTTGATGTGCAGATGAGAGCAAGCATATGTTTGTTGAAGATCAAGATACAAGATATATTATAAAACCAATTACCAGCACCTGCCCAGAAAGAAGTTTGTGTTTCATATAGTGTTCACTTAATACGGATAAAATTATCATTAACACTGTTTTGTTTTAAAATACTGAGGCGTAACACATCACTGTATCATAAGGGAAGTCAGTACCCATGGCAACGGTAATCTTCCCCAAACCCTGGTATAACTATCTGGTAACAAGCACATTACATGTACACACACACCCACAAACACACAAACATACACATATACGTGCTCATATCACTTTTCAGTATGAACATCTCCCTTCCTGTCTGTCTGTCTCTCTGTCTGTTCTAGTAATCAGGTAAACAACATCCTGCAAAACAACACTTGTCCCTCTCTAGATGGACAGAATATTCTCGAGATGATTCCTGATCCTTTGGCTCGAGTCATAGTGAATCATTATTACACCGTCTGTCCACATTCCTCTGTCTTTCTCTCTAACTAAGAATCTCTTTTCTGTCTCTCTCTCTCTCTCTCTCTCTCTCTCTCTCTCAGTATGACTGATACATGACTTGGTGGTTTGCCATTTATCTGGAACACACACCCCAACTCACCCTCTCACACACATTAAAAAAAAACCAAAAAAACAACCCACCTCACATGACATGGACACACATCAAAACGGGGATCTAACACCTCTTGTGTTCGGAGAATTGTTCTTTTCACATCTCTGTGTTTCTGTCTATTTCTCTAAAGGATTAATGTTCATATTTAGCTAAATCAAAGCCAAAACACAGAGCACCACCAAACGGATAGATGTTGCCATGTGCCATTCTCCGTAGGCTAATGGCTTTCTTCATGGGTTATTATATTGTCACAGTGGTGAATTCTAATAAATACCTTACAGCTTGCAGAAAGGAAACGTATCCCCTTATGCCATGCTTTTCAAACACATCTTGTCTAGTGAACAAAAATTATGAGAAAGGCTTCTATGAGGACAAACACATATGATGCGTCTTCAAATTTGTCCAAAATAAGGATGCATTTAGACAGCTATCCTACTGTACGGGATCCACTTCACAAGAATGTTGCCTACCTAGGGAAGGACGATAAACCAGTGTGTGACTGATGACAATACTGTCTTTCTGTGTGGCAAAACCTCTGCAAATTCACTGTTAGTGATCCCTTTGAAACCTATCTGGAGCTTTTTCTCATTCATTTGTCATACGTGGAACACAATACTCCTTATCTTTTCTTTTCTTCGCCATTACATCCATTACATATGGAATAACCATACGCAACTGGAATGGATTGGTTGAAAGAATTTAATATATAGATACGTTGACAAAATATCTTCAATTTCACATTACAATTTAAGATTTGTGGTCTAGGATATCGTTGGACTGTTTTTGGAATATCGATGGCATCAAAAATGGCAACTTGATACAGAGGATTCTGGGAAGGATGAGCTGGCAACTTTAACAACACATCCGGAGGAAAAAACTGACTAAATGCTAATGTTAGCGACTAGTATCTACAGCTGCCTTGTAAACAACTTCTGGTATTTTTTCCCTGCTGTAATGATGTCCGGCATAGCCAAGGTAGATACTTTTCCCAAGCCAAGGGAGATAATTTTCCCAAGCCAAGGGAGATACCGTCATCAAACTGAAATAGTTAGGAGGCATGACAGGATAGTGGCACGCAATAGCACATGATCCCACAAGCCTATATCACTGAAAACTTCACTTATTAACAATTAGACACTTGAAATTCCTGTGTTTCTGGTGCATCAGCTGAACGTGTTATTGTTTCACTGCCATGGAAAAAATTAATCGTGAAACAAATCGTGTATGGTAGAAATGTCTTTAAGCATCGTGATATGATATTTTGATCATAATGCCCAATCCTAATGGCAAATAGACAAGGAAAGGGGTGAAAGAGCAACATTAATCCCTCCTTCTCTTTCTCTCATGCGACCGATCGTCATGCTGATTTTGCATTTTTCCTGAATTAAACACAACACACAGCGGTGGTCGCTCTACAGGGGTCCGGAACACACACACACACTCACACACACACACACACACACACACAATGCATGAAGACTGGAAATGGCCAACAGTCACACATTTAGTTCTAATAAATATCATATCTGGCTGTTACGTGTTTGTGTTTCTGACTCCTGAACCCACTCGCTCGTCATGCCACTATTAATGACGCTATGATTCTGTTAGTTTCTGAGTCATGCTTCATCAAACAAAGCCAAATTCTGTATGACTCATAACAGCTCTGTTAACACGTCAGCGTCATCTGTGAGTCTGAAAATCCATACCGAGACTATATAACACCTTTTCTGAAGATTATATTAAAATGCTTCAGGCTCTCAAGCGGCACATAAACACCAATTCACACCAAGTGCTTTTTATAATCACGTGACCACTCCACGACATTTAGGGGTGGGTTCCGCATGAATTTGATCGATCCCGATTTTAATGCTCGAGAGAGCCACAGGGACTTTTATATTGAAATCGCCTTGGAGCCACTGTGAGCCAGCCTCGGTGAGAAGCCATGACAGATTCTCCCATTCTCATGACATATACTTTTGGGTAGCTTGCAGAATTGAAGCCTTTGTCTGTTTGACAATATAATTTTTTAATAACGGGTTATCCCAGAACCTATAAGCAGAACCAAAATTTTTAGACAATCATTGAACAATCATATTCATTTATATTCCACCCCAGTGTCCTTATTGTGTGGAACTGGTGTGTAGTGATACTCATTGCCATAGCTGAATCATCTGATACTAACTGTAATTACCTCTCTCCAAACTTTTACATTACAAGAGTTTGTTTTCTTGATTAAAATCAAAGCATGTCGTCTCTCTCTTTCAACTGGTGATGCTTACAGAACGAACCATGACTTAAGATTGGACAGAACAAAGACTCTCAGTGGTCTTTAAACTGGAGGCCACAGGGAGGCGCCAAGAGATTCAAAGAAAAAATCCCAGAAATAATTAGGAGCCAAGCATGGAAGTATTGTACCCACATTAATGTAATTGTTTTTTCTTATTATTTTTATTACTATATTTCCACAAGGGAGTCTATGGCATCCCATAAACCCTTCATATGCTTTTTTGAATGAAAAAGGAGGACAGTCAGAACAATTTTAGTGTACTCAGTCAGCTTATCCTTCAATCCGTGCACACGTTTTCTTTATGGAGAATGCTTCGAAGTAACAAAAAATAAACTGCCATTATTTTATTAATTTGTCAACGCAAAATAGTGACTCATGAGTGTGATAAAATAGATTACATTCATACACACACTGAGGTAGTACCCCATGGCGTCTTTAAGTTCTTTAACTCTCAGAACACAATGCAAAAGCACAAGATGTGCTGGATCAAGTGCTATTCTATAAGCTTCTGAATAAGGAGCGTGGAAGCCATTTTGTTCAATTAAACCAATGCTGATGTAACTTTGGACTGAATATGGCCCACAGAATGAAGCAGACGTTATACTGGAACCTCTTTGTATTTTCTGTATTGCAGTAAGCCTACATCACACACTCCTCTTCTGAAACAGTGGACAGATGGACAGCAAGTAATTAGCCTCCACTTCTTGGCCCAGTGAATATTTCCCCCATACGCTAAGGCTTTTAACATTTCTGCTGAAGAGTGAACTCGAGTGCAGCTTCATGGAGAAAATGCAATTTGTACGGCGCACTTATTCGACCTCGGACTTAATGGCTATCTGCACCTGTCCGACATCCCTGTAGCTCTAATGTCCAGACTTTCTCAGATAACGGAGAGAAGGAAAGTGTTAGAAGCTCCCAAAGGAAATAGAGATTAAAAAGGAGATCAGAAACGAGGAAGAGAAAAAAAAAGATCAAAGGATGAGATGGGGAAAAAAGCAAAGGACAGGAATGAGAAATGAAGATAAAGAGGGGAAAAAAGGAAAAGAGGGAGACCACAGAATAAAAAGAAGAGGCAGAAAGAGAGATGATGCATTGTCAGTATGAGGAGCTCCTGGAGAAAAAGTGACAAGAAAAAAAGTCAAAGAAGTAGAAAGAAGAGAGATGTAGAGATAGAGTGATGGAGACAGAAAAAGATGTGGAGTGTGTGAGCAGCTGCTCCTGTTCCTGCTCTCTGAGCTGAGCCACGCTGGAGGAAACATCAGTCTTTATCACACGGCAGCAGTGGAAACCCAATGAAGGGGGAAAGCAGGGCTGTTTCTCATTATTCAACGAGTCAACAGGCTGAGAAATAGATGGTTGGATAGATGAATGGATAGATGGATAGATGCATGGATAAATGCATGGATGGATAGATGGATGGATGGATGGATACGTGGATGGATGGATGCATAGATAGATGTATGGATGGATGGATGGGTGCATGAATAAATGCATGGATGGATAGTTGGATGGATGGATAGATGGATGGATGCATGGGTGGATGGATGGCTAGGTGGATGGATGGATGGATGGATGGATGGATGGATGGCTAGGTGGATGGATGGATGGATGGATGAATGGATAGATGGATGTATGTATGTATGGATGGATGGATGGATGGATGAATGGATAGATGGATGTATGTATGTATGTATGGATGGATGGATGGATGGATGAATGGATAGATGAATAGGTGAATGCATGGATGGATGCAAGGATGAATGGTTGGATAGATGAATGGATAGATGGATGGATGCATGGATAAATGCATGGATGGATGGATGGATGGATGGGTGGATGGATACATGCATGGATAGATGAATGGATAGATGGATGGATGGGTGCATGAATAAATGCATGGATGGATGGATAAATGGATGGATGGATAGATGGATAGATGGATGGTTGGATAAATGAATGGATGGATGGATGGATTGATAGATGAATGGATGGATGCATCAGTGAATAGATGATGCAGAGATAGGTGGATGAAAAGATGTGTAGAGGGATAATAGTTGGATGGATGGCTAGATTTATCATTGGCTGGATAAATGAATGAGTGACAGATGGATGGATGGTTAGGGGTTAGACATTCGTCAATCTGTCTGAACATCCATCTTTCCATTCATTACTTCATCCATCCATCCTAATGTAATCTACCGATAGCAATCATTTTGCAATTAAAAGGTAAAATCTTTGTAATTATAACATAATACTTTTTTAACTTTTAGTTTCATTTGGAATCGTTTGGTGTTCCCTATTAATCTGCGCATCACTAGAATCAGGTGAGACTCAGGTGAGATTAGCACTTGCTAAAGCAGTCACACAGTTTTCTGGTGCATCAAGGTGTGAGGGATAAACTGCTGTGGCGTGCCGCTTTCCAAAATAAAGGAAAAGAAACAGACACAAAGCTCCAGAACCACGTTTCACATTAAACTCAAAGTCATACAAGTTGTACATGAGCATTTAGCACCTAAATGTGAGCTAAAGGCTAATAATAACCTGTCTTTAATTAGCAGTCACACGTAAAACTAGTCACAGCCCCAGCTTTAGCATTACTGATAGCGTAGCGTCTTTCGTCTTCCAACGGAGGCAGACGGGAATTCCAGTCATCTTGAAATTCCACAATCACAGACTAATTACAGGGTCAGGCATGTGGCCTCAGGATTTCTCTGACCTTTTCAAGCTCAGAAAGTGAAACAGGAATTCTAATGAGATACTTTCCTGCTGTCTCTAAGGTGGCCATTTTGAAATGCACTCATGAGTGTCCTTGGTGAATGCTGAACATGGCATTCAGCCAGAAACTGAATTAAAATATCTCTCTATTAATAAGTGTCCTTCTAATTTAATTACAAACTAATCATCAGCATATAAACAAGTAACAAGATCGAACTTTAACATCAACATGCTAATGCCAAGACAATTAAGCAGATTGTTGAGAAATACACATTGCCATAGCATTTTTTTGCAAACTGGATATGTTGGAGCTTTCTGATATGTTTTCTAGCAGAAGTGCAGCTTCTGAAAAATGCTGGCTGGAGTCACTGAGAAAAGTCAACTCGGAATTGCCAAGTCGTCATTTACGTCATTATGACAAACTAGATAAAAAGTGGAAATAAACTATGGATGCTCATCGCGGAAGCTTGTCTTTTCTTAGCAAGAAACTAGCTGGCTAACATTATGCCATGAATGCTAACTTTAGCGTTCACGATGCATTCACTTTCTCAAAAGAGAAAGTGTTTACTGAGCTAAAGCAAATACTAGGCTTATAATCTCATTTAAATATAGAATAGAACTATTTTACAGTGAGAGTCGCCATGTTGATATGACATCACTGGCTAACCTCTGGGATGACGAGAACATCTTTCCAACCTTCTGTGTACAAATTTCAAACTGAAGAAGAGTTTTCCTTATTTATCCCTGATAGGAAATACGGGTTTTGGTCGAATGTATCACATATTCCACCCACAGCTGATGTACTTCATAAACTCATCAAAACTTTAAGCGCCATGACATGCCCATAGTGCTGCATCCTTTTTTGCCTTGTCAAGACAGAATGCTGCTGGAAACACTAGCGATCCTGCTAAAACGCTCGAGCCAAGGTAAACACAGACAGTACCATTTTCTAAGCAGGTCAAGAAAGGCTTGGGATCCCAGAATCCAGCTGAGTAGTTGATGCTAAGGAGCCTTGTTAATGGTGTTCAAGAACCTTAAGCACTAAAGCTAGCTCATCTTAGCCTTTAAGTGGTTGTCTTCCCATAAGCATCTAGGCCGCGTGACTGAAAACGCTCAGTCAAGGCAATTGAACTTGTCCTATAATGTTGACAACAGTTCTCCACTTGTCTGGGTACTTCATCAGCTCTGAGAGCTACCGTGACATCGATCTTTCACAATGATGAAACTTGAATTAAGGTGAAATTTGTCCAGCTTAACACATACACACACAAACAAACAAACTCAAATAATAAATGCTAGCGTAACCTGATGCTACTCTTCAAAGCTTTCAGGCTGCGTCCGTTTGTCTTTTGATGGCTATTTAATGGCTGTAGCATCTGAAGTGGAACACGCACACAAAGATACGAGCTAGCGCTTAACAAGCTTAATGAGTGTCAACAAAGTGCTTCCGCTAAACACACACACACAAACACAAATATATTAAAAAACCACCGCCTTGCTTCCCTCTTCATTTTTATTATAGCGCCATTAGTGGGTGCAGGACTTTTGATCATCCCACGTTTAATAAACAAGCCGTGCTTCTGGAGTGGTGATATCACAGGCTGAATGATGAAGAGGCCAATTAGGGCTGGGTTCCAATCCAATAGTTTATTTTTTAATAAGAAGTGGAAAAAAAGCTAGCACAATGGCAATTTCATAAGAATTTACTAATTTCCGAACGTAGCTTTTGTAGTTTCTATCCCTTGGTTTGTCTCTAGCATATTAAATGTCCTGATTACTGATAGTCTGTTTGTGTTTCCACAGAAAAATGTCCGGGTTTGTTGTGTTTTTTTTTGTTTTGTTTTTTTATTGTTTTGGTTTAATTGATTCACCTACTTTAATAAATATTGGTAAGTGTGTACATAGAAACATGATAATGTATTGAAAACCACCACATTTGGTATCTTAGTATAATCGGCCATACCGTCAACACCATAACAACCGTGTATGTTCGTCCATTGTTGTTATGAACCCATGCATGTGTACTTGCAGGTCTGAGCCATTTCATTCTCCCCATCCTCCTGTCCATACGTGACCTGGAGCAGCGAGGTCTCCGGTCTAAATTAACACCAGGATGCCAGCTCAGTCCCCGAGCTCAGATCACATGTCAACTGATATTATTAAATCTGCTTACGTAAGACAACACCTTCCACGTGGGAATATACAGCCTGCCTTGTAAACACCTCACAGGGAGCTTTTGTTCATTGAGAAGAGACTCGGTGTGTGTAGCTGTCACACTGATTCTTACAGCTTCGTTTGAACTGAATCCTCACTTTAAAGTAGTCACTTTTCACACTTCAGGGTTCGAGGTGACTGAACTGGTCACAGCACAATTTGTGAGTGAGAATGCTGACAAAATGATTTTTAATCTTCATCCACGATCAAAAAAATTCATCCATTCATCCGCAACCTCTTTCTCGGGTGCTGCGGCTCACAGAGGTGCAGGCCTGGTGTCATGTGACAGCTACTGAAGAGCTGTTTTTAAAGTTATAGTTTTTATAATTTTTATCTAACTGTATTACCTATAATGCTATCAGTCACTTCGCAAGTGCAGATGATTCCCGATAATGATTCCCGATTCCCTATGTTTCTACAAGCTGTGGTACTGGACCTCAAGAAATGAGAAATATAGTCAATGAAGTCGCAAGATTAAAGATTCGTTCATGCTTCATAGTTTTGCATATACAATGAGAGGGGCGTGGTCCATGATGTGACGCTGAGGAAAACAATTTCCTTTGCTGCTCGCATTGATGTTCCCCCATCACTCTGTCTATTGTCTGCAGAGGAAGAGAGCGTGTGTGGGGTGTGGATGTGGAAACGGAGGCAGTTGCAAGCCGAACCAATCAATCGTGTCACTTTCTCATCGAGCCTGGGGCTGGAACAGAAGATATAGGGACAGTGTGACAGCGAGGGTAACACTCGCTCTCTTTCTCTCTCTCGGGCGGTGCAGATAAAGCTGCTCTGTGTGCAGGCCGTGCCTGCTGGGGAACATTACAGCAAAGCAAAGCAAACACAATTATCATCGTACCGACACCCTCCGAGAGCCAGAGAGAGCTCCATAAAGCCGAAAGGTCCTGCCTCGCAATGTATCATTAGCATCGTTCCGTCCCATTGACCCAGATGCGTTAATGAGGGAGACGGGGAGACTAAAATCACATTTCTGTTTCATGCTGACAAACACATTTTCATTCTGGAGATCATCTCTGCCATGTGTAAATATAAACGATTTATTAGCGAAGTCAAACTCGGCACATTCATTTAAAAAAAAGGGAATTTTTAGCAATGTTCTACTTTTAGTAATAAGCCGCGTATTATTAAGCACCCGTGAGACCTGGAGTTAGAGGGTTATTATATATTATACAGCAAAAATGATTACACAGTACTAGAGAACAGAATCTGGGTCAGCAGATATGGGAGAGATGCATCGTGGGTCAGGATAAAGGGAGGGCGGCAGGCATTAGTTCGAGACTTTTCGAGGCTGAAACAAGCAGTAAGCTCTGGTGTTGATGCGATGATGGACAATCATGTAAAGCTCACTAGAGTTGAATTTTAACCAAAAATACGTAAACACCCGTCACTCTGGTGTTGAGCATCCATGAGTCTGTCCCGCGCTTACGTGAGGGGAAATTCTTCTTCCCGCCCACAAACCACACAGTCAGTTTTTTCTGATAGATGCCAAAAATGTCCTTGTAAACTGATGACGAGAGATGTCATGTCCGTACTAGCTCATATACAGTCTGTAGCATATTAATGTGATACAATGATATTTCTGCGTTATTCACTTATGAAGAACTAAAACATAAAAATCTGTTGTCTAAGCAAGATCACAAGGAATGGTGTTGATATAAAACAATACAAAACTTTGACTCCTGTTGTGGTGTTCTTTAATCTACTGTTTTTTTTCTTGCTTTTGTTCCCTCTTTTTGATATCAGCACACAATCCATTCAGCGCAAGGCTACCTAGCTAGGCAGCGGTTATTGTATTGCGGTCAGAGACTCGGCAACGTTTTCTATTTTGGACGTATTTCAAGGAATCCTCGGTTCATGGCAAAGATAGTCACATCGTTCTGTTCACCAAAGTAGAGCTGCATACAATTAAAAATATATGGTGGACAGGACTGTCACTGTTCACTAAGAAGCTTGTCTAATGTCATGAGTAACCTTAGAAGACAGCTGTCCTGATGTTGGGACAGACTTTATTTCAGAGACAGAAAACTAAATACGCTGCCCAAAACACAGCACCCAGGGGTCGAGATAAAGGGCACGATCGTACACATGGTCCACTGCATGGAACAGAACCCTGTAATTCTGTTGAGGAACATATGGAGCATGTAGAACAGAGATCTCTTAGCTCTCACACACCGTGTCTGGACATTTCAGGCATTTAAAATCAGCTGTCGCACGCTACGTATCACACAGCCACCAAATTCCTAACACAGCAGATCAGATTGCAGGAAGGAGAGGGATGGTACACACACACACACAGGGGGATTTATGTATTACTGCCATCCAGCACATGGCAGTCGATCGTTGATGGAATAATAATCAACACCAGAGTTACAGGTCACGAGGGATCATCATACGAGTTTAATTACACGAGCGTCGTTATTGACGAAGGTCACAGAGAAGGATCTGCGCCGGTTTCATGGCCAAGCTGAGAACTTAAATACTGTTATATTAATATTAAATCTATCATGAATGATCCAATTAGCATTCCTGTCATTAGACTGAAGGACAGACAGAGCTGTATAGATCGAGATAGAGAGACAGATTAACTGACAGCGATACATACAGACATATAGACAGAGAGACAGGAAAGCATGATGTGGAGACAGACAGATAGTCAGGATGTGTCTATTGGACAGATGTACAAAAGACAGCCATAAGGAAACGGAAAGAAAGAAGGATAGATACGTAGATAGGCAAATCCACATCTAAACAAATGGATACACTGTTACGTTGACGCGTGGTGTAATCACGTAGACGAGTCCTGGCAGATGGCTGCACACGTCTCTGTAGATATGTAGCCTTGTTTACAATAATAAAGGTTTATTTGTGGTTTGGAAACCATACGCAGAACTGATATTACATTTTTTACAGGTACTCGGTACTTGGCATTTCGGATTCAAGTTTTGGTTCCCGAACCTAATAATAACTGTAGCCACCTCGGTTACTATAACAACCGCAAATAGGTAGCTACTCAGCAACGCACGTGTTAAGCTGACTTCATGTCATCTGTGTAGAAATATTTCACACTAAAGAAGGAGATCTGAGCTGCAGAGTGTAATGTATAACATAAGGCTGTGATAAACGGAGCGAAATGCATTAATATTGAAAAGAAGCTCCATTTAAAGCCAGGCAAGAAAGAAACAGATCAGTATCAGTAACAGAAAAGAAAAAGTGGTGCCATCTCTATTTTAAAATAAAACACACGGAGTGAGGACGTGCTCTGCTCTGTGTTTACCGCTACTCCACAAAGTGATATTAGAGAAAAGACACAGGATAATCCATTATCCCTGTTCATCTGTGTAAAAGCTAAGCGCTAACACACAGAGATGTGTGTGTGAGTGTGTGTGTGTGTGTGTGTGTGTGTGTGTGTGTTTAACACCAGGGAGTGAAGTGTGTACGTGCTGAACATCCTGACTGGATCCAGCGACTGCTTTCTGAGCTGTTCATGAATACAGATCACAGGAAAAAAAGGGTGAATCTGTTTATATCTTCAACACAGAAACAGGAAGAGCTGCGCTGAGCAACGCTACACTTTAAATATTACTCATTACCAATTCCTGCTTGTATTTAATGATGCGCACAAACTGAACTGCAAAATCAAATACGCAAAAAACAGTAGCAAAAAAAAAAATATTAATGTTGCTAGGCAACTGGGTAACTTGAACTGCTACTGTATAAGCTAGCTACTGACTGAGGCTAATGATGCAGCTAGCTAGAACATAGCCTTCAAGGTTTATACAGATGAAGTGATGATGGAAATGGCACAGATTTGTCAGGAAGATCAACATTTACCTCAGATGTGGTTTTAAATCACAAGGAAAAGACTCTGAATGGTTAATTTTACTCTGTAATTGAACCTTAGCATCCACCGCTAACACAAACATTGTGTCACAACCTGCGTGCATCAAAAAAGACCGTTTTTGGATGTTTTAGCAATGTTTTACATTTTTGTTAGATGGAATGAATTGTATTATGGCTCCTATACCCTACAGTATATAGTGCACTATGTGTTGTAAAATATATATCTTGTCATTTGAGATACAGCCTGCTAATCTCAAAAGGCAAGATATATATTTTACACAGTGAGTATGCACTGGATTACATCTAGTACAGTTGTTATTACACAATAATGAATTGTCATGTAAGCTGTAAGCTGTTCTTATGTAGTAATTACTGAAATCCAGGTAGGCTACAGATAAACTGTCATTATGATAATATGAGTGTGTGTGTGTGTGTGTGTGTGTGTGTGTGTGTGTGTGTGTGGATGTCCAGACACTGTGTGCTTGCTCTCTTTCAGAATTCCAAGGTCACTGCAGTAACCACACACACACACATACACACATACACTCACACACACGTCTGCTTTTAACACACCGTCTTAATCCAAACTAACTTCCCAAAAGACACCTAGCCCACTTCATTATTTCATACATTGCGTTTGCACTAGCAAGCCGCAAGTCATTGTCATTTGTAGCTTGTCACTAGTGGGCGTGGCCTGGCCAGCTAGCTAGTTAAACACAAACTAAATAACACACTAATCAGTGTGAAAATTGCTTGTTTGTTTTATGTGTTACGTGCTCAGCTTCGTACTAGCTTCGTTTTTAGATTAGATTAGCAAAGCGAGCTAACTGTACTAAGTGCGTCCACTTACCAGAAACAACGGCGATCTCTGCTACTTCCCTCCAAGCTTCATTTTTATTCATAAAGTCTCTATGCACATTTAACGAGAGGTCATATATATCAGGATAAGCTGAAGCCATTCTATGATTCCAGTTCAAGACTAGCTTACTAGAAAATTAATAATCACTTGTAAATGTAAACATAGGGTTATTCTATGTAGTGCCCCACACACACACACACATATATACACATGCACTACACAAAGCATAGGAAATAGTGCCCTAAAACCCTAAATAGTGCACTTATATACATGGGGTAGGACACTACATCCTAAATAGGGTGCAGGATCCATTATTCGTTAGCCTAGCTTTATCCTATAGAGTCATTTTAGACACATATTGCACTATATGCAGTGTCCAAGTCATATATTTTGTGCACTAGGGGCAAAGAACAGGAGCAATCACTTCATACCCTATGTAGTGCACTGATATAGGGCATAAGGGTAGAGTGCACTATATAATGTGTAGGAGAAATAATTTCTGATTTTATGTGTATTCTTATATAAGGAATAGAACGCTGCGTTAAACTGTGGAAATATAGTGCTCTACATAGGGTATAGGAGCCATCACTTCATACCCAATCTAGGCCTAAATAGTGCACTGTATATTTGTAACCTTAATTAATTCTTTTATCTCTAACATATAGAGAGTGGGAGCTAATGCATCGCATATGCCTCTCTTTTGGTCACAAAGTGTGTAAATTATGGCAAGCTTTACGTAGTGCACGAAGGCAGGGAGCAGGAAGCCATTTGAGATGCGTCCACGAGCTAGATCTTAAAGCGAATATATTTTTTACACGTTTCCTTTGAGACATGGGATGCTTTAAAAAAAAAAAAGAATAATTACAATGAGATAGCACACTGAAACTAAACCAATCATAATACAACAAAAATGTTTATTTATTTATATAATTAACGCACTAACGTTCTATAACAAGCGCGCTCGTGCCCGTCTAACGAGCCGTGCACTTGTTTATCCAGCGGCGCAGTCGCGTGACATAACGGTTAGGTTATTTATCGACACAGAACTGAGAAATTCGCCCGCGCACATCGCGAGTAGGCATATTCCACGCTGCGTTACAGCGTCACTCACCCAGAACACGAAGGAGTAGACGATGAGCAGGGTTTTCAGACACGTTATCACGGGTTTGGTCTCCATTCTCCTCGATGCCATACTACAGTGAACGGGCGGTGCGCGCGCTGCTCTCGTTCTCCGGCGCGAGCCGCGGCCTCTCTCAGCGCTGCCGCTCTCAACGCAACAGCCAATAAGAGAGCACGCTGCCTCACCATGTCCCGCCCATGGTGTGATGTTGACGCCCCCCCACCGTCTCTCCCCAGTCGTGTTAGGGAAATCACGTGACGGTGCGCCAAGGGCGATGGCAGGTGCATTAGCATCAGCGGAACAAAAAACGCATACTACTATACTATACAGTAGAGATTTGTGAAACAATCATGTATTTATCATTTATTCTCGCTGTACTATCTTGATAAAAAGTGTGGCTTAATAGAAAAACAGACTTGTATGCAATTTAAGACGAATCTTTTGACGTGCTGCGGCGTTGCCACGGCAACCGACAGGGTAACCGTTCTACTTCGCCATACTGTTCAGTACGCTAGTATGCGAAACAATTCTATTTCTATTTCTATTTACTTACGCATATATACTTAAATACTATTTTGTATGATAGTGTGCAATTTTGAAAGGCACATGCCACCTTTTCATTCAAGGACCAGCCAATTCCCCGTTTTAAGATTCTTTCATTTTATACTCTTATTTACTTATTAGTTGTTTTTAAAAACAAATGATAATAAATAATGCTAATAAAAAGGAAAGAGTTCATGCTAGTCGGTCTCTGCTAGTTTCCAGTCACAGTTAGCCACACCTGTAGGGAGACTATTACTATTATTAAGTTTTTATTAAATTTAATACACTGGGAAATACTGGATATACCACATTATAGTAATGTATATGTATGGCTAAAGAAAGACAAACTAAATATTTGTAGATATTTTTTATCTTAGGTATTATATCTTTTCTCTATTCTGCAATTTATATGGTATCTTAACAATTTTCTTCTTATGTACAATGGAAAACTATCACTGAATAGGCAATATACTATACTCCTATTAGATGTTTATTTATTATTTGACAGCAAAAAACGACAACTACAAAAAAAAGTCTAGACTTTAGTGAAAAACCATGACTCTGATGCTTCTCCTGAGGAGAAAATTTGGAAAACACACTACCGATTTTATACATATTAACAGGACGTGCATTACAATCAACTGCGTATCCCGACTCTGAATATGAGGAAGTTTTCCCACATAGAAATACTGACATGACTTTAGGACTGAAGTTTCCAACACCAAATATACTCCTAGTAACATGCTAACATATAAAATATTATTTAAAAATAACAAGTTAACCCACACACTAGCATTTGAATAAACAAAATAATCCAGAAATGAGTGATTTACTATCAGATCAGCCCATTAATTAACATTATAGTGGGCATTAACACTCAATCTAGCATTTTAGGTAACGGGATAAGCCAGTGAAATGTATTTAGACTGCACAAACATGTCAACAGAAAGACAATAAATTCTGTCTCTTCTTCACTCTGCTCATATGATCAACAGCACAGTGAGAAATAAGTTCACACTTCTGTATAAGAATGATCACGCTGGTGTGACCATCGGCCGCCCCAAATTCACAACCTATTGTGAATGTGGCTGGTTCTGCTAATGCTAACCTGATCTAGCAGATTACTAAAGCTCTTTATTAGCTTCAGTGAAAATGCTGAGGGCCAGCTGATGAATCCATGTGTGTCACATGATCTCTTTCACCAACTAAGACTAAACTCATGACTAAAGTTGTTGTATAACCAAGTGTGGATGGAAAACAGTGCAGGAACAATAAGGTTGATTTACAAAATGATAAAACATCCATCAAATATTATGGATTTCAATACGTATAATAAACTGACTAGCACACAAGCTAGCATTATAGAAAACATGTTAACCCATTATAGTCGGCCAGCATTAAAGTAAACAATACCCAAATCACAAACTAGATTTATAGTAAACAGGCTAATCCACAAGTTAGCATGATAGTAAATAGGCTAATCCACAAACTAGCATTATAGAGAACAGGTTAATTCACAAACTAACATGATAGAAAACAGGCTAATTAAAAAAAAACATTATAGTAAACAGACTAATCTGCAAATTAGCTTTATAGTAAACAGACTAGTTCACAAATTAGCATTATAGTAAACAGGTTAATCCACAAACTAGTGTTGTATAACAGACAGGCAAGCTATCATGGTATAGTATATTAAAGAAATCTAAAACATTATCATAATGTTAATACAGTATAAAATAATTAAAAAAAATAGTATAAAATGTTGTGACTTTAAAATAAAGTTTAAAATATTAAAAAATAAATAAAATAAAATAAATAAGGGTCCCAGCTATATGTTCGGTCATAAATCATCTACTCCTTATAGTGCCTTTGGCTCTTGTGATGTAGGACAGTGTAGCTTCAAGGGGTGGTGGAAAACAAGTTTATTTTATTCCACCTTATGTTTCAGTGTGACTCTCGATGCTTATGTGTGTACTGTAAAAGAAAAGCTTAAGAATCAAGATTTAAAAACTGGTCCTGACTTTCCCTGGTTTCTCAGTCTCGGTAAGATGTGTCTCTTCTGAACAAAAAAAATTCATGCATTTTAAAGGAATTGAATTCTTAAATAATAAACAGTGTCATAATTATATATTTAATATGGCCCTCAAAAGGCATAACAAACATTTATGCATATATTTACAGCCAACACATTAAATCTATATAGTAGTTTAAATAGTGATTTCAGTATTAAATACTCACTGCACGCTTAACTCAACTCTGAACACGGCCTATAGTGTGTATTGTTTACTACGCCACCACCAGAAGCTGGCATGCTGTATAAACAAAATTAGTGACTGACCCAGAAAACCAGTTTTATTCATTCATTTATTTGCAGAGTGCATCAGCCTCACTGAATAGACAACATGTACAGAGAACAGAACAAAATATAAAAAAAACAGTACATAAATTAGGAAACAATTTCTCTGGTGTAAGAAAATATGATGCAAAAAAAAAAAAAGGAACTCCTACACTACAGTCAGAAGCCATCAGTCTGTCATTGGAGCACCAAGCAAGTATTCATGGGGCAAATCAAACAAGTTGCCCAGAATTCTGGCGAGCTGGCTAACTTGCTAAATAAATAAAGTAAAGTTTATTGATTTTCCTTACACTTAAAAAAATCCACTTTATCTTTGTCTGAAAACATCTTTGCCATTTCTGTGTTGTGGTGAATACACACTGGCATCATAATGACCAAATAAGACAGCATCTGTTTCCTTCTTTCTCTCTATTATTTTTTAAATTTGTTTATTTATCAGTTTTAGCAATCGATCTAGTGGCCTCTAGTGGACGATTAAGGTATTATCACTTACCACTTGGAATTAATGCTGTAAATACAGGCATAATCTGATGCAAAAAAACATGACACATCAAATCCTTTAAATTCAGAAAATGAGTTTGTTAGTTAGCAATTAACAGTTAAATACAGGTAGTGTGTGTAGGTCTGTTTGTATTATATGCTCTGTTACTGGAATAAGGATGAACATTTCATCATCATTTCAGTGGTAGAATCTCAGCAGATCACATATGTGCTATCCCAGCACTAGAAGACAGAAGAGAAGACACATAAATAAGGTTCAACACAAACTGAACACATTTAACACTAAAGAACAGCTGAGTTTCAAAAGTTAATGGTGGCGACCTCAACACAAATATCCTGAAAGGAGTTCATGGGTCAGATTTTTCCAGTTAATCCAAACCCAATCATGAAACATTACCAATGGGACTTCTCCATTTCTTTGTCTGAAACTGCTTAGCATTAAATATTTTATCTAATGTGTCACCCTAGCTAGCTATTCATGTGTTAGCAATTCTCTGCCCTTGTTGCGCAGCACATTACCAGCCATCAAGATTTGATTGTAAGTGGCTTTGCAATACATGTGCTATTCAATCTTCCCTTTAAACTTGGCTAACTACTTAGCTATCATTAGCTACCTAGTTTACCAAAACACCCATATACACAAATACAAATGTACACACTCTAGTTTCTCCAGGGCACAGACAGGATCATGCACTAAAGCAAGCAGGACATCCAGTCCAGACTCTGTCAGGTCGTTCCCACCCAGGTTCAGCTCTCTGAGATGTGACGGGTTCGACATCAGCGCTGAAACCAGAGCAGCACAGCCTTTATCTGTAATACCGCAGTTAAACAGTCTGTATGGAGGGACAAAAGCAAAGAGCAATCTATTAGCCATTTCAGGAGGTAAAGAAACTAAAATGGAGCAGGACCAATAATTTTAGAATGGCCCTTTTGCTGTAGACACAGGGTAAAATGATTTCACAAAGGTTTAATATTGCAGGTAGTATCATCTTCACTCAGCATTTTTTTTAACAACGCTGCTAAGATTAAGCTTTCGAAGATGTGTCCAGAACTAATGCAATAAAGGATTTTGCACTGAATAAAAGATATAAACTCTTTGTGAAAGAACTGATTCACAGCTATTAGGGTAAAATAACTAAATGACGTTGGAATTGATGATCAGTAGCTAAATACGTACAGAATGTAGCTCATTGATATCTTGTTTGTATGTATTATTTCATATTTACTACATAATTGATTCCTTTAAAAATGATAAAATTCTGCATAGGCGAAAAAGTTCTCATATTCTACTAAGTGCTGAGGCTATTCTGTTGATAAAACTCACCCAAGTTTCTTTAATATACATTGCACCTTCATCAGAGGATCAGAAAGCAGCTGTACTCCCAAGTCTCTTATTTCATTACTGCTCAGATCCAACTCTCTTAAGTGCGATGGGTTTGAGCTCACAGCTGAAGACAGAGCAGCACAGCCTTCCTCTGTGATCCTGCAATCACGTAACCTGGAAGAGATTGTTATGCTGGGCTGTGGCTTAGAATAACCTGATTAGCTGGAATCTGAGTGACAGGTCACCCGACACTCAGCTACATCACATCAACAAACTGTGGCGTTTCAGCTAGCACAGCTGCATAATATAAGCTAAGCAGGGACATTAAACATAAGCTATACTAAGTACATAGTAGTGTTATGAAAATATACCTTCTCTGAAATATCGCACATATTATCGTGCACAAGAATATGTCAAGTGTATATAAGAGCGGTGTCTCACTTCAGCGACTCTAGTTTGCCGCATGACTTCTTCAGTCCCTCAGAGAGCAGCTTCACTCCTGAATCATGCAGATGATTGTTACTCAGATCGAGTTCTATCAGTTTTGACCTGAGCAGAATATCCAGGGCTGAACAGCTTTTCTCAGTCAGACGGCAACCTCGTAGCCTGTGAGAAACATGAATCGAATGAATCGGCCATGTTCACAAGCACAACCTGGCTTACACAGGAAACAACACCTCTGCAGTGTAAAGTGTGTGTACAGAGGACAGTACTTTCACTCCTGACTCATATACACATGCGAAATCTGGGTGTATCTCACCTCAGTTTCTCTAGTTTGCAGTGTGGATTCGTCACTGCAGCAGAGATCATCTCTACCACTGAATCCTGCAAATTGTTGTTACTCAGGTCCAGCACTTGTATTCTGGAGGAATCTGAGGTAAGAATGCAGGCCAGGGTTGAACAGCTTTTCTCTGTCAGATGGCAAGCTCGGAGCCTGAATGTAAATGAGATTTAAATGAATCCCTTCCATAGAAACAACACACACACACACACACACATACCGATCGCTTCAGGGACCGTTGGTAAAATACTTACTTGAGTACCTCAAGTGTAAAGTCAGTAATCTCATACACAGAACACAACATCTTCACTCCTGAATCCCTGAGAATATTGTTGCTCAGGTTCAGTTCTTGGAGATTTGAGTAGTTTAAGCTGAAAGTTGAAGCTAGAAACTCACAGCTTTGCTCTGTGAGGTTACAGCAACTCAACCTGAGAAAGCAAAGGAGAATAATAACTGATAACAACACCAAGCACACGCATACACACAGTATAACGTGAAAAATGAATTACTTCAGGATCTCCAGTTTACACTTTGGATTGTCCAGCGCACCGCAGAGCATCTTTATTCCTGAATCCTTCAGGGTATTGTTGCTCAGATTCAGTTTGCGCAAACTTGAGAAGTTGGAGTTGAATGCTGTAGCCAGAAGTCCACAGCTGTTCTCTGTGATGTTACAACTACACAGCCTGGAACATAAAGCAGTAAAATCACATTAGTCATCTCTCTGAACAGAAACACGTAGTGTAATGGAAGAAATGAAGTACCTTAGACTCTCCAGTTTACAGTGTGGATTCATTAGCGCTTTAGAGAGCAGCTTCACTCCTGCATCGTAAAGCTTGTTGTTGCTCAGGTCAAGCTCTCTCAGATTTGAGGAGGTGGAGCTGAGAGCAGAGGCTAGTTCTTTACAGCTCGTCAATGTGAGTTGACCCCAACACAGACTGGAGAATAAATGAAACCAAATTTAAACATTTAGATTCCATTAAATAGACTTCATTCTGTGAGAATGACCACTTAAAATTGCACTTTAGTCCCAGAATGCTGGTGGAAATGTCTCATACAATCAAGAAAAAAAAAACCTGTCCAGTGGAAAAAGGCTCACATACATTCAACCACCGTTAGCTCAGTTATCAATAGCCTTCATTAATGCATTTCTCCTAAAACAATGCAAACAGGAAAACAGACAGGAACTGTGGCACTATGGTGCCAATCAAAGGGAAGGGACGATAGTGGTTGTGTTGGTACAGCACCCCCAAACCATCAAGGCACACTGTTTTGCTGCAACAGTGTTTTGAGGATCAGTGTCAGACTAGGTAAGAACATGACTCACAACAAAACCTTAGTCAGGAACAGGACCAAAGGCTAAAGCAGGACCAGGGACAGTGCAGCAAAAATGGAGGAAGACCAATGGTTTCAGTGGTAAATTAAGATTATGGTAAAAATGGATACTAAAGGTTAGTAGAGGAACCACATGGTTTGGATTCCATCAGTTACTACCGGAAACAGGCCATAACCAGAAACCAAAGGCATTTGAAGTAGGAACTTGTCCAAACAAGTAACTGCTATCACAGCAGGATTCTGTAGGTCTGGACCTTGCATACACAACACAGACATAGTCAAGCATTGGTGTGGATTTAGAAGAACAGAAGCAGCTTTGGAAACTATGCACTAGAATTTGTACAGTGCATCCAGAAAGTATTCACAGCGCATCACTTTTTCCATATTTTGTTATGTTACAGCCTTATTCCGAAATGGATTAAATTCATTTTTTTCCTCAGAATTCTACACACA
Organism: Notoglanidium macrostoma; assembly: GCA_030068235.1. NCBI lineage: Eukaryota > Metazoa > Chordata > Actinopteri > Siluriformes > Auchenoglanididae > Notoglanidium > Notoglanidium macrostoma. Next base: position 32,271,175 of record JAQQZR010000023.1, read on the forward strand.
ACACCCCATAATGACAACGTGAAAAAAGTTTACTT
>JAQQZR010000023.1:32293074-32305329 GCA_030068235.1 Notoglanidium macrostoma
GCGAACTCCACACAGAACGGCACCCTGGGTGACCCGGGGATCGAACCCAGGACCTTCTTGCTGTGAGGCGACAGTGCTGCCCATTTTTTATTATTATTATTATTACTATTGTGCTTACTCTTCCTGCAGCTGACGATGCTGGGTTCGAGACGGAGGTGTACAACAACACGGTGGTCCGAACTCCTCACCTGAGCGCTCTGGCTGGGCGCAGTGTCGTTTTCCGAAACGCCTTCACCTCCGTGAGCAGCTGCTCACCCAGTCGCTCCACCATCCTCACCGGGTTACCACAGGTACTACTCACCTTGCACTCGGCTTGAAGAGTCTCACTCTGAAGGAGACATGCAGATTTTTTTGTCCTCTTCTTTTTCTCCCCTCAGCACCAGAACGGGATGTACGGGCTGCATCAGGGCGTGCACCACTTCAACTCATTTGACGACGTGCAGAGTCTCCCACTCTTACTGAAACAGGCCAACGTCCACACCGGTGAGAAAAACACCACCACGAGTGTCGCCTCACCTTCAGCTACAGCTCCATGACATGCACAACACTTGAATTACTGACAAACACCTGAACTGTAGTGCTGGTTATCTGAGCAGCACGAGGTTAAGCTGTTGCCAGAAACCTGAGCTGAGGTCTGACCGTTACGTAGCAGGAATGTACGTTCAATTCCTCTTAACATTTGTATTGAATAAGTATTCCTGTCCTTAATACATTTGAAAGTGTACTTGTGGGGAAAAATCTTTAAAAATATTTTGTGATCGTGTCTGTTTCAACTACCAAGCTTTAAAGGGGAAAAAATCAAAAACAAAAATTTGTAATTTGCAGATAGAAATGAAATAAAGTTTCAGAAAAGAAAAAATAAGATATAAACTTAAAAGTAAGATTCATTTTAATGAATTACAATTTAAAGCAATTACAATCAGTCTCTTAAGAACCAGTGTTTTCAATTTTTTTTTTTTTTTAATTTATAAAAAACCAGGCGAATTTCAAAAATTTAAATTTTATAGTTAATACATAAATCTATCAAATTTGATCTTGTAGTAGTAAATATTACATAATTTTTTTTTTTTTTTTAGATTTTTCTCCATATTAATAACAAATAATGGGCTTAGAGATAACTTGGCTGTGCTGTTATTGTTGTTGAGGCATCATTGGGAAGAAGCACGTGGGTCCGAGCTCCGTCTACCCCTTCGACTTCGCCTACACGGAGGAGAACGGCTCGGTCCTGCAGGTGGGACGCAACATCACTCGGATCAAACTGCTGGTGCGGAAGTTCCTGCAGCAGCACCGGGAGGAGAAGAGCAGCGGAGGAGAGACTCAGCCCTTCTTCCTGTATGTAGCGTTCCATGATCCGCACCGCTGTGGCCACTCGCAGCCTCAGTACGGCTCCTTCTGTGAGAAGTTCGGGAACGGAGAGAGCGGCATGGGGAGAATTCCCGACTGGCAGCCGCAGCACTACACGCCCGAGCAGGTCAAGGTGAGACGAGACCGTAACCTGTTCAGTCGGGATTTTAAATCGTGAGGCAGAAAACGTGGCTTGAGTTTTACTATTTTTTTTCTTTTACAAAATTTTTTTCATTTTTTTGTTTTCCTAAATTCCTGATTTGTTTTTTATTTTGTTTATTTGTTTTTCTCCCATTATCTGTTTGTTTGTCTCCCCCGCAGGTGCCGTATTTCATCCCGGACACGCCGGCCGCTCGAGCTGATCTGGCCGCTCAGTACACCACCGTCAGCAGGCTGGACCAGGGCGAGTGTTTCACTCTTCCTAGTTGGACCTCGAATTATTAATGATGTATAGTTATAATAACATTTACGCTGCAAATATTTGTTTATGGGGTTTGGTCCATTTTTTCCATTTTGTTTCCCTTCCTACAGGTATTGGTTTGGTCCTGCAGGAGCTGAGGGACGCTGGGTTCGAGAACGACACGCTGGTGATGTACAGCTCGGATAACGGGATCCCGTTTCCTAACGGACGAACCAACCTGTACGACTCGGGCGTGGCCGAACCCATGATCATCTCCTCACCTGAACACAGAGGGCGCTGGGGACAGACGAGTGACGCCTACGTCAGCCTGCTGGGTGTGACACACACACACACACACACAAACACACACTCACAGCGTCAGGATTATGTCCAAAAATCTGAATGCAGCGCTGATTATCAAAAACTTTTCCTTTATTAAGAGTGAAGAGAGAAACTGACATATTCCTGCATTACGTTTTATGACCACAAGAAGGCGCCATTGACCCTTTATGCTGATTCTCATTTCACACCTCACTTACATTTACATGCAGCCTAATCATCTGATGATGATAATCTGATGATAGTAATAACCTGTTAATAAGATGTTGTTGCTAATCTGATGATGATGATAATAATTTCATGGTGAAAATTCAATAACAATAATCTGAAGATGATAATTTGATTTGGTTAATCTAATGATGATGATGATGATGATGATAATAGTAATCTGATGGTAATCTGCCTAATGACTTGATAAAAATGAAAGTCAAAAGAAATGTATAATCTGTTGAATAATTCATTAAAATTCAGAATCGCTGTGGAAACTTGCAGATGTTTTTATTCACGTGCTGGAAGTAAAAGCTCTTCCTGTCCTCTCAGACATTACGCCCACTCTGCTGGACTGGTTCTCGCTGCCGTATCCTCCCTACAGACTGAGCAGCGCGTCTCTGGTCCACCTCACGGGTCGCTCCCTGCTCCCTGCGCTGTCCTCGGAGCCGATTTGGGACACAGCTTACGGCAGTCAGAGTCTGCACGAGGCCACCATGTATTACCCCATGCGCTCCGTGAGGCGCAGCCGCTTCGTCCTGCTGCACAACCTGAACTACCGCTCGCCCTTCCCCATCGACCAGGACCTGTACGTCTCGCCCACCTTCCAGGACCTGCTGCAGAGGACGCAGGAGGGCACGCCCACCCGCTGGTTCAAGACTCTGAGGCAGTATTACTACAGGGAGCGCTGGGAGCTGTTTGACACGTACTCGGACCCGGCAGAGCAGAACAACCTGGCCTCGGATCCCCAACATAAAGCTGTGCTAGAGCTCCTGAAGGAGCAGCTGCTGAAGTGGCAGTGGGAGACGGAGGACCCTTGGGTCTGCGCTCCGGACGCCGTGCTCGAGGACATGATGGAGCCCAAGTGCAGGCCGCTGTACAACGAGCTGTGAAGGATCATTATGAGTTTCAACTCGCAGCCTCAGAAGCTTTGTGCACATTTCTGCACGAGACTAAACGGAAAGTGCGGTCAACTGAAGGCAAGAAACAAGGTGACGTCATTACGCAGAGACACCAGAACACGCACACACTACGTCATCATTTACTCCAAACGTCAGTTTCCATCTCTCTATCGCATCTTCACACAACACGATATGGTCTAAGATATTTTGTGTTTTTTGTTTATTTCCACTTTCCTAGTTTGTTATTTTAAAAGAAAGCACGTGGATGAAAACATTGACCTGTTGATTGAGAAATTTTGTAAAATAAATGTTTTTAATGCACAGCACTTTGAAAAAGGCACGTGTGCAGATATTCTGTAACATGAAGCTTTCAGAAATCATACAAATGCAAGATCGAAGACTATTTTCTATTAAAAAGCCTGACTTCTGCCTCTGTGTGTATACCGTGTTTGCTCTTTGCTGTCGTACTTGTGTGTAATATGATTGCTTCCAACAGGGGGCAGTGCCTTAGAGAGCGGTCTTAGTGCGAAATAAACAAGCAGAGTTCCATGTTTCACTGCAGGAAACATATTTCTGTTAATATTTCGCTGAAATCCGTGTCAGTATCATCTTAATACAATATTTACACAGACACCTCCGCACCTCCACCAGTCAGCACTTAATCCGGACACTCATCGCTGAGGGATTTATGTAAGACCTACAGCAATCCCAGCTCATGGCTAACAGTCTGAGGTGTTAAATCAGCACGTCGCTAACAACAACTCTCTAGCTAAACTGCTGTACCTGCTATTTATTTCTCGCTGTAGATGAGCTTTTTTTATGAAACAGCTCAGATGTTGGATTAAACACATGAAACTAAAATCACCGAAAGCTTGTTTTGAAAACTTGTTTCTGTATTAAATACTTATTAATATGTGAATTTGAAAGGCCACTGAATGTAGACGCCCCGCCCCTTTCAGCTTGGCTCGTATTTGCATATTGGAATCCGATTGGCTCCAAGATTTAGCTGTTTAGTTAGCTGTTTACTACTCAGTGTTCAGCTTCCTGTTTTCTAAAAAAAAAGTTCAAGTGACAATACTAACTCTGAAGTGATCTGAGTGCTGATCTAATAATACTAGAAATAAATGTTTTATAAATGAATTAAAGTTCAGGTGATGTTAAAATGGCAGTATTCACACATGCTCTATACAAAAAGGAGAATGAAAAGATGTGAAGTTCCTCAGGTGCTCTGAGTGCGTGTGCGCGCGCTCGCGCGCGCGTGTGTGCATGTGTTTTGTTTCATGACTTGGTATTCGCTTCTAAATAAAAAAAATCTCACGTCATAAGTCACATACATTTACGCACCTCGGAAGATCTTGACGCTGAAAGACGCCCACACTGATTGGATGTTTTTTTTTCCCGGAAACGTGACCCACCTTCACGTCGAGCGCGCGCGCGCCTTTACGCGCTCCTGGTTTGTATATAAAGGCGCACAGACGCGTCGGGTTAACGCTCAGAGCAGCTCCTCAGCGAGAGACAAACACACTAACAAGTCTCTGAACAGGTGACGGTGAGGACAGCGATGATGAAGATGCCGATGATGATGATGATGAGGTGCGCGCCGGAGAGGTCCGTGAGGCCCGTCGTGCTGCTCGTGGCCGTCACCGTGCTGCTCTCGTGCTGCCCCGCGGACGCGTGGTACAAGCAGGCCACCGGGCCGAGCTACTACTCCGTGGGCAGAGCCTCGGGTTTGCTGTCCGGCATCCGCAGGTCGCCGTACGTCCGCAGGTCCGACACGGAATCCGCGCTGGACGCAGGAGAGAGTACCGGAAACAGCGTGATGCCCGAGCTGAGCGCGCGACACACGCCTGTCCTCAAAAACATGGTAAGTATGATTCGGTGAATAATCCTCAGCTCACTTTACTCAGCATTTCATTACATTGAGGATGCTGAATAACAGATTAGTTCATGCACGTGTAGTCACCTTTAAAGCTAATAAAAGACAGGGCACGCGCACCTTCCCAGGTAGAAGTTGCGTGTGGGATGGTGCCACTCCGCCCGGACGCGCTGTCTGCGTCTCGAGCCATTCAAAGGGCGCATCAGATTTCCTGACGCAGATACCGAAATAACTTTACTTCATTGTTACAGAGTCGAACTGACACCGTACTTAGTATTTACGGGCTGATAAACAGTCTTTGGTCAGATGGGGAGCGATTCCGCGCTTCTGTGGCGCCTCGTGCACGCGCTCCGAGTAACTCCGCTTCATTCACTTCATTTAACTTCTAAAACGAGGTGGAAAGATGGACCTTTGGTGAAATTTGACGTCTGAAACTCATATCTAATTCTGCGCTGCATACCTGATGTAAAAGTAGAAACGTGAAAATAAATAAATAATAAAGATGTGCGCGCGCACTTTTTGGACGTCGAGGCGGGTTTTTAGTGTGTATATTTTAAATGAAACGAAATCCTCAGTGCACTTTTCTCATCTTGTCTCGGATAATAGCGGGCTGTTCATTCATATGCTAATACTGACACCTAAACTGGTGTTATAATGGCTTTATTAGCTTGATGCCTCAGTAGCAAATCAGTTAAATAAATAACTGCTACATAATATACTCTATATTTTGGATTGTCTACTCAGTTAATAAAAGGAAGAATGAAGTAAACTCATTAGTGAGACAGACCGAGGTGTCCACATGGGAGAGGAAGTCGCTCTGAAGACCGCAGAAGGTTTTAGTTGTTTTTTAATCTAATTCACGTTTCCGGTTCCTGTTTGTATTTCCAGGCCATCTGCATCAAGGACATTTCTCCGAACTTCCAGAGCTGCGAGCCGATGCAGGACGGCTGGAACACGTTTCGGTGCAGGGCGGAGGTTCTGCTCGCGCTCGACTCGCTCGACTGCTTGGTGGCGTGAGCAACACGTGAGCACAGAACCCAACCCCGGGCCCTGGAGAACCCCCTGCTCTAACACACCATCAGGACAGGGGGCTTCTCCAGGACCAGGGCTTGGAACCTGTCTTCTAAACACCCCTATCCTGGTATTCCAAACATCTGAGGAAAGAAACACCCCTGATACACAACAGCATCACTTAGACACAGAAATCTGTTTTGGCGCTCTGTTTAGTACGGTACTTTCTGGTCTGATCTCCATTCCCACTTGGACTCCTGACCATGAATGTTATTTATTTTCCACCATTTTATCTACAAAAAATTTTAGCAACAAAAAAATCTACTAAACTTCAGCTACTCTTCTGTGTGTGAGAGAGAACGAGAAAGAGACAGAAACAATATCGCTGTTCGTTTCTTCTGTAGCAAAGTGTGTGTGTAAATGTGAATAAACTGTTTAAAGAATGTTATTTTATTTATTAAACTCAAAAGATGGTTGATTCTTTTGTCAAGTATTATTACTTACTTTTTCCATGTACTTCAGAAATAAATAAGGACGAAAGAGACACGGATGTTTCAATGATTGATTCTAAAATATATCACGGTATTCATTACAGAATATTGTTATCATGGACACTTAAATATTGGATTATTTTTGCTTTGAAAGCGCAAGACAGATAAATTATAAGGAAATGACACCCAAATGTAAAAATACATCGTTGAGCCTCCGCAACTCAAAAAGACAACTATTTACATAAAATATTGTATAAGGCACAGGAAGGTGTCATGCACGCACACACACACACACACACACACACAAAGTACTTCACAGCTTCATCTTTAACCATTAAACATCACCATGAGATGTCCAAAGTAAAAGAAACTAAAAGAAAAGAAAAGAAAAAAAATTCCAGGATGCCTGCACACCTTTGATGCTTGGTGATCTTATAACAATAAAACAAACAGATTATTGTTGCACGACTTCATGAACAGTGTGTGTGTGTGTGTGTGTGGGTGTGTGTGTGTGTGTACTGAAGTGTGTTGTAAAAACACAAGCTCCCTCCTGCTGATCATTAACTCACAGCTCTGTTTGGTAAATATTAACAGGAAGAGAAAACACACTCCGGTACACACATGTGAGCAAATGCACCAGCAATGGACACACTGTGCGTACACATGTACACACACACGCGCACACTCAGGTTGGACACACCATCAGTTCAACATATTTTTCATTGTTGTAAAAGATTCCAGCTTTCCCTGTAATAAAGCACCAACACTGGAGACTCCTTCCATAAATGTTAAGCTTTAAATGTCTCCTTATTTTAAGAAACGGTTGCATCAGCTACATTTTTTATCTCTTTATGCTGGATGTCTGTGATGTCTGGATAGCTGTTGCTATAGAAACGATAAGGTATTAGAATGTTACTTGAGCTGCTGTTATAGGAAATTATTCACCACCTTCTGATGTGAGAAGATTCTCATAAGGTGTCTGAAGCTTCATGAAGAATGCTGTCAAGAATTTTAAATATTTATATTGAAACTACTCCTTTTTTTAAAACCATCACTGCATGATTCCATAAGTTCTTTGCCACAGTAGAAATGTCTTCAGTATTATTTGGAAATCATACGAATGAAAGGGTGGGGCAGGAGAACGGCCTTACATGATTGGGGTGCCTAAACTTTAAGCAGCTCTTCATCGGTTCTACGCGTCTGAGGAACTGTTCTGGAGTGATGGAGAACCGTTCCTCTCTCAATGTGCCTTCCATTAGTGTTCAACTGATTTACATCCTCATTCTCAGCAGCAGAAGCAGCAGCAGCAGGGTTTTCAGTGAGTCCTCCTGTCCTGTGGATGGGGGCGGAGACATGCTGAAGAGGCCACACCCATCAGAAATACCATGTGAGCTGAATAAATGCCCTTACTGCATAACAGAGACACCAGTTTTTCCTTTAATTCGTCGCCAGTGTGTATGTCTATAGATGATATAACTCACTCCATCACTCTCTCTTTTTTTCTTTCCCTTTCTTTTTGTACACAATTGAATAATGTTTTTAGCTTGCTTTTATAAAGGAAGCAGACGGAGAGAGAGTTATCCCTCTCTGTCCATATCTATCCCTCTGTATTTCACTCCCTCCATCTAAATCCTCTCTCTCTCTCCATCTCTCTCTAGCTCTCCATAGCCTCTGCTCTCTGTCTCTTTTTTTATCTATTTATTTCTTCATGTCCATCATTTTCAGTCTATCGCTCTGTATTTCTGTCTCCATCTTTCTCTTTCCCCACATCCATCACTCACACACAGTCTCCATCTCTTTTCTCATATCCATCTCTCTCCCCATCTTCCTCTTTCTCTCTTTGTATATCTCAGTCTGTCTCTCCATATCCATTAGCTCTTACTCTCTTTTTTCTCATCACTCTCAGTCTCTCCAGATATCTCTCTGTCTTTCTCTCTACATCCATCACCTCAGTCTCTGTATCTCTCTCTCTTCCTGAACAGCTCGACAGCTCAGGACTTCAGGAAAACACTGTGCGTGCGTGCGTGCGTGCACGCGTGTGTGTCCTGGTGCAGTTCTGTAGGTTTCACATGGAGAACAGATGAGATGACTGCAGAAGTGAAATTGGATCTCAGAGCAGTGAAACTGCCTCCAGGTTTTCCTTCATGATGGTGTCCATCACCACCTGGAACACCACCTGCACATTGGAGGTGTCCGTTGCCGTGGTGAAGTGGTGATAGATCAGCTTCCTGGGCATGGTGTTTTGAGAGATGAACATGGAAGCAATGAAGCGAGCGGCAGAATCCACATCACAGTCAGCACCTGCACAGAGAGAGAGAGAGAGAGAGAGAGAGAGAGAGAGAGAGAGAGAGAGAGAGAGAGAGAGAGAGAGACGGGCAGAGAAAGGCATACAGAGAGAGAGAGAGAGAGAGAGAGAGAGACAAAGAACAGACTCAAAATGGTATCTAGTTAAATTAAAATGAACACATTTTTTAATGTAAAACTGACATGAAAGCATTTTATCATCTCAAATTGTTTAAGTTTAAAAAAGAAGCATTTTATTTTATAAAATTTATATAAAAATCATTTTGTCAATAAAATCTCAATAAGAAGCATTTCTCTACTGTATACATTTTTAAAGTGATACAAATAATTTTAAAACAGCATTTTTATTTAATTACAGTTCAACAGAGGCATTTTTATTTTCAAAATCTTGTTAAAGAATTATTTTGATGTTCAGTATCTTGACAAAGAGGCGTTTTTATTTCTGTTTTATATTTTTGTCGTCCCTCACCTCGGTAGAGTGGCAGGTAGTGGCGGAGGTGACGGTCCGAGTGCAGGATCTTCTCTTGGAAAAGATCGATTTTGTTCATGAATAAAATCTGAAAAACAGAACAATAAGAACGGGTATTCATTCACTCATTTATTCATTTTTGTAAAAAACTAAATGTGTTAAATCTGATTGTAAAAATCCACAGAAATGTCTAATGCAGTCATCATCAAGCGATGTGTGATATTCATCAGCAGGAGATTTACCAGTTAATGTTAGTTAGTTAGCAAGCTAGCAGTAATCTCCTGTGCTAACTGTAGCGAGCTAGCGCATTGTTACTGCTAACACCAGGTTAGCGTAGAGAACGGCTCATGAGGCTGAAAGGTGAGCGTGTAGAATGTGCTGAGCTCTGACAGGAGTGATTTCTGTCTGATTTCTTTGTTCTTTATGAGTTAACTTGGCACAAAAGTCTGCCTTGCTTTTATTTTGCACCATAATTAAACTTTTTACCTTGACATTAAATTACAACCTAATCTCAAAATTGCCCCAAAATTCTTACAAGTGGTGTTAATTATAATGGCTTCTCTCTGACGCATAACAACTGTTTATCACAGTTTGAAAAACAATACAGATCATGAACACTCACCTGGAAGATCACAGGAAAGAAAAACTGACATGCTGGCGGTGACAATTTAAAGTTTGGTAAAGATTATTTTTTACTTTTAACAGTGACGTGTGTGTGTGTGTGTGTGTGTGTGTGTGTGTCTGTGTGTGTTCGCCCACCATTTCCCAATAATAACGCCGACCTATTAAATTATCAGTACTGCACAAAGACCGAAGTGTGAGAGCAAGCGATAGGAAGATGGAGGTTGTTCCAGTAGCCACGCCCCCTGGCAGAACTAATGACGGGTCAGTGCTAATTTTAGTGTTAACGTTAGCGAAGCGCAGCGCGATGAGTAATGCAGCAGTGAGACAGCGTTTAACGAGGCCCAGTAAACGAGCTCATTAAACATTAAACAACAAGCAGTGGAGTAAGTGTGTGTGTGTGTGTGTGTGTGTGTGTGTGTTTGTGTGTGTGTGTGTGTGTGTAAATGCATTCAACACACAGCTGCAGCTTAATAAACCAATGACTGAAGCTTCTATAGCACACCCACACACACCCACATACACCCCCCAACACACACATGTCCAATTACTGCAATCACTCTTACACACATCTACCTCTCAGTCAGTCTTTCTAACGGTCCCTGTCTGTCAGTCTGTCTGTCCATCTATATCTCTTTCCCTATCCGTCTGTCTCTGTCTACCACTTGCTCATCTGTCTATCCATTTATCTGTCATTTTGTCTAGCCATCTCTGACCATCTGTCTGTCTGTGTTCATCCGTCTGACAGCACATCTGTCTGCACATCTGCCTGTCCATGTCCCTCTTCAGGTGCCCATCCACCTGTCTGTCTGTCCACCACTCTATCCACCTGTCTCTCCATCTGCCAGTCTTCATCTGCGCAGTGTAAATGAAGGACTCTCCTCTCTACCATAAGACGTGAGATCTGTGACATCAGCCTTAGAGTTGATGTTTGTTGCTATGGTGATAGTGAAGTCAGAAACATAAAGGCTCATCTACGCTGCCTCGACGCAGGAACCCCGCTGAATAAACACTGCTTTACACATCTACTAACGTCTAATATTAACTCCTTACAGCTCCTGCTGAAACAAACATACACACAGTCAGACTCCTTAAATACAAACGCAATACATTCAGAAACATTCAGAGTGTTTATTAGTTTTCACGCAGTTTTCAAACAGTCCCATCTGTGCTGCTCTCTATGTCTTTGTCCTCCAGTGTGTGTGTGTATGTGTGTGTGTGTGTGTGATTCTCTCTTCAGGCTTCTCAGCACTTACCATGGAGGTGCTCCTGAAGAACACATTGTTGCAGATGGAGGAAAACAACCTGAGGCTCTCCTGCAGTCGATTCTGAGAAGAAGAGAAAAAAACCACAGACACACAGAGACACAGAAAAACGCACACAAACACAGACACAGACAGACACAGACGCACACAGACACACACACACACACACACACAGATACACAATTAATTCACAGTGCTCAGGCCGAATGATGACAGGGTGTAAACGAGACAAACAGATAAGTTAGTGATTATTAGCTTTAGCACATTGTATGTACTTTATAGTGCATTTTGAATATTATATATTTATATTTATATAAATGCTTATACATAAATTTTCTCTCAGACATATACAACACTTAATAAAAGATAAAAGGAAAAAAGTCACACAACAATTTTCCTATTAACCCTCTCCTGATTCAGTCAATTTTCCACTTTAAGAAAAGCTCTCTTACATGAGAAATAACATTTAATAAATGGCTATAGTGATATACATCTTGTAATTAAAGGATAATAAACCACTGTGTGTGGTGATGTTATAGTAAATCAATAAGTGACAGGATGGTGTGATGAAGCAGAGGCACTTAGCACCCTGAAGTTGATTACTTTCCAATAACAGTTGATGTATACATCACAGTTGCATTTACATGTGAGTTCCTGCTCTCACAGCTATAAACAGTCGCTCCCTCGCCTGCCTTTCCTTTCTTCGCTCTTTATGTGTAAACTCCTGTCCTGAAGATGTGGGGAAACGTACAGTTCCAGCTTTACCTATGACTGTTACAAAGTGCTGACACTGGACACTCCTCCCACGCAGCGTTAACTCAACATGTCCTTACAGGAACCTTGAACACATCATTCTGATTATGTATACGTGGCGCGTCTTCCGTGAACGCGTCACTGTGAATGAGCTGTTACTATAGAAAAGATAATGTATTAGAACGAGGGCATTACAGTTTTTTTGGATTGCTTACACACTAAAATTAAAAGTAGTACACTATTAGCAAAACCTTACACTCAAGAAGCAAAACA